>JAJEKV010000186.1:203358-652247 GCA_021234155.1 Isoetes taiwanensis | reverse complement strand
ATCGGAATCTTTTGGGCCTTCGAAGAGGGGCCTGACGGGAAGGATCAACGGTCGGATGGGGAGCCGGAAATCCGGAGGAGGGTGGTCATTAAGCGTCACGACCCCGGGGAAGCTGCCGAGAAGAGAGCCTCGGGAACTTTTGGATCCGCCTCTTGGGGTCAGGACTCTCCCCCTCTTGTGAGGATCCACGGAGTCTACAGTCTCGTTTGACTTGGGGAAGGGGTGCGGCTTCGGTTGCCACGCAGGTTGCCCGACCCGTTCTAATGCTAACCCAGCTGACTGAGACCTTCTCAGAAAATTTTCGAAAATTGGGTTATATTTGGAGGATGAATTAGGAATCGGTGGCAAAAAAATCATTACAATGCATTTAATGCGAATTTGTGAATGTCTTTACCCTTTGCAAAAAGCCCCAGAGCTTCTACTTGCCACATCGGGGAGGAGGACAGGGCCCAAACTTCAGCTCCGTCAGTTGCCCTTGCTCGTGTATTCTCCATTGCGGCTTCGGCGAGGTCCCAAGTGCAGCTTGAGACCAAGTCTTGGCCCCAAAGCGCAAACCCTTCTAGAACACGGCAGCCCACGGGTTTCACGTTTGGAGGCCCTCTCCTTGTCGGTCGGCCCGGGACCTTGCGTGCGTGACTTGGCGTGGAGTGGGGGTGTTGGCCTTGGGCGGGGACCCTAAAATCCCCAGGAAGGCTGCTTGCCCGAATTTCCTCTCCCCAAGGCCACGGGGGCGGGCGGGCAACCTCCCCTCTCGGGAATCGCGATTTGGCTCGCCAATGGACTCGAAATCGTCGACATTGCCACGGGGACCAAGTTCCGTGGCGAAGACCACCCGACCTCAAGAAGCGCCAAAGTAGCTCACTTCCATCACACTTTCGTAGTCAATTGGCCTAGGATGTGGAGTGCGGGATCTTCTAGTGGAGGCGTGAGTGTTTCTTTCTTTTACAAAACCGACCTTGTAACTTGCTCCCTAGGGTAATTTAGCCATTCGGACGATTTGGCGCGGGTCGATTTGCCATTCGAACCTCCCGGTGCGAGCGACAAAACAACTGCCGGTTTATACAAGGCCAGACCTCGGGGCCCCAGCCCGGTTTGACAAGTTCTCGGGGCCGTCTGGAATCTTTTGGGCCTTCCCAAAGAGGGGCCCACGGCCCAGAGGATCAGCGGTCCGGATAGGGGGAGCCGGGCTCGGGAGGTGGTCATTAAGCGTCTGACCCCCCCCCGGCTTGCCCGGGGAAGGGCTGCCTCGGGGAACTTTTGGATCCCGCCTCTTGGGGTCAGGACTCTCCCCCTCTTGTGAGGATCCTGCAAGGTCTGGTCTCGTTTGACTTGGGGAAGGGTGCCCGGCTTCGGTTGCCACCTTGGGGCTGCCCCGGCCCGTTCTAATGCTAACCCTTTGACCTAGACCTTCTCAGAAAATTTCGAAAATTGGGCTGTGTCTTTGGAGATGAATTAGGAATCCAGGCGGCAAAAAATCAGAATTTATTTTAGTACAATGCATTAATTGCGAATTTGTGAATGTCTTGCCCTTTGCAAAAGCCCCCAGGCTTCTACTTGCCACATCGGAGGAGGAGGGCAGGCCCAAACTCCCGCTCCGTCAGTTCCCCTTGCTCCGTATTCTCCGGCTGCGGCTTCTCGTGAGGTCCCAAGTGCAACAGACCAAGTCTTGGCCCCAAAAGCAAAACCCTTCTAGAACACGGCAGCCCACGGGGGTTTACGTTTGGGAGCCCTCTCCTTGTCGGTCGGTAGGGACCTTGCGTGTGACTTGGCGTGGAGTGGGGGTGTTGGCCTTGAGGCGGGGACCCTAAAATCCCGGAAGCTGCTTGCCCGAATTTCCTCTCCCCAAGGCCACAGGGGCCGGACGGGCAACCTCCCTCTCTCGGGAATCAGCGATTTGGCTCTGCCAATGGACTCGAAACGTCGACATTGCCACGGGGACCAAGTTCCGTGGCGAGAAGACCACCCGACCTCAAGAAGCGCCAAAGTAGCTCACTTCCATCACACTCGTAGTCAATTGGCCTAGGATGTGGGTGCGGGATCTTTAGTGGAGGCGTGAGTGTTTCTTTCTTTTGCAAAACCGACCTTGTAACTTGCTCCCTAGGGTAATTTAGCCATTCGGGACGATTTGGCGGGGTCGATTTGCCATTCGGACCTCCCGGTGCGAGCGACAAAACAACTGCGGTTTATACAAGGCCAGACCTCGGGGCGCCCAGCGGTTTGACAAGTTCTCGGGGCCGTCTGGAATCTTTTGGGCCTTCGAAGGGGGCCCACGGCCAGGAGGATCAGCGGTGGGATAGGGGAACCAGGCTCTCGGGAGGGTGGTCATTAGCGTCACGCCCCCGGGGGCCTGGCCCGCCGGGGAAAGGCTGCCTCGGGAACTTTTGGATCCCCCCTCTTGGGGTCAGGACTCTCCCCTCTTGTGAGGGATCCACGCAAGGTCTGGTCTCGTTTGACTTGGGGAAGGGTGCCGGCTTCGGTTGCCACAGCGGGTTGCCCCACCGTTCTAATCTTAACCCTTTGACCTAGACCTTCTCAGAAAATTTGAAAATTGGGCTGTGTCTTTGGAGATAAATTAGGAATCCGGTGGCAAAAATCAAATTTATTTTAGGTACAATGCATTAATTGCGAATTTGTGAATGTCTTGCCCTTTGCAAAAGCCCCCAGACTTCTACTTGCCACATCGGGGAGGAGGACAGGCCCAAACTCCGCTCCGTCGTTCCCCTTGCTCCGTATTCTCCGCTGCGGCTTCTCGGCGAGGTCCCAAGTGCAACAGACCAAGTCTTGGCCCCAAAATGCAAACCCTTCTAGAACACAGCAGCCCACGGGGTTTTTCGTTTGGAGGCCCTCTCCTTGTCCCGGTCGGTAGGGACCTTGCGTGGCGTGACTTGGCGTGGAGTGGGGGTGTTGGCCTTGAGGCGGGGACCCTAAAATCCCGGGCTGCTTGCCCGAATTTCCTCTCCCAAGGCCACGGGGACGGACGGACAACCTCCCGCTCGGAATCGCGATTTGGCTCTGCCAATGGACTCGAGCGTCGACATTGCCACAGGGGACCAAGTTCGTGGCGGAAGACCACCCGACCTCCAAGAAGCGCCAAAGTAGCTCACTTCCATCACACTTTCGTAGTCAATTGGCCTAGGATGTGGGTGCGGGGATCTCTTGTCGGTGGAGGCGTGAGTGTTTCTTTCTTTTGCAAAACCGACCTTGTAACTTGCTCCCTAGGGTAATTTTGCCATTCGGACGATTTGGCGGGGTCGATTTGCCATTCGGACCTCCCGGTGCCCGACGACAAAACAACTGCGGTTTATACAAGGCCAGACCTCGGGGCCCCAGCGGTTTGACAAGTTCTCGGGGCCGATCTAGAATCTTTTGGGCCTTCGAAGGGGCCCACGGCCGGAGGATCAGCGGTCGGATAGGGGAGCCAGGGCTCGGGAGGGTGGTCATTAGCGTCGGCCCCCCGAGGGGGCTTGCCGGGAAGAAGCTGCCTCGGGAACTTTTGGATCCCCGCCTCTTGGGGTCAGGACTCTCCCCTCTTGTGAGGGATCCACTGCAAGGTCTGGTCTCGTTTGACTTGGGGAAGGGTGCCATTTCGGTTGCCACAGCGGGCTGCCCGGCCGTTCTAATGCTAACCCTTTGACCTAGACCTTCTCCAGAAAATTTCGAAAATTGGGCTGTGTCTTTGGAGATAAATTAGGAATCCGGTGGCAAAAATCAGAATTTATTTTCATACAATGCATTAATTGCAAATTTGTGAATGTCTTGCCAGCTTTGCAAAAAGCCCCCAGACTTCTACTTGCCACATCGGGGAGGAGGACAGGCCCAAACTCCGCTCCGTCCGGTTCCCCTTGCTCCGTATTCTCATTGCGGCTTCTCGGCGAGGTCCCAAGTGCAACAGACCAAGTCTTGGCCCCAAAATGCAAACCCTTCTAGAACACGGCAGCCCACGGGGTTTACGTTTGGGAGGCCCTCTCCTTGTCGGTCGGCGGGACCTTGCGTGACTTGGCGTGGAGTGGGGGTGTTGGCCTTGAGGCGGGGACCCTAAAATCCCGGGAAGCTGCTTGCCCGAATTTCCTCTCCCCAAGGCCACGGGGGCCGGGGCGGGCAACCTCCCCTCTCGGGAATCGCGATTTGGCTCTGCCAATGGACTCGAAACGTCGACATTGCCACGGGGACCAAGTTCCGTGGGCGGAAGACCACCCGACCTCCAAGAAGCGCCAAAGTAGCTCACTTCCATCACACTTTCGTAGTCAATTGGCCTAGGATGTGGGTGCGGGATCTTTGCCGTGGAGGCGTGAGTGTTTCTTTCTTTTGCAAAACCGACCTTGTAACTTGCTCCCTAGGGTAATTTAGCCATTCCGGACGATTTGGCGGGGTCGATTTGCCATTCGGACCTCCCGGTGCCCGAGCGACAAAACACTGCGGTTTATACAAGGCCAGACCTCGGGGCGCCCAGCGGTTTGACAAGTTCTCCCGGGCCGATCTGGAATCTTTTGGGCCTTCGAAGAGGGCCCACGGCCGGGAGGATCAGCGGTCGGATAGGGGAGCCGGGCTCGGGAGGAGGGTGGTCATTAGCGTCAGCCCCCCCAGGGGGGCCAGCCGGGAAGGGCTGCCTCGGGAACTTTTTGGATCCCAGCCTCTTGGGGTCAGGACTCTCCCCTCTTGTGAGGGATCCACGCAAGGTCTGGTCTCGTTTGACTTGGGGAAGGGTGCCGCTTCGGTTGCCACCAGCGGGCTGCCCGACCCGTTCTAATGCTAACCCTTTGACCTAGACCTTCTCCGAAAATTTCGAAAATTGGGCTGTGTGCTGGAGATGAATTAGGAATCCAGCTGGCAAAAAATCGTACAATGCATTAATTGCGAATTTGTGAATGTCTTGCCACTGCAAAAGCGCCCCCCGACTTCTACTTGCCACATCGGGAGGAGGACAGGCCCAAACTCCGCTCCGTCAGTTCCCCTTGCTCCGTATTCTCCGCTGCAGCTTCTCGGCGAGGTCCCAAGTGCAACAGACCAAGTCTTGGCCCCCAAAATGCAAACCCTTCTAGAACCTGGCAACCCACAGGGTTTACGTTTCGGAGGCCCTCTCCTTGTCAGATTCGGCCGGGACCTTGCGTCGTGACTTGACGTGGAGTGGGGGTGTTGACGCCAGAGCGGGGACCCTAAAATCCCCCCGGAAGCTGCTTGCCCCGAATTTCCTCTCCCCAAGGCCCTGGGGACGGACGGGCAACCTCCCCTCTCCGGAATCGCGATTTGGCTCTGCCAATGGACTCAGAACGTCGACATTGCCCTGGGGACCAAGTTCCGTGGCCAGAAGACCACCCGACCTCCAAGAAGCGCCAAAGTAGCTCACTTCCATCACACTCGTAGTCAATTGGCCTAGGATGTGGGTGCGGGATACTGCCGTGGAGGGCGTGAGTGTTTCTTTCTTTTGCAAAACCGACCTTGTAACTTGCTCCCTAGGGTAATTTCGCCATTCCGGACGATTTGGCAGGGTCGATTTGCCATTAGGACCTCCCCCGTGCGACGACAAAACACTGCGGTTTATACAAGGCCAGACCTCGGGGCGCCCAGCGGTTTGACAAGTTCTCCGGACCGATCTGGAATCTTTTGGGCCTTCGAAGAGGGGCCCCGCCCGGAGGATCAGCGGTCGGATAGGGGAGCACCGGGCTCGGGAGGGTGGTCATTAGCGTCACGACCCCGGGGCTGCCGCCGGGGAAGAGCTGCCTCGGGAACTTTTGGATCCAGCCTCTTGGGGTCCGGGACTCTCCCCTCTTGTGAGGGATCCACGCAAGGTCCTGGTCTCGTTTGACTTGGGGAAGGGTGCGGCTCGGTTGCCACAGCGGGCTGCCCCACCCGTTCTAATGCTAACCCTTTGACCTAGACCTTCTCCGAAAATTTGAAAATTGGGGTGTGTCTTTGGAGATGAATTAGGAATCCAGTGGCAAAAAATCAGAATTTATTTTCGTACAATGCATTAATTGCAAATTTGTGAATGTCTTGCCACTGCAAAAGCGCCCCCCCGACTTCTACTTGCCACATCGGGAGGAGGACAGGCCCAAACTCCGCTCCGTCAGTTCCCCTTGCTCCGTATTCTCCGCTGCAGCTTCTCGGCGAGGTCCCAAGTGCAACAGACCAAGTCTTGGCCCCCAAAATGCAAACCCTTCTAGAACCTGGCAACCCACAGGGTTTACATTTCGGAGGCCCTCTCCTTGTCCGTTCGGTAGGGACCTTGCAGCGTGACTTGGCGTGGAGTGGGGGTGTTGGCCTTGAGGCGGGGACCCTAAAATCCCGGAAGCTGCTTGCCCGAATTTCCTCTCCCCAAGGCCACGGGGGCGGGGCGGGGCAACCTCCCCGCTCCGGAATCGCGATTTGGCTCTGCCAATGGACTCAGAACATCGACATTGCCCTGGGGACCAAGTTCCGTGGCCAGAAGACCACCCGACCTCCAAGAAGCGCCAAAGTAGCTCACTTCCATCACACTCGTAGTCAATTGGCCTAGGATGTGGGTGCGGGATCTTGCTAGTGGAGGCGTGAGTGTTTCTTTCTTTTGCAAAACCGACCTTGTAACTTGCTCCCTAGGGTAATTTAAGCCATTCAGGACGATTTGGCGGTCGATTTGCCATTCCGGAGCCTCCCGGTGCCGAGCGACAAAACAACTGCGGTTTATACAAGGCCAGACCTCGGGGCGCCCAGGGTTTGACAAGTTCTCGGGACCCGATCTGGAATCTTTTGGGCCTTCCCGAAGAGGGGCCCCGGCCGGGGAGGATCAGCGGTCGGATAGGGAACCGGACTCCGGGAGGGTGGTCATTAAGCGTCAGACCCCGAGGGGGCTTGCCGGGGAAGGGCTGCCTCGGGAACTTTTGGATCCCGCCTCTTGGGGTCAGGACTCTCCCCTCTTGTGAGGGATCCACCCAAGGTCTGGTCTCGTTTGACTTGGGGAAGGGTGCCAGCTTCGGTTGCCACCAGCGGGTTGCCCGGCCCGTTCTAATGCTAACCCTTTGACCTAGACCTTCTCAGAAAATTTGAAAAAATGGGGCGTGTGGGAGATAAATTAGGAATCCGGTGGCAAAAAAATCAGAATTTATTTTAAGTACAATGCATTAATTAGCGAATTTGTGAATGTCTTGCCCTTTGCAAAAGCCCCCCGACTTCTACTTGCCACATCGGGAGGAGGGGCAGGCCCAAACTCCGCTCCGTCGGTTCCCCTTGCTCCCGTATTCTCGGCTGCGGCTTCTCGGCGAGGTCCCAAGTGCAGCAGACCAAGTCTTGGCCCCAAAATGCAAACCCTTCTAGAACACGGCAACCCACGGGGTTTCGTTTGGAGGCCCTCTCCTTGTCGGTCGGCCGGGACCTTGCGTGACTTGGCGTGGAGTGGGGGTGTTGGCCTTGAGGCGGGGACCCTAAAATCCCGGAAGCTGCTTGCCCCGAATTTCCTCTCCCCAAGGCCACAGGGGCGGACGGGCAACCTCCCGCTCGGGAATCGCGATTTGGCTCGCCAATGGACTCGAAACGTCGACATTGCCACGGGGACCAAGTTCCGTGGCCAGAAGACCACCCGACCTCAAGAAGCGCCAAAGTAGCTCACTTCCATCACACTCGTAGTCAATTGGCCTAGGATGTGGAGTGCGGGATCTTGCCGTGGAGGCGTGAGTGTTTCTTTCTTTTGCAAAACCGACCTTGTAACTTGCTCCCTAGGGTAATTTAGCCATTCCGGACGATTTGGCGGGGTCGATTTGCCATTCCGGACCTCCCCGGTGCGAGCGACAAAACAACTGCGGTTTATACAAGGCCAGACCTCGGGGCGCCCAGCGGTTTGACAAGTTCTCGGGACCGATCTAGAATCTTTTGGGCCTTCGAAGAGGGGCCCCGGCCAGGAGGATCAGCGGTCGGATAGGGGAGCCGGGCTCGGGGAGGGTGGTCATTAAGCGTCTGCGACCCCGGGGGCGCTGCCGGGAAAAGCTGCCTCGGGAACTTTTTGGATCCCGCCTCTTGGGGTCCGGGACTCTCCCCTCTTGTGAGGGATCCACTGCAAGGTCTGGTCTCGTTTGACTTGGGGAAGGGTGCCAGCTTCGGTTGCCACCTGCAGCGGGCTGCCCGACCGTTCTAATGCTAACCCTTTGACCTAGACCTTCTCCGAAAATTTCAAAATTGGGGCGTGTCTTTGGAGATAAATTAGGAATCCAGCTGGCAAAAAATCAGAATTTATTTTCATACAATGCATTAATTGCAAATTTGTGAATGTCTTGCCACTGCAAAAACGCCCCCCGACTTCTACTTGCCACATCGGGAGGAGGACAGGCCCAAACTCCGCTCCGTCAGTTCCCCTTGCTCCGTATTCTCCTTGCTGCTTCTCGGCGAGGTCCCAAGTGCAACAGACCAAGTCTTGGCCCCAAAATGCAAACCCTTCTAGAACACAGGCAACCCACCGGGGTTTACGTTTGAGGCCCCTCTCCTTGTCGGTCGGTAGGGACCTTGCCCGTGACTTGGCGTGGAGTGGGGGTGTTGGCCTTGAGGCGGGGACCCTAAAATCCCGGAAGCTGCTTTGCCCACGAATTTCCTCTCCCAAGGCCACAGGGGCCGGACGGGCAACCTCCCTCCCTCTCGGGAATCGCGATTTGGCTCTGCCAATGGACTCGAAATTCGACATTGCCACGGGGACCAAGTTCCGTGGCGCGAAGACCACCCGACCTCCAAGAAGCGCCAAAGTAGCTCACTTCCATCACACTCGTAGTCAATTGGCCTAGGATGTGGGTGCGGGATCTTAGCGGAGGAGGCGTGAGTGTTTCTTTCTTTTGCAAAACCCGACCTTATAACTTGCTCCCTAGGGTAATTTAGCCATTCCGGACGATTTGGCGGTCGATTTGCCATTCGGAACCTCCGGTGCCCGACGACAAAACACTGCGGTTTATACAAGGCCAGACCTCGGGGCGCCCGTTTGGTTTGACAAGTTCTCCCCCGGACCGATCTGGAATCTTTTGGGCCTTCCCCAGAGGGGCCCACGGCGGAGGATCAGCGGTCGGATAGGGGAACAGGGCTCGGGAGGGTGGTCATTAGCGTCTGCGACCCCAGTCTTTGCCCGGGAAGGGCTGCCTCGGGAACTTTTTTGATCCCGCCTCTTGGGGTCGGGACTCTCCCCTCTTGTGAGGGATCCCCGCAAGGTCCTGGTCTCGTTTGACTTGGGGAAGGGTGCCAGCTCGGTTGCCACCTGCTTGGGCTGCCCCGGCCGTTCTAATGCTAACCCTTTGACCTAGACCTTCTCAGAAAATTTCGAAAATTGGGGTGTGTCTTTGGAGATAAATTAGGAAGCCACCGGGCAAAAATCAAATTTTATTTTCGTACAATGCATTAATTGCGAATTTGTGAATGTCTTGCCACCCAAAAGCGCCCCTTCTTCTACTTGCCACATCGGGAGGAGGGACAGGCCCAAACTCCGCTCCGTCGGTTCCCCTTGCTCCGTATTCTCCGGCTTCGGCGGGGTCCCAGGTGCAGCAGACCAAGTCTCGGCCCCAAAAGCGCCAAACCCTTCTAGAACACGGCAACTCCACGGGGTTTGCGTTTGGAGGCCCTCTTCTTGTCCGAGTTTGGGCGGGACCTTGCGCCGTGACTTGATGTGGGTGGGGGTGTTGGCCTTGAGAGCGGACCCTAAAATCCCTTCAAGCTGCTTGCCCAATTTCCTCTCCCCAAGGGGCCGGGGACGGACGACGTCGCCCCTCCACCGAGCAAGTGATTGCGTCTCGCCAATGGACTCGGGGCGTCGACATTGCCACTGGGAGCAAATCACAGGTGGCGAAGACCACACATGTTCACCCAACTAAGAAATGAGTTTTTGACATGTTGTATCGTCGCATGCGCGGCGTATTGTCAACGGTCACCGCCCGATTGGCAAATCGTGCTTGGCGTGTCATCCGTTACGTAATGTCCGTCACGTCGCATGCGGCGTCACGTCGCAGAACATCCACTGGCGTGACATATGCGTCCGCAGGCGCCCATCCACGGGCGTGTGGATAGACCAAGGGGCCTTAGCGTCGCATGCGGCGTGGCGTCGCAAATGTGGCAGCGTAATCCCACTTGGCGCCGACATCCACACGGCGTGAACCCGATCTGCCCGGTCACGAGTGTCGAGCGTCGCGATTACCGTCGCATGCGGCGTTCCTGCGGCGACGCGTCACATTGACGTCGCATGGTCACGTAAATTGCGACGTCACGTCGCAGGAACGTCACAAGCCCACGTCGCTAAATGACCATTCTCTTGTTGTGGGTGTCTCAAACATGCCACGCGGGCTCCAACATGCCAAGGTGGCTCAAACATGCCACCTAAACTCAAACATGCCAAGGTGTCTCAAACATGCCGCCACGCGGACTCCAACATGCCAAGGTGGCTCTTAAAGCCCTATTCTTTGCAACTCTAAAAATGAATTTAGAGTTATTGTTGTCCATATTAGAATGATATTTAATTCGGCAACACCCTTGGCTTCATATTCTTCCATAACCTTAATAGCCTGCTCAAGGTTTCCTTCCTCTAAATGAAGATCAAGATTGAAAGGATCATCTTCCATCTTCATTCTAATATTCTTATGCAAGCATGTATCTTTTCTTCTCTGCTTTTCTGTGGTCAAAATGATCTGTAGACCACTGTTTGATCCATGATTTGGAAGATTTAATATTGGAGTAAAAATCCCTCATAGAATTAGAAATTTGAACTCTAGGGAGGCTAAGCATATGTTTGGTTTCCATGAACTGGGGTTGGTGATCAGAAATAGATGTACTCTCATCACTATAAACTACACAACTATCCTAGAAAGAATTATCAGAGTTGTTAATATAAAATCTGTCTAAGACACAGAAGACTCTTTTATTGCCCTCTTGTTTGTTTGACCGGGTGTACTTGGCTGTTGTTGAAGGAATATGAGTAAACAGGTGATTATCAAGCAGACTATCCGAGTTAGACTTTTCAATTCGAGACATGTTCAGATCTTTGCCAACTTTAAGATCCCAACTAGGAGTGTTGTTAAAATCTCCAGCCATACCATAATCCAGAAAATGGAAGTTTGATTTTTGAGCCAGCTATTGATATGAGGCCAGAGCTTCTCTTTTCTTAGAATTGGTAGAAGCATAGATATTAAGAACACCAAAGGCAAGGTCTTTGTGGTTCAGCACTACAACTTGCCAACTTTTATCAGGGCTGTTAAAAATGAGGCCGTGATTGATATTTTTCCACACAATGCAGATGCCTCCAGCAGTACTAGTGGCTTCAATCCAACAAGAAGAGTAACCAGGAGCAATCCAATTAGCAAGGTCAGAGCATTCAATAGTAAGCCTCAGTTCTTGAAGCAGGATAATATCAGCATTGTATTCTCTAATCTGAGCAATTGCTCTTTTTCTCTTAAGAGGCCCTTTAATACCTCTAAAGTTCAAAGAAAGAATATTCATGTAGAGAAAGAAGAAAAACTACAGGAAGAAACCTAATGGTATCTTTTCTTTTGGCTTCTAGTGCTTCTTCTGGTTTGATATCTAGTGTTCAAGGCTGGTGTCTCAAACTTATTTGAGATCTTCTTGCAATCTTTAGACTGTTTGGAACTTTCCTTTAGTTTAGAAAAGGCAATCTTAGAAAAGGATAAGAATTGATCATCATCCCAAGATTGAGTCACTGGATCATTCTCTTTATCAGAGGAATTATCATAATTATCCAAGTCTGGATCTAAATGATGAGAGCAAACCCAAAATTTAGATTGACAACAAGCATTATTAATCTCTAAAGCACAATTTCCTTTATACCATTAGTCTCATTATTTGTGTCAGAGTTATCCATATTAACATCCAAAGAATTGAGAGTTGAGGGAACTTGCCTGAGAGGAATAGATTTTAGAGCACCTATCGATGTTTCACTTGAACTTTCTGTTATTTTAGCTTCCATTGGAGACCACTATATCTATATCCTTATCTTCACCATTAATACCACAACTAATTCCACAATCTGTGTCTCTGTTTGCATTCTTAGCTTGGCATGCCTTTATCATAATACTATCTGTGTCTGAATCTCACTTACTCTCCAACTTGTCATATTATTTGTCATCTTTTATGTGACCAATTGTATTCCTACTCTTTCCCTTTGATTTGCTATGATCCACATGTTGATCTACCTGATATTCCACAAGCAACTCAGATAGTTGTCTGGCTATAGTCTCAGAAATGCCACTATTGCAAATTATACTATAACAGATGTGTGTTGGGCTGATATTCCGCGGAGCCAGATCTATTACTATGGAAGTGCCCTCTAATGATGTTGGATAACATGGAGATGCTTTTGTATATTATGGTATGATGCTATCTTTTCTTATTAATTTATTTAAAGCTGGAAGCATGAGAGGTGTCTGGGTTCTGTTGTCTATTAGAACCCTATCTGCATTAGAAAGTTACAGATAAATATGGTGTAGTTCAAGTCTTGCATATGGTTTTCAATATGGTGCGAATCTTGCATACACTTGACACTATTCTTTTATAATTCTTTGGCAGGTTTGACAAAGTTTATAGCTAGAATACAGCATAGACAAAGATCTGCTCCGGCAAAATATTGTAACTGGTCTGCTCTGGCTAAATATGCTTCTGCCAGCTATGGTTTGCTCCGGAAAGAGTACATTACAAGCAGCTAGTTTTGCAACCTCCAAGGATTTCAAAATCCCATGAATTGAATAGGCAGATAGAGTGAGGATATGAAAATCATGGTTTTAGTAATTGGAAACAGGATTTTTGAATCAACTTCTTATACTTGAAATACATGCATTGGTTTATTTTGAACAAATTCAATAGATAAAATGTTTTCTTTCCACTTTGAAGGAATGACAAGTTATAAATTGCAAAACTTGCTCTCATCTATACATCAAAAGTAGTAAACATCAACAATAGCAATTGATTGTAATCGAAAACAATACTTGAAAAACTTGTCATTTAACCATGTTGTTTATTGAAGAAAACAACACTTAAAAATATTTATTTGACATGTTGTTTATTGAAAATTCTATAAAACCACATGTGCATTTTATGTAAAATAATACTAAAAGACAACACCTATTTTTGAAAAAAAAAATACATTGCTTCTCAAAACCACATATCATTTTTTGAAGGACCAACACTTGAAAACAACATAATTAAAAGAAAAATCAGAAAACTACGCATAGTTTTTAGCAAAGTCGGACAAAATCCTATACATGGGTTTTTAGTGTTGCGTTTTGGCAAAACAACAGTTAAAAACAACATGTGGACCTTTTAAGTTTTATTACGAACCACATGTCTAATTTTGAAGAAAGCAACGCTTGAAAACTACAGCTACTTTTAAAACAACCTGTAGAAATATACGTTAATTCCTACGTGTAGATAATTTTGATAAAACTCTATGCGTAGACATTTGGCAACAAAAACTACATGTATAAAAAGTTTGCTAAAAACTACACGTCATTTCTAGCAAATCCGGACAAAAAACAACACGTATTTTTTTGGTGTTGTTTTTTTGCAAAAAAGACACTGAAAAACAACATGTAGACCCAGTTTTGGGGTGGTAGTGAATGCGACCTGTGCATAAGAGGCCGTCTGGCTGTGAGTGACGGGACTAGACCGGCAGATAAGGGAGACTTGTCCCATTGCAGATTGATCCCTCTGGTGTGTAAAGCCTACCAGGGATCTTAGCGGGCTAGGCCTGATGGTTTGCCACTGCGTGTGGGCAAGGCATGGGCTCGACACCTCTGGGGTGATATGTCACCTTCCATGGGGTTCAAGTCGTAGACGGGCAGTGGCCTTCTAGCCGTCTATGATGGGCATGCATGCCTCTAGAGGGAGTGATCTCCTCCTGCCTCATTGGGACTAGGGAAATGCAACCCAGGAGTAGCCCCCTTGACTATGCACCCGGCATGCTACGATCGAGTCCCAAGACTTATCAGCCTATTCTGCAAAAAGTATGCACAGGAGGGGCGGATGGAGTGACTACCCAATGGCCATGTTCTTATGCCAGCCCAATCCATTTGCCATGAATTCTATCTGCATTGACTTCTGGAGACCCAAGCCATCAGTGGAACCCCATGAGTCTGAGCCTTGGGTAGGATTCCCCTTATGTTGATGTTACTGATGTCATTACATATGTTATGTTATGGTGAGCCACCCTTCGAGGTGGACATGTATGTTATTTAATGCTATGTGCTCATGTTTGATATGCTTCCGCAGCTAGGTAGATCCCAAGGGAGACGGGATGAATGACACGTCCATTCTTCTCCATTGAATTCTTGACTGTTAGCAAGGATCTGATGTTAGGTGGACGACCTCATGTCAGCAAGGGCGTTGGCAGGAGGGATGAACTCTGGTTCTGTACGATAGGAGCATCGTATATGAGCAGGGGACGTCACAATGGTATCAGAGAAATGATCTTGGAGGACCAGGAACGAGCACTGGCCATTTCCCTAGTAGTTGTGACGTTTCACGTATTTATACGCTATATGTATAACTAATGTGACACGTCACCAGGTATGTTGGTCTATAAAGGGGGATTATGGGTTAACATTAAAAGTAGTTTATGTTAGCTATACTAAATAATGATTGATTAGTTAATCTAATTAACCTAATTAGGCTAATTAATAATATTAATTAGCTAATAAGGGGGGCCACCTGGCCCAAATCGATTGGCCCAGAGGAGACTTGCTATTCCAAGGGGGCAAGCTGGATCTCCACCCCCAATCCTGCCCCAAATCGATTTGGGAAAGATTGGAGAAGGGAGGAGCAGCTTAAGCACAACAACTAACCTTGAATCATGGATGTTCTTCGTGACAATGGGTCCAGGCAAGACAGAGGTCAGTCTTTCGATAGTTTGTGTTCTAACCTAACCCTTGTATGAGTAGGTGAATGATTAAACTCTCTTTTATGCTCTATTTGAGATTATGATGGATGGTTTCAATATGAATGTTCTTTCCTTCTGTCCCTCCTGCGTGTTTGGGGCTAAAGGAGGGTAGAGACCTAAAAGCTACCTAGGCATAGAGATGGTCCTAGCTAGAACCCTTTAAAACCTGGCTGTCGATGGTATGATGTGGCTGAGCACTAGACAAGGATCATGGTTGTGAAGTGGGGCCTAGCCATTTTGTTTGAGCTTCAAGTTTATTCAAAGGACCGTGTGTGGATGGCTTGAAGGTTATATTGCAGCTAACAAGTAAATTGACACTGTACTACTTTCATGGCAACCTTGAGTTATATATGTATCTCTATATTTTAACTTTTGTTTCATCTGCCGAAGAACTTCTCTTGTCCACCATTGATGAACGTATGGTTCTTGTTGTACTTTTTTTGCTATACTAAATAGAAAACATTCCCTCCCCTTAAAAAAGAAAAGAAAAGAAAAAACTGCTTTACCCCATGGATTGTCCTAGGAATTCACCTATACGTATTCTAGTTATGGCATCTACATTCCTAGAGTCAAAAGAAACCTCTTATTCACTATTGTTCTCACAGGAACGCTTTATCCTACGTTCCACCAATTATATAAGACAATGAAATCCTACGTTCCACCAATCACATAAGACAATGAAAACTGTAGTTACATAAGACAACGAACAATATAATCTACACACATATAATTCTTTCTTCTTAGATTTGATTCCTTATGTGCTTTAATATTTAAGCGACACGTACACAGTCTTTTGCTTGGGTACAATCTCCGACATGATTTTCAGGTGAAGTTTTTGCATACAAACAACTTGGTGAAATTATTCCGGCAGATCTGTGTTATAATCACAGTCTACTAGATGCCTATCAATATACACAGTGTTGAACAACCTTATACTGACTTCAAATCATTCAAACCTCAAGACAATGCAATGTCATTTCATATTGATGCATAACTTAATATCTTTCATACAAGGGAGCCACAATATGGTCTCTTATCCCTTGTTCATATCAAGCAAGACATTAAATATGTTTTAACCATGAAACAAAATCATAGTCATTAAAGCTAAACAATACTGTAGCATCGAACTCAAATAAAAACACTATTGCTATTGTCTTTGTCGGTAAATCAGCCTTGTCTTTGAGCCTTAGAACTTAATGCCGTCTACTGTACTTCATTGATTCTCTGTTTCATGTATTTATTCTACTTCTTCAGTCGGTTTCGGCCAGATAGACATTCTATCTTGAGATTTCCTTTGGTGGGATTTATCCCACAGACATCTTCGTCACAAACGGCTTAGGCTTGGATATATCCCACAGGCATAGTCGTTAAGATGGGCCTTTTCAACCATTGACTTATGAATTCGAAATATCAACATGTTTAAACTATTGAATCCCAAAAGTAACCATGTAATGTATACCTACTAGGAGCAACAATCTCAAACTTATCTGCTTTCTCTGTATTCTGTCTGACCTGCTTCAATTGTAAAGAAGATTTACATGACCAGATAGCTAACATTCCCCCTTCATGTAATGTTCTTTACAATTATATTGGACAGCAACTCTCAAGGCCTGAAATCTTCCAAGTGACAAGGCTTTTGTTAAGAGATCTGCCATTTGCTCAACTGTATTAACATATGTAAGATGTATCAAATTCTTTTCAACCATGTCTCGAATAAAATGAAGTTCCATCTCAATATGCTTGCATCTTTCATGTAAAACAGGATTTCTTGACATGGCTATGCAGCTTCTACTACCACAGAAAATAACAGTAGGTTCAGTTTGTGCAACACCTAACTCAGTCAACAACCTTCTTTCCCATACAACTTCTTTAGTTAACAAAGCTGCTGCATTGTATTCTGCTTCTGCACTGGAAAGAGCAATACTACCTTGCTTTTTGCATTTCCAAGCTACAGGGGCACCTCCCAATAGAACAACATAGCCTGAAGTTGACTTCCTTTGGTCTAAATCACCAGCCCAGTCAGAGTCACAATAAGCTTTTAATGTCAACTCATCTGAATTATACATAATGCCAATATTCAGAGTACCTTTGAGATACCTCAAAATCCTTTTTGCAGCTGTCCAATGTTCTAGTCCAGGGTTATTATTGTACCTGCTTAATAGGTTTACTCCAAAGGCAATATCTGGTCTTGTGCAATTTGCTAGATAAGACAAGCACCCAATTAGTGATCTGTAAGGTATGTTCTCCATTTGTTTTTTCTCTTTTTCTGTTTTGGGACACATATCAGCTGAGATCTTGTGCCCTGGAACCAAAGGAGTCTGAGCTATATTGCAGTCACTCATATTAAATTTCTTCAACATATTTACAATATGAGTAGGCTGGTTTAAGACCAGCAGCTTGCTTTTTCTATCTCTGCAGACTTCAATGCCAAGGAATCTCTTAAGCTCACCTAAATCTGTCATTTGAAAACGTTTACTGAGCAGATGTTTACAATGTGCCAAGATGTTTTTGTTATTTGCAGCCATGATATTATCATCAACATATAGAGCTATCTGCACCACTTCTCCCCATCATTATACCTATACAAGTTTCCATCATATTTTAGCTTCTCAAAACCTTGCTCTAAGAGATAATTGTCCATGCATTTGTACCATTCTCGTGGAGCTTGTCTCAATCCATAAACAACCCTGTTTAATTTCCAAACTTTATCTTCTTCTTCTTCAAAACCTGGTGCAGGTTTCAAATAGATCTCTTCTTCTAATTTTGCATTAAGAAATGCAGTGGTAACATCCATATGATGGATTTTCATGTCACATGAATTAGCAATTGCCAGCAAGATTCTCAAACTATTAATTTTTACAAGAGGAGAGAAAACCTTTCTTCTGAGTGAATCCTTGTGCCACAAGCCTTGCCTTGAATTTCTTTGTTAATCCATCAATGCCAGGCTTAATCCTGAAAATCCATTTATTTCCAATAATATTTTTACCTAATGGTATCTGTTCTTTTGAAGGATTGCATTTCATCACCCATAGCTTTTTTGCAGTCTGCAGCATCCTTGCTCCTTACAGCTTCTTCATAAGTATTTGGCAATTGATCAGTTTCTAACACAAGAATATCAAATACAGTATGAATTTCATCTTTGCTGCCATGATGTCTCTTACTTCTACCTGCTTCTGTTCTGCCATGCATTTCCAGTTTGATTTTGCTTTCATCAGCCAAAATCTGTGCTTCAGTCCTTCTGGCTTTTCTCTTTGGTTTTTCCACAGGTTCAATTTGCAAAGGTTATGCTGCCTCAGGTTCAGGTAATGCAGGTTCTGCTGGCTTCTCAAAATCTGATAGATCTTGAGTGTCTTGTGCCTCAATTTTATCCTCATCTCCATCTTCACCATCACTATCAATGAAATTAGTGGTATCCTGCATTTTTGTATCAGTTTGAGCAGCCTGCTCAACTACTTCTTTTACAGCAGAGTTAGCTTGATCATTTCTCAATATATGGTCATCATTTACATTTGGAATAGCTCGATAAAACTTGTTTTCATTAAACACTACATCTCTACTAACCAAGATCTTCCTATGAGTAGGGTCATATAATCTGTAGGCCTTTGAATGCAGATCATAACCTACCATATATGCAATATATGCTCGATCATCTAGCTTTTTTCTGATTTCTTCAGGAACATGGACAAAACTCAAACAACCAAATGACTTTAAATGTTCATAGGTAGGGGTTTTTCCTGACCACAACATATAAGGAATTGTACCTTTTGTACTCACAGATGGTAATATGTTTTGAATATAAACTGCAGTCTTCAAGGCTTCACTCCACAAGAAATTTGGTAAACCTGAGTACTTTAGCATTGATCGAACAGCATTTAGCAAAGTCCCATTCTTCCTTTCAGCTACTCCATTTTGCTGGGGAGAATACCTGCAAGTCAACTGTCTTTTAATACCACGGTTAGCACAAAACCATTTGAATTCTTTGGACAAGTATTCCCCTCCTCTGTCTGATCTTATACATTTTACTTTTCTTTCTGTCTCTAGCTCAACTTCAGCCACAAATAGTTTTAAGGCCTCAAAGGTTTGATCTTTTGTTTTCAACAGATAACACCTCGTTCTTCTGCTAAAATCATCTATGAAAGACATAAAATATCTATGTCCTTCTATTCCTGTGATATTTATTGGCCCACATAAATCAGTATGAATTAGATCCAACACCCTTTTTGCTCTCTTAGCTTTTGTTTTAAAAGCAAGCCTTGATTGCTTGCCAAGTTGGCAACCTGCACAAAGTTTATTTTCTTCATCCAAATTTGCTGTTATAAGCTTGTTTTTAATGAGCAGATCAATGTTTGAAGAATGAGTGTGACATAACCTATTGTGCCAAGTTGTTTTTGATACACCTTCAACAATATTGATAGATAATGTGTGATCCTTGTCAAAACCAAACAAATTTCCCACTCTTCTTCCAATGAATTTCAAAATATTATTGAAAAATATTTTGCATTCAAGTTTTTCAAAAACAACCTTATAGCCAAGGTCCAGAAGTTGACATACTGAAATTAGATTTCTCACAAGTGTTGGCACACACAAAACTTCCTTAAGTATCACACTTTTTCCATTCAAATCAAATAATTCTAATATTCCAGAATCTCTAATTTTCTGCAATCCACCATCTCCAAGCTGAACTTGGCCATTCTCCTTTTTACACTCTTTTAAAATCTTGATATCATGTACTACTGACTTTTCTGCTCCTGAATCTATAATGAGAAACTTGTTATTATTTTTTGAAAAATCCTCAGTAACATTTAACACATCTTTTACCTCAATGTCATCAGGACTTTCTTCAATAGTTTCTTCCATAATATTCAAGCTTGCACTTTCTTTAAAACGTCCCCTTCCTTTTTTAGAATCCGTTATTCTTCCTCGACCTCTGCCTCTTCCTCCACTACCCCTTGGACTTGGACAATTTGCAGAGATATGACCTTAGCCATCACAATTAAAGCATCTAAATTGCTTACCTCCACTTGAACATTCATTCTTCAGATGTCCATACTGATTGCAAGTATAGCAGGGCCCCAATCTTTCTTTTGTAAAGCTGGAACCACCTCCTCTTTTCTGCTTTCTTGTAAATAAGACCTCTGGAGATTGATCATCCTCCTGCATGCCTTTAGACTGCTCAAATTCAGTCCGAATCATTCTCAAAGCATGCTCCTTTGAGGTGGCTATATTTCTCACTAATGTTGCAAGCTGAGAGTTGTGAGAGACAGCCCTAGATAGTGCCAATATTTGATATTGCTCACTTAGAATATTTCCAGCCCCTTCAAGATCTGCCACAATAGAATCAAACTTCTCCAAAAAATCTGTTAGATCATCTTTTTCAAACAATTTTAATTTTCTTAATTGCTTTTCCAACAAGTCTATTTGAGAGGAACTTTTTGCCTCATACTGGCTTATAAGATATTGCCACATTTCATGTGGCTTCATACCTCTTAATCTCAACTTGAGAGCAGTTCCTACTTTGCTCAGAATTATCTGTTGTGCCTCCATAACTTTAGTATCATCTGTTACAGTAACAGGAGGAGCCGAGGCTGCTCTTGAGCTTTTTGGAGTTCCACTCCCTCCACCTGGGTTGCTTGAACTAACCCCTGGACTTGTATTACCAGAACTGGTTGTCCCAACAGTTCCAGCTCTACCACCATCAATAAGATGCCACAAATGTTCAAATTCTAGAACAGACTTAATGGACTCCTTCCACACTTGGAATCCAGTGTCCCCCTTAAACACTTCAATTTGATTTAACAAATTGGCAGCAAATCTAGTAGACATTATGACTTAAGCCAACCTGGCTCTGATACCAATGTTATAATCACAGTCTACTAGATGCCTATCAATATACACAGTGTTGAACAACCTTACACTGACTTCAAATCATTCAAACCTCAAGACAATGCAATGTCATTTCATATTGATGCATAACTTAATATCTTTCACACAAGGGAGCCACAATATGGTCTCTTATCCCTTGTTCATATCAAGCAAGACATTAAATATGTTTTAACCATGAAACAAAATCATAGTCATTAAAGCCAAACAATACTGTAGCATCGAACTCAAATAAAAACACTATTGCTATTGTCTTCGTCGGTAAACCAGCCTTGTCTCTGAGCCTTAGAACTTAATGCCGTCTACCGTACTTCATTGATTCTCTGTTTCATGTATTTATTCTGCTTCTTCAGTCGGTTTCGGCCAGATAGACATTCTATCTTGAGATTTTCTTCGGTGGGATTTATCCCACAGACATCTTCGTCAAAAACGGCTTAGGCTTGGATATATCCCACAGGCATAGTCGTTAAGATGGGCCTTTTCAACCATTGACTTATGAATTCGAAATATCAACTTGTTTAAACTATTGAATCCCAAATGTAACCATGTAGTATTTACCTACTAGAAGCAACAATCTCAAACTTATCTGCTTTCTCAGTATTCTGTCTGACCTGCTTCAATTGTAAAGAAGATTTACATGACCAAATAGCTAACAATCTGCGGAGGCCTTGTGCTCGCAAAGGGCAGCTGGGGCTTCCCTATGTGGAGAGGTCACAAGCTCTGCGATTTTCGCCCACACAAATGTGACGGAAATGGATGATGCGGTTTTTAAAATCCTTCAAGGATCAATCCATTCATTACAGCTACCTTTATTCCTTGGATAACAGAAGGCTTTGGGTCTTCAAAAAAGCTAAAGTGGGAAGTGTTAGAGGAAAACTTAGTTGAGTGATTCAAGGCATTGAAGACCATGGGGCGATTCAGAGGCTTGATTATATGCCATATCTTCAAGAAGTTTGGTCTGTTAGAAACAATGGATGGTAAGTATCAGAGCTTGGATATGGGCATAATCACGGCCTTACATCAGGTAAACTCCGGGCTTCGTAAAAAACTCTTGACAAGAGCGCATTTGAGAATAACAGGAAGGTACATGCCTATATTTTTGTCCAGACATCTTGCCCTTGCCTAGCCGCTGCTGTGAGCACCGTGAGCTCTAATTTGTGTGTGCAAATTTTAGCTGTGAGTGTGGCTAAAGATTTCTTCAATGTTTTCTGGATTGGGGCAGACCCTTCACCTTTTAGCTTACTATGTCCCTTTCTTTCTCTGCTTCGTTCTAGTAGCCTTAACATTTTGTGTCAAAATTTTAAAACTTTCTTGCCATATGGAAGCTCATTTTTCATGTTCTATGAGATGTATCATGCCCTATTTTGCCTTCTTAGATCGAAAACGTTACGTGATCAGACAAGTGATGAGTTTTATTTGCTTTCTACATCAAGCAGATCGATCTTTTGATAGTTTATTCTTGGGAAATTTGGCAGGTCCTGTAGAAGAAGACATGTTTCATTGGCAAGCTACCATTATGGGACCTCCTGATAGTCCATATGCTGGAGGAATTTTTTGTGACTATTCACAAGAAATAAATTTGTAACAAAGAAGCATCATAACCATATGTTACTAACAATCTAAAGATAGCTCATAATAGGTAATCCTATGGAATGGTTGGAATTATGCATGTATTGTTGCTAATTTATCTGAAAAGTTTATTTTTGCAGGTTGCTTTTAGGACCAAAGTTTTCCACCCCAACATCAACAGTAATGAGAGCATTTGTCTGGATATTCTCAAGGAGCACTGGAGTCCTGCATTGACCATCTCAAAGGTTAGAGCATTGCAAGCTATTTATTTACTTTCCTTCATCTCTTTCTACCTTTGAAAACGATCAATCTAAAGTTGCTGTCATTTGATCTCAGGTTCTTTTATCAATATGCTCACTTCTTACTGATCCCAATCCTGATGACCCACTCGTTCCTGAGATAGCTCATATGTACAAATCTGACAGGCCCATGTATGAAAGTACTGCAAGAAATTGGTCACAAAAGTATGCGATGGGTTGATGCTTGTGCTGTGCAACAGGACCTTCAGAATAATGCGCAGGAAATGGCTTTGGATAAAATATTAGCCATGAACATATTGGCTGCATTATGTCTGGCCATGTGATTGTGAAATATATAGAGATGTTTTTTCCATTTTTATATATATAGAGAGGGATCATTTTACAGACGTCCTATTATCATTTTGTCCCTAGTTAATGTTAAATTTTCAAATTCTGATGATGATGATGTATGATGATCAATGAATTAATAACTTTTTGCATTGGGCAGAGATTTTCGAGGAAAAATTGTTGTTCTGGACCAAATGACTAGAATCAGCATAAATCGAAAGAAAGAACAGAAACCGTTTATGCCGCAGATTTTCGCGTTTTACTTCCTGAAGAATGTTACTGTCTTGATGGGCATGACAGGCAGCTGGCTGGCCTTTCTTAGTATTTTAATGTTAAGCATATCTGTTGGATATACGTGGATTAAACATATATATGCCTTTGATTGTGCGTGGTGGTTGGGTTTAAATGCTGGTCCATTTGTGTTTGCCTTAAAAATATGTTCCTTAAGATGTGTGGTTGGGTTTAAATGCTCGTGCCCTTGTGTTTGCCTTAAAAATATGTTCCCTAAGATTTGAAGTGCATATTTGGCACCCATTTTTCACATTTTACACCCTTTTGAAGTGCATATTTGGCACCCATTTTTCACATTTTACACCCTTAACTAATGTTCGCGGCACCCTTGGCCGCCGCGATAAATTTCTTGTATATCTCCTATCAACCATTACAACATTTGTATTTTTTTAGTAAGTATAAATACACGTAGGCCAATACCCCTTTGAGTACACCAGATGATGTAAACACATTATTGTGCCATTTCACTGTTGGTTGTGTAGATGGTACTATGTGCTTAATACGCTTCCTCGACTTATGCCCATGTGTTTAATATACAACTCTTCATCATCCAAAACAAAACATGATGCTCCAAAGACCTCTCATCACCTATTTGCTAACTATATAACTAGAAGAATATATGATACTAACATCCATGCAAAAATCTCTCAAACTAACACGCAACAAATACTAATGCTAGAGAGATTGACAATATTACACCACAATGCGATTATGGCTAAGAACATTTGATCACCCAATGTCTAACACAACAATGCTATTATGACTAAGAAGTATTTGAACACCCAATATCTCAAAGAAGAATTTGAACGCCCATTTTTTGTCGTTAAGTAAGGTTGTTTGAACTTACAAGTGATTTTCAACCTTCTTTCGCTTCACTATTTGCCTAAATCATAAATTTCAAAACCTTAATAAGTTCACAACAAACTTCGAAATTGTGGAGAAAGTTGCCATTTTGAAATTAAAGCCCAAATGATAGACCTAACGCACTTAGTACTGCGAAACAGCAGATTCCAACACCTTAATTCAATAGAGAGAACCAGAAAAAATACCTAAAAGAATAGTTACCTGTGTAATTATGTTGCAACCATGGTCCTCCTAACTGCATACACATCTACTTGAATGCCCTGCAGAAGTTTGTTTTCAACAGTCCATTCCCTATATTAGAAATTAAGTATATAAAGTTACCTCCATATCAATAACAATATGCTGCAGAACCTCCAGGTATGGTTCTTGCTCGGCTACCTCTTTGCGCATTCCTTTACCATGAGCCATCAGCACGGCCATTCCTAAATATTCCGTTAATAAGACTTGTGACCTACTAGATAAGAACAACAAAGTGCAAGAGCAAAACCATGTTAAGTACCAACCTAAGCCCAGCTTCAAGATCCGCACAACCTGAGTAAAAGCAGGACATTCAAATTAGAATGCAATCATAAGCCATAGACCTGCTTATATTATCTTTTCTTTAAAGAGGTTACTCTCAATAAGATCAATTATTTTCTGCACAAGAGGATTTTCGCTAAGATGCAGTTCTTTCATGAAACTGTTTTAAAAATGCTTGTGCTTACCTTATTATGGATTTAAATCAACAATCCTTTCTTAACTTCGTTTCTCACTGGTGTGAAACAATAAAACCCCCATGGGCTTACCAGTCTATAGATTTATGTAGTGATTAACAAAGCAATACATAGATACAGCTGATACCATCAAAACTATTGCCCCAGCTTGTACAAGGCATTCAAAGATGAGCTTACCTCTTTAATAACCTTTGGATATAGCGATTCTCTTGCATGTGAACTGCCTGCACCCTGAATTATCAGGAGGAAACTTGTAGACAACTTGGGACATTAAAATCTCTTTTAAGATGGGCCTCTCTTTTAAATCTCTTTTAAGATGGAATGTATCATGACATCATGATACGTTCCATTCTTTTCCATCAGCAAGAACTAGGCACCTCAAATATACAATTTGGGTGTTAATTGCTCACCACAACGTACACCATATGGCATGTCACATATGACACGGTCAATACAATTGCTGCGGAAGGGTAGACGCCTTGCATCCCACTGGACAACGTCACATGGACCTGCACCTGCATTAGTCATCCCAAATTGTGTTGTTAACAAGAAATTCTATTGGACCTTATGTGTAAAGACTTGGACCCCTGGTATTTGTTTCTGTTGCAGTGAGAGCTTTTCGAGAGAGGTCCCCAGCAATGCACATCACTTGGTTATTGAGCCAGTCTGCTGCCTCAAGGGGGATTGTCCCACACCCACACCTGGGAACTCGATTTATTAGTTCGTACCATATAACAGGAACAATATCCATTCCATGTAACATCCTTACATTGGGTCCAACAGTATATCACCATGATTCACACGACCAAGCTGCAGTAGCGCAAACGCTATGCTGATAAAAGCAACACCATACACAGTCAAGCACCTAATCATAAAAACAGCTAGGTATATTTCAGGAAATGACAAAAGAACACTAATTTGCTCATAACCATCTTAATTGCGTTTGTTACAGATATAATGGTGAAGTAATTTGCATATGAGACGAATTATTACATCAGCTCATGTATAGCTAGGACAATATTGTAGGCTCCTAGGGCCGTTTTAAGATCTCTTTCCTAGCTGCTGATGCAAAGAATGAGGTGATATCGGTCTTGTTTATCCTTAAATATGTTTTTTCTTTGCTGCTCACTTTGTCTTTCAAGAAAGTTCCATAGATTTTCTAGGGATAGAATTAAATGGTCCAGGTAGAGGGCATGTGAGCTGACAACAGCATTCAGAAAGAATTACTGTGCATTGTCACAGAAATGATTGCCACTCCTTCTGTAATCCCCTTAGGTCATCTTGAAAATGGTACATTGTTTAAGTTATGGCACATAATTTTCCATTTCCATATTCAAGTTCAGTATACTCACTTTATTACCCAAGACAAACCTCTCCATTTTTATGAAGGATACATACCCAGCATATGCATATGATTATCAACCAGAAGAACCAGTTGACTGTGCCCTAGCAGATTTAATGTCCGTAGAAGACTCATGAAAGCGCATGCACACGAAATAAAAACACTTATCAAAGTATGAGGAGATGAAGCAGCAAGTACCTCGGCTTCAAAGACGTTCCTACTAATGCATGGCGATATACCCTCCGAGAGAAAAGCTACCATACAACGCAATTCCTTTTGTTACACAAATAAACATGATGGATAACAATAGGAAAATATAAAACACCAGCAGTAATAATCCAAGGCAAAGTATGCAGAGTTCTTAAGAAACCCCATAACAGTCTTACTTGAATCAGGTTATCTCTTTCAGCATTGAAACATATGATGTTTCAGGTCACCTATGATTAAACAACCAAGGACATATTTCTTTCTGGAAATCTAAAGCAGTCCTTGAAGAGATAGAACTAAATATAACCATCCACAGCCAGATGCAATTCATGGCTCCCATCCTAATTTTTCCCATCGGGATTAATTGTACAATGACACTACCAGAGTAAATATGGCTCTACATGTATATTTCCCTTGCCTTAAGAAACTGCCAAATTCCTGCACCAGTATCCTCCCATTTGTATGCGGGATCAAGAATAGCTTCAAAATTCATATTCTTTGTATTGCAAATACTCTTTAGATTTAGCAAAAAAATTTAACCAAGTATCATCACCAAGAAGTATCTTCTGCCCATTTCTTGTTTAACTTAAGAAATTGGTCCTCACACTAATGGATTATGTCATAGAGCAAATTCTTGCTGGCAACCCTGTCTTAGGTGATGAAAGTCCTATGATCTGAATCACCTCCAATAAACATATTAGCCCTGCCTTTGGAAATCTTAAGGATCCAAACCAAATAACCTCAATCAGGTCTCAGTTATTCAAGACTCAGCCAATCTTGAATTCATCCTAGGCAATTAATTCATCCTCCAGCCCTACCAAAGGATACCATGACTAAGATTGCAACATAAACTCCTCAGCCATATCAAGATCCGTGCCAGAGAATATCAATGATAGCACCAGGAAGACCTGATTTGTCAAATGCAAACAACTGTACATTGGAAAATTAATCAATTAATAGCTTCGGCTCAATGAAATATCAAAATCAAACAGCCAACAAGCAGAAATAGATGTTAGAGACAACCATGGACATATACATGACTCCTCGGCAGCACCAAAGCTCGCGATCCACCAATCGAGAACAGGTGAACAAATGGAACAACTACGACGAAAAAGGACTCAATACTCTCAAGGCTCTTAGACTATCTTGATTAGGACACGCTCCCACAAGGTGGCTATTCAAGTTGATCTGCTCTGATACCATTGAAAAACAGTGAACACGTATGTGAACACATATGAGATCAACTCAATAGGAAAACTTGATATTTAATTCATCCAAGGGTTACACTTATAGACACTTTGCCCACCACTTGGCATACCTATGCTGCACTTTGTTGGAACTGTCAACTCTATATAGACAAACATATATGTACCGATCAAACATTTACACTATAAAGTAACAGCTGAGCAGCAAAAGATTGGGCATGGTTTGACAACAAATTATTGGATTTTCTACTGAGTAGAGGTTTCCTATCATTTTGGACCTAGCCTTTGACGCCCCACAAACCCAAATCTTTGTCTCTTCAAAAAATAGCAACTTATTCGACAGTCAACAGATACTTTTCAATTCATAAAAACCTTGCAATACTTGAACTACATGACGTTGTATGATCTGGTTTGCAGAACCAAAATCAGTTTACATGACTGAGCTTTGGTCTTATGGATCAGGCTGCAGCACAACAGAAGAGAGAAAGGAGCACTTTCAGCATACAGCTATGACAATATTACTTGTTGTCGAGTAACTCCAATATTGTGAACTTCAATCTGCAGAGGGAGGGTATAGGGGTTCTGTACGAGAGCCAAGGGACTTAGTGTCTCCGTGTTGATTTGGGACATAAAATTATTCTTTCAGTCCGTAACATAGGCATCAAAAATTTGTCTTGAAAGACTGTTTTCTTAGAGCTATAATAACAACTTTGCCTAAAGCAACACAGTAGAAGATGTAAAGAAACTGAGAATCCTAAACAACAAATAGATGACCTCTCATCTTCTGGACAAATAAGAAATCGTACTTGAGAGTTAGACCGACTAGGCCGAGGTGGTAGTCTAGTAGTCCCCGCTTGAGATTCGTTTGTTTGCCTAGAAACAATCTCGCTTGCCTTACGTTCACTGACACAAGTGGAAAGAATCAAGCTTTTACAAGATTAGCACTACAACCAAACAAAAGAGAAAAAAATATGCATGGCATAAATTTGCTGCATAAAAATCAGAAAAGGTAAACAAGATTCTGATAATAATATATAACATGCAAGGACAAGTACCTATATATAAGCGCAAGCACAAGAAGAATCTCTGCATCCCTTACCCACGTCATAACTTCAACTGCATGAATAACAGAAAAAGACGCTACATATACAGAAGACATTTCACGATACTGCAGCAAATAATGAATCTTACATGCTATACTAGGTACTTAAATAGATGACATCATTTCGACTCATATTGAGGCTTTGTTTGTTACTTGATAGTATCTGTCAGTTGCTTCCACCAACTTATTACACTTTCGCTGTTGACATCTTATTTGTGACAAGACACAAGATGTAAACTTGAATTTACAAATAATAAGAAAGTGGATGGAGTAAGACACACAACGAAAAATGGTAGGTTGGTTTTGGTTTGCTAATACATCTTGAATATGATACACTGGATGTAACATTAATTTTATGCTACTCACCCATGGAAACATAGGCCAATATACATCACATGTCCCATATGATCTAGGCTAGAACCAACAGCAAAGAACAAGAGAGAAATAGAGCCGAAGTGAAAAGTCAGAAAATGAAAGATGATGGATTGGATGTTTTCTTTCAGTGCTACAAAAGATAGTCACATGTGACGTGTAGAGCATAGCACGTGATTACCTTAACATGCTAACTATATCCTAACCTCGTCAGCTAGAGACATACATAAACATATGCCAAGGCATTTAAACTATGGTCCTACATAAATACATAGGCTGCGATGCCAGCACATATGTGTGCTTATAACCATTAAGAGTTATATTTTGTCAGTGGACATAGATGCTGCTGCGTCAACACACGTTTGTGAAGTAATAAGACAAGCTTGTCATCCTCTCTCGCACACATACATGACTGAACATCAAGAGAATGTGATGGAAGCTTGCAAAAAATATGGACCATTTTATATTTGAACAAGCATGGTAAAGATCCAATTAACAAATCAATGACCTGCTCCCTAACAAACGCTAGCGTGTTTAAATGTGTAATTGTGAGAATGAAACAATGGACTATTAACAAGCCATAAAGAACTTTGATTAATAAAGGAAAAAGGGTATATTAATGTCTGCAGAGACCGATTGGGTCTATGAGACCAAATAGTACATCGGATCATGTACAGCCACACTGTATCCACATAGACATGCGCACCGTACCCACCTAGATGTCTGTCTTGTTTTCCCTTGTAAAGGACTGTTTGTGTCTTTTCTTTGCTGCCCACTTTATTCTCTAAGGTCTATAATTACGTTTGAAGACCCATCTTGGTTCTTGTCAACAAGACCACGTCATCTCTATACAACAGGAATTTGAATCACAATCCTGCGAGCTGCACACATTCAGAGCCAATATTGCTCTCTTTTGTTAGCAAGTCAGCCGATTTCACAATCGCAAAACCTGTTGTTTGCAGGTGGCCATGTTGAGCACGTTTTAGCCTGGCTAGAGTATTCCCATAGGAAAGCAGTGAAGAAAGTGTCAGCTTATGCAGTGCACTGTGCTTCCAGCACTGTGCTGTTGAAGTAGTGAGACATGCAATTGGTGAGCTCAAGGTCTCATTCCATCAGCTTCAGATTGAGGCTGGTCATGCAACTAGACCTAGATCGAGCGCTCCAAGAGGATCTGTAGACTGTGTCAAATGACCATAGTTAAATCAGAAGAACATTTCATTTTCACATGACAGTGAACAAAATGAAAACTAAAGTCTAGCCGTTGTCAAGAGTAAAGTCGACCCTTCCCACAAGCAAGCTTGTGAGCTTCCGCATCATCATGCAAGAAGCATAGATCCCGGGCAAGTAATCAAGATCTAGGAAAAGTTGTCCACTACAAGCTATCCGCCAGTTCTAGATTATACTCCCGGCACGTGCCCAATGGGGCTTTGCCCTACCATAAATGCGGCGTCGGCTCGAGACTAGAGTCACGGTGACGGGGAAAAGAAGCGAATGAATGTGAAACTTGACGGGGAGGTGTTGGAGCAAGTATAACAATTTAAGTACTTGGGATTTCAATGCACAGATGAAGGTGATGTGGCAGTTCAAACATATTGCTGGTAATATAGGTGTCTTTATAGCACGACGAGCATGTAAAAAAAACTTGGCCATCTGGAAATGGCCTATGAGAAAAGATCATGTACAAAATGCAGGGGTCGAAGAATGTATTGCTGGTGGTATGAGATGTCTTCATAGCACGATGAGCATGTGAAAAACTTGCGCATCTAGAAATGGCAGATAAGCAAAGTCATGTACAAATGCTTGTCCACACAATGCTTCTGTAAGTCTTCTCAGCTTGGGGGCCTGGCCTCTCCAGGTAAATGTGGAAAGGAGTAGAAAAAGTGCAGAAACGCTTCCATGAAAGAATTATGTCTGAAGCAACAAACTCCATATGCTATGCTGTTGGCTGCAACGGGATTAATTTCTGGGAAGCTGAAGCAGACCTTGAATTATTTATTGACGAAACTTATGATCTAGGCTAGAACCAACAGCAAGAAACAAGAGAGAAAGAGAGACGGAGTGAAAACTCAGAAAATGAAATATGACGGATTGCAAGGTTGCCAAACAGCCCATGGAGCCTGGTTTGAAGTTATCCACCTATGATGAGTCTCCTCAGGTAGATGCTACTTTGTATCGCTCACTTGTTGGTGGACTGATTTACCTTACAGTCACTAAAGCGGAGATCTCTTTTGCGGTGGGCATGTTGAGCCGGTTTACGGCCTGTCCAAAACAGAGCCATTGGCAAGCAGCAAAAAGAGTGCTCGCCTATTTAAGGGGTTTTCTTAATGAGGGCCTCTGCTATACACGTGATCAGTCACCTTCTTTACATGGTTTTGTAGATGCTGATCATTCTGGTTGTCTTGATACGCAATGCAGCACCACAGGTTATGTTTTTGGCCTTGGTAAGAACATTATTACTTGGCTCAGCAAGCGTCAGCCCTCAGTCTCTCTTTCTAGCATGGAGGCGGAGTATAAAGCCTTAGCAATTGCTGTTGCTGAATCCGTTTGGTACTTTTTGCAGAAATAGGCTTTGACACCAGCACTATTCCACTTTATTGTGTTAACCAAAGCTCTTTGCAACTTGCTAATAATCCCGTATTTCATGCCCGCAGCAAACACATTGAAACACATTATCATTTTGTGCGAGAGAAGGTCATTGATGGTCAGCTTGATCTTCATCACGTTCCAACCAGAGATCAATTGGCTGACTTCTTCACCAAGCCATTAACAGGGTCTACATTTCAGACATTCAAGACTCAGCTTGGTATTCGAATGCTCTGCTTAGGGGAGGATTACCATGATAAGCTGTAGCATTCTGTTTTTGTTCTCAGTTCATATATGTGCTTAGGGGAGGATGACAGAAATAACTCTTAATGGTTAAGCACACATATGTGCTGACATGGCAGCCTATGTATTTACATAGGACCATGGTTTATAATTTACCATGTATTTATGTTCATGTATGCCCCTAGCTAGGTTAGGATATAGTTAGCATGTCCACATGCTGTGCTCTACACGTCACATATGTGACTATCTTCTGTGGCACCGAAAGAAAACAATCAATCCATCATATTTCATTTTCTAAGTTTTCACTCCGTCTCTCTTTCTAAAATGATTAGAAGCAAACATTCTGTACCCCATGATATAATGCTTGCTGAATTTAATGCGAAACCTCTGAAGGTTGAAATTGCCTTTCAAACAGTGACTTATTTAAATAAGTTACACTGTCTTGGACAGTCACAAGAAGATCAAAAACGACTTCCCTGGCTGGCATATGTGTTGTCTAAAACATTGGCAGACCAAGGTAAGCGCTGTTGGTTCTCAAGGACATCTAAATTGTTTGAGGAGATGAGTTTCTCTATGGGAAATATCCCACCTTTTCAATACAGTATAATGGATGACAATCTGAATTTTACTCAGCAAGAAGTCAATCAGCTTATACGCCATGACTTGGAGTATCTTTATGTTTCAAATACATGGGTGAATCCCGTCACAGATCTGCCTGGGCGGGACTTGAAATTTTTAGCCTAAAGGGCTGGACTTACCATTTCTGATTATAACCATGGATTTGGTTGTGTTAATTTGCCATATAATTCTTGATCGAGGACGATCAATCCCAAGAAGGGGAGGAATTGATATGGTGGCGCTCGGGGGAGTGGTTGTAGGGAGCAAGAGTAGGAGAAAGAAAGCTGTAAATGTTTATGTTAACCCTTGGACCCAAGTATCTTAGTGAATATACAATAAGTTAAGTTAGCAATTATCTTTAGCTAGACCATTGGTGGATATTTTTATCTAATATAAGATAAGATAGGACAAGTTATAAATCATAAGCTAATCTAAGAACCTTAGAAAAGATAGTAAACTATTATTATAGCTAAGAAAGATACGCATCTATTATATCTATTATTATAGCTAAAAAAGATACGCATCTATTATATCGATGGGGACTTGGGCTAAATATAAGGACATCATTCAAATAAAGCTCATTAAGGGATACCTTTACCTTTTTATAAAGGAAGTGAATGTTACATAAGGGAACTAGTAAGCGTATGTGGAGGGAAGCTTGTTTCTATCCCAATTGAAGATCTAAGCTAAATCCTAAGCCTAGCCTATTCCTCAAATTTATGTTTTTGCTACAAAGGATTTGTAGTGGCTAACTTGCGTTATTTCCTTTCTTTGGAAGTTTCTTGCTCAAGGACAACCCGGTTGGGTTGAGAGCTTACCGGAAGGGTGGATTTGTGCTTGCTTGACTTGTTTCTTGACGATTGTTTTTGCAGTAGACCTTTGGAGACTAGCTAATCGTATCAAATTTACGCACTAACACCTCTAGTGATAACCAACACATCAAAAGGGCGGATCCTTCAAGGAAATCGTTATCAATGGCCCCAACCTTTCCAGGCTTTATCCCATACCCCATAGACTATATCAATTCCTCCCCTTCCTCTTGCCCTCAAGCATGTGGAACACACCAATGTTGCCACGAGGAATTGAACCTTGGCTCTGATACCAAATGTTACGCACTAGCACCTCTAGTGATAACCAACACACCAAAAGGGCGGATCCTTCAAGAAAATCGTTATCCAATGGCCCCAATCTTTCCAGGCTTTATCCCATACCCCATAGACCATATCATAAAATACCCCATAGACCATATCATAAATATGGTCTATATCATAAACTAAGTAATGTTTGTATAAAGGTTAAAAGTTAGACGTCTCTGTCTCTAGAGGTAAAGTTAGACGTCTCTAGAGGTAATATTTGGTCATTAGAACAAGAGTTGATATGTTACCATATATAGGTGATGTTTTCTATGTTTTCCGGTCGGTCATGCATAAATAATAATGAGATTCTGGTTTTTGCCTTCTCTCCTTGTTTCTCCTAGTTGATTAAATCCATCATTTCGTATCAAAGCCAGGTTGACTCCAAATTGTGAATCCGGCACCAATCACATGAAAATTTGAGTTTGGGAAGTTTGTCGACAGCGTCCCTTTTTGTGACGTTTTTGAAAAAAAAAAACTAATTAACGTTCCATTGTCCTTTTTGATGCTTTCTAGTGCCGTTTTGGTGTAAACGTCAATTGGGCTGCAGAAATTGAGCAGTTTCAGTTTGGATAAATAGAACTGAACTTGAAAAAGATCCTGAACCAGGATAGGTTCATCTTGATCAGCAAAAAGAATTACAATTCATGGAAGAATTTGATGAAAGCCTTTTTTCAGATTAAAGGCTTATGGGAGGTAGTCAATGGAAAATCCAGGCCCTCCAAACCAAAAATTTCAGAGCCAAAATATGATGAAGAGCAAGGACATCCATACGAACTTTTTACTCCAAGTAGACAAAAGGATAGTAAAGGTAACTTGAAGGTAAAATTGTTGGAGGATCATGAGGAGAGAAATGGAAAATGAGCATGTTGTTGTTACATATATGATAAGAGGCTTCCTACCTAACTCTGATGTGACCACCTAACTGGTCTTAACATGTGACCTTTACCTACCTAGTCTTACATGTGACCTTTGACCATAAACGTTGGACCCATGTGACCGAATGTCCACATAGGGTTTACTCTTCCAACACTTTCCCTTAAACCTGTGTGGGCTTCAAAATTTCAGCTTACTAGATGTTGCTCTCCCTTAAGCTGGAATTTCACCATCCCTAGCTACTCCTTGAACTTGCTTAGTTTGGCACTAGCCAGAGCTTTGGTAAGCATATCTGCTAGCTGGTGTTGAACAGTAAGACAAAACCAACTCAGAAGCCAGAAATCGTTCTCGTGAGAAAAGAAGATGTGCATCAAGATGCTTGGTTCTTACATGGAAAACCAGATTGAATACTAGATGAATAGTACTCTGATTGTCGCTGGACAATTGTGGCTTCTGTATGTATGGGAACTTTAAGGTCCTTCCACAACTTCTGTAACCAAAGTGCTTCCTGCACTCCCGCTGAAAGGGCTTTGAATTCAGCCTCAGTAGTGCTGATAGAAACAGTAGATTGTCGCTTTGACAGCCAATTGAACACATTAGGCCTAAGTGAAGACATGATCCCTGTTGTGGACCTTCGAGTATCTTCACAACCTGCATAATCAGCATCAACAAAGATGGTGCAGCTATCAATTTCTAATTTTTTGTAAAATAATCCTTCTTCTAACGTGCCCTGAAGGTAGGCCAGCACAGCACATGCTTGGCTGCCTTCCAATGTAATTGTATAGGCCTTTGCATGTACCTGAAAAGAAGATTTACTACAAAACATAAATCAGGTCGTGTTGCAGTCAAGTAGAGCAGACTTCCAACGAGACTTTGTTATAAAGTACTGTCACAAGAGTTGTCGCCTGCATCTTGCATCTGCATGAAGCTTGGTACCTAAGTCTATAGGTATGAGACTGGTTTGGCATTGCTCATATTCCACTTTTGAAGTATATCCCGGATAGACTTCTGTTGAGATAAATAGATGCCATCTGGCATTTGCCCCCCCTTAATCAAGAGATCATCCACATCCACATAAAGAACTATGATGCAAATCTCTTGATTAGGACCACATCTAATATTGACGTTAGAGTCTGCAGAGCTTTGGTGAAATCCTGCATGCAAAAGGAAGGCATGAATTTTCTGATTCCAGCATCTAGGAGCTGGTTTCAAGTCATATAAGCTCTTCTTTCCCCTTTTTAGCAAAACCTTGAGGTTGCTGCATGAAAACTTCTTGTAGATTCCCATGAAGGAATGAACCTTTAAAATCCATGTGGAATATTGGCCGGTCTAGCTGCAGCCAATGCTATGATTGCTCGAATAGAGGACAAATGAGCTACGGATCAATCCCATACTTTTGTGAGTACCCCTTAGCTACAAGGCACGCTTTGCTTTATGCTTAGCTAGAGATACAAGGCACGCTTTGCTTTATGCTTAGCTAGAGATCCATCAGCAGCAAATTTAGTTTTGAAAACCCATTTGCAACCTATAGCATGCTTACCTGGAGGTAGCGGGATCAATTCCCATGTTTCTTGCTTGTCAAGCATACTGATCTCCTCTTGCATGGCAGTTCTCCAATGGTCAGCCTTGCATGCATCTTCAAAATGTACAAGATCATAAGATCATGAGTGTTATACACGATCTTGGCCATTAAAGCCATGTTACATTGTGGACCTTTTTGCATGTTGCTTATCCTAGCTGACCTCCTCAAGACCACTTGAGACGCAGCTAGAGTTCTTTGTGCAGAGCTTTCTAACTCTTGTAAACTCTCCTCAACATTATTTGATGACTGAGGTGTAATCCTACCTCAGATCCCTGCGGAGAGGTTGCTGGCTGAACTTCTCCTGAATCTTCAAACCAAGATTCCAAAATGTCTTTCTATCCCTGCCCCTGCTCTTCCAAAATGTCTTGTTGCCCCTGCTTCTGCGCTTCTTATGACTGAATATCAGCCAATAGAGGAAATATTTGCAAAGTTGGTGAATGTGGCTCTTCTTGTACATTACTGTTGGCCACGTGATTGACCAATCCTGGCCAAACAAGGAAGCATCATTGGTATCCAAGGTACATCATCATTGTACCGTGCATGTTCAAGAGGATCCGAAATTAGAATCTGCCCTAACCATTCAAAATGCCTGCTTACATTTAAGGCTTCTGGAAATACATGAAATTATAGTGTACTTTCTCGGAAATCCCCGGAAATCCTAGGAAACTTCTACGAAAATAGCCTGAAAAAACGTCAAGAATATTTTTTGGCTATCGAACATTTTTTGGAATGGCCGGATTTTTAAGGGTCGAACCCCCCAATTTCGAACCCTGATGTTCAACAAAGTGAACAGACCTGCTGAGTAACATCCTCCTTTTTACAGGATCATATAGTTGTTAGGCATCATGCTGAGGCGGATAGCCTAAAAAAATTGCCTTGACTGATCTATCATGCGTCTTACCCAATTTCTTGACCTCCTCCAAGGATAAAGTGGCATAGGCCAGACATCCAAATGTCAGACATCCAAATGTCATCCAAATGTCTTCAAGTGTGACAGATCTGGTTTTTCGGCATATAGAGCTTCATAAGGTGTCACATCTACAACAGCCTTAGTGGGAGCCCTGTTCATGATGTAGACTGAAGTACTAACAGCCTCAGCCCAAAAAGATTTTGGTAGACCTGCATGAGCAGTCATAGATCTTGCCAAATCTAAGGTGATGCAATTTCTTCTCTCGGCTACCCCATTTTGAGGGTGAGCATAGGGAACAATCAGCTCTCTTTCTATTCCTGAAGCATCTAGAAAGTTTGAGAAAGCTTGAGACACATACTCTCCATCATTATCACTTCTAAGATACTTAATGGTCATCTCAAAATGTTTATGAACCATTTGATAAAACTTCTGAAACCATTCAAAGACTTCGGACTTATACATTATAGGAAATACCCAAGTAAAGCGAGAGAAGTCATCAAATAAGAGTCATAAAGTACCTGGAGCCTCCTATGCTTTTGACTTTCATGTGACAGAGATCCGAATGGATGATTTCAAACGACCGAGAGGCCCTATGCTCAGCTGGAAGTTGGGACTATTTGGCAAGAGAACAAGCGTTGCAATGAAGACCCACGTCTTTCAAATTAGGCAAACCCCGCACCATGTTTTTCCTGCGCAACATGTGGATATATTTGCAATTGAAATAGCCTAACCTGTTGTGCCATAGCTCTTCAAGGTGTGGATGAGCGCATGATTCATAGCTTCAACTTGTTCCAGCTTATAAAGCCCACTCTGCAACTTCCCATGCGCTAATTCTTATGCTGCTAGATCATCCTTGGGATGTACATCATAGATGACTGCTCTGCCACCTCCAAAGAGAATAAATCTGCCAAATGAATCCATTTTCATTTGTGAAATGGAGAGTAAATTTGTTGCCAACTCAGGGACATACATGACGTCTCTGATTGCTTTCAACATGCCATCACCTAGATCCAAGGTGACTAGATCTTTGCCATGAATTGGATGAGAGAAACTATCCCCTAACTGGACTCCGCCTTTCTGCTCCTTATGTAGGTACTGGAATACAATAGAATCTACGGACATATGATTTGTGGCACCTGAATCAAGTATCCAGTGCCCCTGTGGAATGCGTGGAATGCTCGTGTGAACTGCCATGCAAAGAAACTCTGCATTAGATTCTAAGATCTCAGTGCAAGCTGCTAAATTGGATTTTTCAGATTTTGATTTGCTCTCGGATGGCCTTTTTTGCCTGGCATCCTTAGCATCCTTCTTTTGCTTAGCATCGCAACTTTGCAATATGCCCCAACTTGTGACAATAATAGCATTCAATTGCTATTCTACTTGAATTCTTTGTAGAATTTTTTGCTTTATGGTCTGAAACCAAAGCCGTTTCACCTAGTATTCCAGCCCCATTACTACTCTTGAGGGCCTTCATGTGAGACTCCTCTTGAATTAGCATTCCCTTAACTTCAAGGAAATCAGGCTCCTTAGCATGTTGGATTTGGAAAGATAACATGGCATACTCGAGGAAGATCCTCCCGCGGCAACAAGCTCCAAGCTCCAATCTTAGAGGTTCCATTTTCTCCAAATATTTAGTCATATTTGAAGAAGAAGTCAGCAAAGTGCTTTCAATCTTTTTCTTGATGACAAGCTGAGTTGAGAGACCTGTGTAGGCATAAGAGTTCTCCAACTCTTTCCATACTTTTTTGAAACTAGATAACGATCTGAGCCTGATTAAGATAGACTAGAGCTCTCTTATCTAACTCAGTGGACTTGGCATCTTTTGCCTTATCCCAAGTAGGATAAAAAACGCTCCAAGATTGTTAGTGATCATAAAATTCTCAAAAACATCTGCCCAAATATACCAATTGCTTGGGATGAGCATGGGATCTTTGAAAAACTTGAAAGGATCCATCAGATTCAAACTGGTATAGCTGAATCTGCATTTGGCTTTGATACCATGTTGGAGGATCAGGAGGAGAGAAATGGAAAATGAGTAACTTACATTTGCATGTTGTTGTTACATATAACATATATGATAAGAGGCTTCCTATTTAACTCTGATGTGACCTTTACCTAACTGGTTTACATGTGACCTTTGACCATAAACGTTGTACCCATGTGACCTAATGTCCACATAGGGTTTACTGTTCCAACAAAAATTTGCTAAGCTGTCAACAGATGATAGTGAAGGCTCTTCTGCAGATTCTCTGAGTGATGACAAGAGTAAGTGGGACAAGGATAATTCAATGGCACTTGCCTATACGAAAGTTTATTATAATGATGAGGTGAGAGATCAAATTATAGACTATGAAAATGCTAGTCTTGCTTGGAAGAAGCTCAAAAACATGTTTGAGGCAGACTTTGAGGCACCACCTTATGAATTTGAAGTTAAAAGATTTTTCAGATGTGACAGGTTTTTTGGCTGGCATAGAAAATGTCAGAAGTCAGTTGGCTGCGATTGGAGATGTTTTGGGTGAGAAGGAGTTGCAGCAGGTGCTCTATATCGGAGCTCCAGAATATGAAAATTTCCTAGACAGCTTTAAGACAAGACCAGCTCAATATGCAGCTAATTTTGATGATGTTGCTTCTGTGCTTTTGCAAAAGGAACTTGAAGTAGCTATTCGAGAGCCTTTTGTTGCAATGTTTTCCGCTGATCGTACAAATGCAAGAGGTTGTGGTCGCGGAAGAGCAAGTTGCCGAGGAAGAGGCCAAGGATGTGGACAGAGAAAGTTTGGAAGAAGAGGTCGTGGATATGGTAGAGGATATGGACGGTTTGTCCAAGGTAATTCGGTAATGGAAACTCCTATTGAATATGGGACTGAGTATAATTATCTGCTTACTACCAGCAGAGATATGCTTGAAGGCGATTCAAGTAAACAAGCGCCAAATGTTGAAATAAATGCTGCAGAAGCGTCACAATCAAATGATACTTTCATTCTTGATAGTGGTGCAACAAGATATGTAACAGGAAATGAAAACACTTTCGAAAATATAAAGGTTGTAGTAAATTCAGAAATTCTACTTGGTGATGACTATTCATTTAAAATAGTTGGCGTAGGTAATGTGAAATTTGGAGAGCAAGATGGCTTCATGGAATCAATTTCAAATGTTTCATATGTACCAAGGAGAAATTTGCTTTCAATTGCCTCCTTACCGATGAAGGATATGGTGTATTCTTTTTGACCTTGCTGACAGAAATCGATATGCAATGGCTGCCATCATGCCAACCTCCCAAGAAAATAATACGGAACTTGGCATAGGAGATATAGTCATTTATCTCTTGAATGTTTAAAACTGTTAAACATGCAGGAAATGGTAGGAGGTTTGCCTAAAATTTTTGGATCGAATTCAAAATATTGCTGTGAAGTTTGCATAAAAGGAAAGATGTGCCGTTTGCAAACAGTAAGGACAAAGGATATTCTCCAGTTAATGCATTCCGATGTTGGGCCGGTAGAAGAACCATCTGTTGGTGGTGCAAGGTATTTTTTTCTATTTGTTGATGACTTTTCTCGCAAGATGTGGGTGTATTTTCTTAAAAGAAAATCAGAAGTTCTTGATAAATTTAAGGAATTCAAGGCTGCCGTTGAAAATGAGGCAGGAAAAAGGATACAAACTTTAAGAACAGATAATAGTGGAGAATATGTTTCAAAACAATTTGATGATTTTTGTGCAAGTGCTGGGATAAGGAGGCAGCTCACTGCCCCAGGAACGCCGCAGCAGAATGGCATGGCTGAGCGGCGCAATAGATTCATTTGCGATCTTGCCCGGTAGCATGCTTTATTTGCCCGTAGCATGCTTTTTGAAAAATAATTTACCAAAAAGATTTTGGTCGTTTGCTGTTCATACAGCTGTGTACATTTTAAACAGATCGCCCACTAAATTAGTTTTGAGCATGACACCAATACAGGCATATTGTGGACGAAGACCAAGTGTAGGACATTTTAAAGTTTTTGGATGCAAAGCATACGTTAAAATATTGGGACACGTAAGGAAGTTTGAAATGAAAGCAATACCTGGCATATTTGTTGGCCACGCAGATAATGCAAAGGCATATAGGATATGGGATCTTGTTAAAAATAAGCTGCTTATATCTCGAGTTATATCTCGAGATGTGTTCTTTATGAAAGCATTGCAGGTCCCAGTAGCGCAGTAGGTGTATCAGAAACTGAAAAGTGTGGAGATCCTTTTCCATTGTTTTTTATGAAATTAGGAGTGAAGATGCTTGTTCAGAGAGTTTTAAACAGGGACAACATGTAAAATCTGCTGCTATACCAGATGAACCAGATAATGCATCTAAAGTAAGTGGAGTAAAATATTTCAAGGATGAACATGGAGAGGAGTTTTTTAATTTACCTAAAGCAAAAACTGATACAAGTTCTACAACAAAGGGAAAAGAAGTCATGTTTGGTACAAAACCAGGTTACACAGGGCCTATTACGCGCAGTAAATCAGCCAAAGTAAAGGAGCAATGCAATTTTGCACTTACGACAGAAATAATACACACACATGATCCGCAATATTTTGAAGAAGCCGCTGCAATGCCTGAATGGCAGCAAGCAATGCGCGCAGAATATGATTCGTTGCAAAAGAATCATACATGGGAACTTGTTCCCGAGCCTGAATAGAGAATATTATTGGCTGCAAATGGGTCTATAGGAATCTGATGGGCAAGTTGATAAGAAGGCGAGATTAGTGGCCAAAGGATATGCGCAACGCGAAGGAATTGATTACGATGAGACTTTACTATTATAGCATTGGCAGCTCAACAAGGATGGAAAATCCATCAGATGGATGTGAAAAGTGCATTTTTAGATGGAGATTTAAAGGAGGAAGTTTACATGGCCCAGCCACAAGGCTTTGAGATTCCTGGAAAGGAAAATTACGTATGCAGATTGATTAAATCAATCTATGGACTAAAGCAAGTTACAGGCAATAATGACTTGATTATTACAGGTAATAATCGAGACTTAATAGAAGAGACAAAATGCATGTTGAACGAGACTTTTGAAATGACAGATTTTGGCCTGATACATTATTTTCTGGGAATTGAAGTGTGGCAGCGTGACGATGGTATATTCATGTCGCAAATTAAGTACACATTATATGTGTTAAAGAAGTTCGGAATGGATAACTGCAAGGCGATGAATAACTCCTGTGGAGGTCAGTAAACAATTGTCAATTCACGATGGAAGAGAGAAGTGTGATGAAACACTTTATAGAAAGTTAGTAAGAAGTCTGATGTATCTCAATGCCACCAGACCAGAATTAGCAATTTGCCATAGGATTGGCAAGGAAGTATATGACTAAACCATCTGAGATGCATTGGAAAATGGCGAAAAGAATCCTACGCTGTTTAAAGGGAACTTCAGATTTTGGTCTATTTTATAGACATAACAGTAAACTTCAATTGGAAGGAAGTTTATGCTTCTCAGAACTTGAAGGATTTTGTGATGCGGATTATGCTGGCTGTGTGGAGGATCGTCGTTCCACAAGCGGATGTGTTCATATTTGGCACCGCAGTTATTAGTTGCAGCAGTAAAAAGCAGCCCACAGTTTCTAAAAGTTCTACTGAGGCTGAATATAGAGCTTGTGCAGATGCAGCTAGCGAAGCCATTTGGCTCCACAAAATGTTTGATGCGTTGCAAATTCTGAGGCAGAACAAGACCGTCATTTATTGTGACAATTTGCAGCATTCAGCTGGCAAACAATCCTGTTTTCCATGTGCATAGCAAGCTGCAGTATCATTTTATCAGAGAAAAGATACTAGATGGTACTATTGAGCTTATTTACTGCAATACACATGATCAGCCAGCAGATATTATGACCAAGCCATTTCCAAAAGAGAAGTTCGAAGCATTTAGAAGCAAACTTGGAGTTTACAGTTTGAAGAATATCTCCCCGCAGTGACTTTGTGAATATTTCCATAAAGTTTGCTCATTAAAAGGGGAAAATGAAGGATATAATGAGTAAATTAAGTAATGTTTGTGTAAAGGTTAAAAGTTAGATGCCTCTAGCGGTAAAGTTAGATGTCTCTGGGGGTAATATTTGGTCATTAGCACAAGTGGCACTAGAGTTGATATGTTACCATATATAGGTGACGTTCTCTATGTTTTCTAGTCCGTCATGCATAACTAATAATGAGATTCTGGTTTTCGCCTTCTCTCCTTGTTTCTCCTAGTTGAATTAAATCCATCACCATCCATGAGTCTATCAAATCTCATCTCACCAGTAAATTTTTTCAAAACGATGTTCTTGCCATCGTATTACTGGTCCAAACTAACCAATTGGCACCAATAGCACAAAATGGCATGCAACCAACTCAATTGGCCGAACCACTAAGACGGCAATTAGTTGAGGCAAGAAGCTCAATTTGCCACAAACTCAAACACACTGCAATTCATTTCACATCGTTTCAAAATTCAAATTCATTACCATCTCTTCCTACTCTTTGTAGAATTAGGGTTAGGAAAAACCATTGTAGCCACGCATATCTCCCAGCCACCCAAATTTCTTTTGCACCCCTTCTCCTAAGGCAGCTGCAAAACACATTATTGGGCATTGTAATTCAAAGTCATATAAGAGTAAAGAAAGAAATTTGTCAAGGTACATTTAGAAAAAGAGCACTTAGGAATAGAGGCTTCATACTAGCAAATTACCTGCGATATCCATACTAGTGAATGGGTGTTTCTTCATCTTTAAACACTTCCTCTCACAAGTAACACGGAATGTCATTGCTTGGATGCCAGAAGAGACTGAAGCTGATTCAGTACATTCTAAGAACAGTCCTCGCCATTGGTGAAACAGTTTTATGGCAGAGGTCCAATCGACCTGCTAGGAAGTGCATTTCATTACAAACCAATATAACACCAAAAAACATTCAGTCGAGTGATAGTTCCAAACAAACATAATCAAACCATTCCAAAATTTCATAGAATTATCATGTGATTCAGACTTACCTATGTCTTCCAGCCTGTCTGGTGTTAAACTTAATATGAACTGTTAAAAGTTAGAAATAATTCATGACTATTCAATACAGTCAAGACTGTTGACTTTCCAAACTCCTAGATTAGGGTTTCATAATTAGGGTTTTGCTCTAAAACTAAAGCTATATGTAATGGATAGAATGTCCCAAGTCCCAAAGTAATATAGATTTCTGCGCCTGCCTTCTCCAATTTCTGTAATCTATTTTGTTCAATTTCTCCTCTCTTCCTTCATTTGGTATCAGAGCCTACAGCCTATGTCCATTAGGTTGGCCATCCAAAGTTTAGTGTGCAGGTCATGGAAGAGACGGAGAAAGTGATATTGCATGAGAAGTTTATGCTGAATGGTAGAAATTACCCAGCATGGAAGGATAAGATGCAATTGGCCTTTGAGCTTGCAGGTCTGATGGGGATTGTTGATGGAACTAATCCTAGGCCCTCCGCAAATCCTTCCGTGAGTGGAACATCACAGAAAAATATGCCTCTTCATCGGATAAGGAGCAGGAATAGTTGTAGGTGAATAACAAGGCCTTATTCCTCATTAAAATTCCAATTGATGAGAAGATGCAAATGCATACACTTCAAATAAAATATGCCCATGAAACTTGGATCAGATTTCAGACCTTCTATGAGACAAAGACTCATACAAGAAAACAATATTTGAAGGATCAAGTCAATGCCCTAAGGTTGAAGGATTGTAAAAACATGAAGGAATTTCTTGCTTCAATTAGAGAAATCGCAGCTCAACTGACAGGGATTGGAGTAGAATTAAGGAAAGATGACTTGCATAATGTTATCCATTAAGGGGCGCCAAAATTTGAAAGCTTCTTGGATGCCTTTCAATCTAGAGGTGGTGGCGATGACAACTCAACCTACTTTTGAGGAGGTTGCTCCAGGTTTGGAGGAGAAAGCACTGAGGTCGAAAGTCAAAGACCAACAAGGAGCAATTGAATTTTGGATTTTCTCGAGGACGAGGTAAATCTAATAGGGAGAATGGAAGAGGATCGCAGTCCGCATACTTTCAGCAACAATTTTCTAGTGATACACCTCAAAAAGGTAGAGGAAGGAGTTCACGTGGAAGAGGACGAGGAACAGTAGCTCCTGATGCACAATCTGATCAGCAAAATCAGCAAGCTGATTGGTAGAAGAAGGTTAAATGCTAATGTTGTGAGGAATTTGGACATGTTGCAGCAGATTGCGCTTTGAAAAAGAGTATTTTGAAATTAAAAATGGGAGGAGTCGCATTTCCTCGAAGAAGGTACATCTTTCGCTTCAAAAGAATTTGCTATGTTTGTGAATACAGCGGACAATGTAGTAGATAGTGGTTGTTCAGCTCATATATTGACAATTAAAAGGTACATAGAAGGTACGATGGTGATAGAATTTCGCATGAAAATGATTCTGCTTTAGACATTAAGGTAGAAGGTTCTAATAAGATAAAGGATAAAGAAGAGAAAATTCTTTGGTATAGTAATGTTAAGTTAGTCACTGGGCTCAAACGAAATTTGATTTCTGTTGGTTGCATTGCTAAAAAGGAATTCAAAATCCTCTTTGACGATAAATGGGCAAACATTCATGGGATTACTAATGAAGTTAATGCCATGGCTGATTGCAAAATTTCAGAAATTTGGCATAAAATCTGTCCATGAAAATGAAGGCGTACGCGAAGCATGTGTTTTGGGGAAGCAACATAGGATGCTTTTTCCAAATGAGTCTGAATTTGAGTCAAGCACTCCGTTGATGCGCATTCATGCAGACTTTTGTGGGTATGCCAGAAGGGCCACTTGGTGGTACATTATACTTCCTTTTGTTTGTGGATGATTATTCTAGAATGATGTGGATTTATTTTCTCAAAAGCAAATCTGAAACTTTTGAGCACTTTTCAGAAATTTAGGTTGCAGGTTGAGGGGCTAAAAATTCGCTGCCTTGGGACTGATAATAGAGGAGAATTCACTTCAAAAAAGTTCGAAAAATCTTGTGCCCAAAATGGCCTTCAGTGACACGTCCCTACACCTTACTCCTCGCAACTTTACTCCTCGCAGCACAATGGAGTAGTTGAGAGATGAAATTGGACCATTGCTAACATGCTGAGATTCCTTATGGCTCAATTGAAAATGCCTCGTAGGTTTTGGCTGTAGCAGCTTTGACTTCAGTCTATCTTCTTAACAGGTCGCCAACAAAAATCTTGAGTGGCATGACACCTTACGAGGCCTATAATGGCAGAAAATCAATGGACAGAATGTCCCAAAGTAAATATAGATTTCTGCACCTTGTCTTCTCCAATTTCTGTAATCTGATTTCTTCCTTTTCTCCTCTCTTCTTTTATCTGAAGGCTAGAGGCTTAGATGTAATCATACATTCTACAAAGAACCATCTTAGAATATGCCCCAGAATAAGGACTATCAGTTGAGCTTTCCAGGATTACAAATTTGTCTCTCGTGAGGACACGAGAATAAATCAATAGGATATTGACAGCATTGTTGCTGCCTTTAAGAAACACCTTAGCTAGCATATGCCTATACAGCAGCTTAGATCATAGATTTGGTTTACCAGCTTACAAGCATAACCCAGAATGAAAGCAAGCATGGCTAGCCTGCATTGAATAATTATAATTTCTTTCCTTGTCAACGTCAGTCTTTGGGGACTTCAAACATGTCGCATAATCCTAGATAGTTGTATTGGGGATAATAAATCACCTGCTAATAACTAAAAGATCCATGCAGCCAAGAGATTTACCTTACTGATTAAATCACCCAAATAAATCATGGCGGCATCTTTCTGTAGAGGCATATCCTGCAGAAAATGATAACAATAATGGAGAAGATGAGGTTTATTATCATCTTTTCGGTCATTAAATGGATTATTGTTCTGCGAATGAAAAGTGAAACATAGGTCAATATACATTGCCACTGGATGCATTCTTTGAAACATTAGATTCTACCTGAGACTTCTTATTGTATTACCATACTACTTTAAATTTCCAAATCGAACTGGTGGGTCATAAATGTTCTGGAACTTTCTGGACACTCCTGAACTTCATTAACTTGGTTGCAAGCATGGAAGAGATGAGAAAACATAAAGTGCCTATTATATGGAAATAAGATCATCAAAGTGATGACTGTACATAGCAGGAAGGAAACGTGCACATGTAGTCATAAATTGATGAACAGGACCATTTGAAGAGTCGTGGCTCTTCTTCATCTCTTCAACACCAAACTTTCAAACATTTGATATAGTAACAGTACTCGCATTTTGAAGTAGACACATGCCAGTGCATTGAAAGGGTTGTACGCGCTGCATGCTTTGGACCTTCATGCATGTTGGAAGAATAGCAGGGATCTTGTAATAACTTCAGATTGCATATAGTGCAAGCCATTCATGGCATTCATGCATGAGAAGATCCCACGAACTATGTTGTTTGAACAGAGAAAATACAGAGATAGTAGACAAGATAAAAGCTGAATTGCAAGCAGATTCTCCATGCAGAGAGTTGGGATGCGTCTAATAACTAACGTTGCTTATGGCATCCTTTTAGGGTGAAGGAAGTAACACATAAAGACTAGTGGATGGCAGGTTTGTACACTATGCCTTGATATGTAAAAGGTGCCATGAGATCATGATGACATCATACATGCCTGTCGTGATTTATGCTAAATCTCTTTTAGAACCTACAAGCTGGTTTACTTCTGTCTAGAATTAAACAATATTTTCATACTCCATATTTTTTTAAAAATTACGACCGCTAGTCTAAGCTTATTCCTTATCCAGAAGGCACACAGATATGGTGTTAATTACAATTTCTTATGGTAATACTTTTATTAAAGCAAAACCAAAATTTGGAAATGTAATAATACCTTAAAATGGCCAAGAAATGCATAGATATTGTCAGCAGACCGTAGCTGAAAAACTTCCTTCAAAGCAACATAAACGTTTTAGATCCTGATTCCTTCGGTCCTTGTGATAACAGAAGTTTTACCTGTGGTGAAGACATGGTCTCAAATACCGCACCCCCAAAAAGACACGATTTAGAAACAATATTGGTCTCCTTTAGTTTATCTACCTGAATAACAAATTAAACCATATTACCGAGATGTGTGTGCACAATAGGATGACAATTTACAGTATTGACATGCCATAAAATTAATTGCCATTTCTGCAACATTTGTTTTACTCAATGTAGGCAAGGACAGATGCCAAGATTATTTGTGATTCACTCGGACCAAATACTATACTTTTACTCTTAATATTTCTAAAATTATCTGGTTGCCTCCCTGTCTCTATTTTAACAACTTGTTTGACTCAATTACGCGGAATAGACCTTCAACGCTTCTGAAAAGAATAACATTCTTCATTTTTCATCCTGCTTCTGTTTAACAATTGATTTAACGCTCCTGCCTTGAGAAATGGAACCTTTTGATAGCTAAGTTATCACAACTATAATGTCAAAAGAATATTTTATTATAAACAGTTTTCTAGCTTGTTTCCATCTTGTTAGTTTACCAATCATGAGGACAGCAATAAACGTACCTCATCCAGCAATACAGGCTCCAAACCAGCTGCGCAGGAAGCATAATACAAGGTCTTGGGTACCATTGCATAGAGTCAGATAATAACTTTACCTAAAGGCGGGTTGAAGTCAGTCACCTTAAAATTTGTAAAATGTAAACCATGACGAAGATTTTCAAAACAAGGGTGACGGGTGGGTGCCGTCTAGCTGTCTCGTTGGATTTATCGGCTTATTAGAGGTAATAATTCCCGTCTTATATTACATATGAGTGCCTCTATGGCCCGTATCCCGTTTCCGGATGGGTTAAAAATTAAAATTACTAATCCTATATATATTGCATCATCCAAAAATTCGTCTTAGAAGTTTAACGGTTGTCTAATCTTCATTAGTTTTTCATCTCCTTGTTTCTTTCAATCACAAACTTTATGATGTTTGGCTATTTCTTTTCAATCACAAACTTTCTCGTGTTTAGCTATTTATGTTAAAAACAAAGACCACGTTTCAGTTTACTTTTTTCGGGAATAGAATTCTGGACATGTGGATTTGTGGTGATGAATAGTTGGCCTGGCTCTTTTTTGTCGACTCGGGAGCCTGTGATAGCTCATTCCTTTGGGCTACTTGCTCGAGATTGTGGGCATCATGAAGGAAGTCGATAAGTGTTTTTCCTTCTCAATAGTTCCATTGGTATTTCATTTGCTACTGCATGGTGATATGGTTTCTTTAGATCTCACCTATGAAAACCACAAACGAATACAAGAAAACCTAATTAGAAGATAGATAGAGGAAAAGTCGATAGCATCGTGGATGGTCCGACCTTGGCATTGCCGCATAAAGTCAGAGTAAGCCTTGTCAAGGTCTTTGTTTAAGCACCCAGGGAGCATCTTCAGTAGGTAAGTGTTTTCATTTAACCAAATATTGCAATAGTTCTTCTGGTTTGCTTATATGCTCTGTCAAGAAGAGCCTCTGGAACAATTTCCAACTGCTCGTCCGTCATCTCCAGAAGAGTTGGTGTATCAAGAATCTCATGAGGATCCGGGGTGTGTTTCTTTAGAAGGCTTACATGGAAACCTTGTGGACCTTAAGATGAGTGGCAAATTAAACCTATAGGCTTGTGGACCTATACGTTCGATGATCTGAAATGGTCCCGCCCATCGTGGTGCCAATTTCTTGCAATTTCCAATTTTAAGCTTGGCCTGCTTAACCTTAATCTTCAACCATACAGATTCACCAACCTGGAACTCACGCGGGGTACGGTGTCTATCGGCTAAACTCTTTTGGCGACTTTGTGCTGCCAATAGATACCCCCGTACCTACTCTACCAAAACTTGCATATCCGTAAGCAACTGTTGTGAAACTGCCACTTTGGAAATTGGGTTATGCCACGTATCCGGAGTATGGCACTGATAACCATAGGTGATTATAAAGGGAGACATCCTTGAGGACTCCTGTTTAGTACTATTATAGGTAAATTCTACCAAATGAATGTAATCTGCCTATTGAAGTTGCTTATTCCAGACATAATTTCGTAGCATATCCTCAATAATTCGATTAGTACGTTCTGACTGCCCATATGTCTGAGGGTGATAGGCGGTACTCATGGCAAGCTTGGTTTGTATAGTGCTGAAGAAATCTTTCCAGAAAGCGCTAACAAATTTAGGATCACGATCCAAAATAATGGTACGTAGCATACCATGGAGTCAAAAAATCTCCTTGGAGAACAAAAGTGTTGTATCCAAGGCAGTGTCGGTGGTGTGACATGGCAAGAAATGCGCCATCTTGGAAAGCTTGTCAACTACCACTATCAAGGATCCACGAAGTGTGCGTGGGAGGCCTACAATGAAGTTCATAGTAATGACTTTCCATTTTGCATTAGGGATGACTAGAAGTTCCAGTGTGCCCGGTGTTCTTAACTGCTTGGCCTTTGTCTGTTGGCAAAGTTGACACTGCTTAATGTAGTGGGCAATATGCTTCTTCATACCCGGCCAAAAGTAACTGGATCTTATCTTGAAATATGTTTTCATAAATCCATGTGACTAGCAATAGGGCTGTTGTGCGTGTCATGGAGTATAAGCCTTCTAACTCCTGATGAGTCGGGTACACACAATTTATCGCGATAATATAAGAGGTTACCGTGCTTCTTATAATGTTTAAATGTGTCCCTCTCCTTATTTGTCCTGGCCTCTTTAGAAAGACTGCCCCACACTTCGCTGAACTCGGGATCTGTTGGAAGAGATTGCTCAATAGTCTTCCCAAATTCACTTGCTAGAGTGGAAATGGCGTTGCAATGGGTACGTGGTCAACGGATGCCGAGATACGGCATCTGCAATAACATTATGTTTCCCGGGTTTATACAGAACCTCAAAGTCATATTCCTCCAAAAATTCTATCCACCTGCGTCGATTTGTCAAAGATTGAGATTAGCCTGTGTGAAGATATATTGGAGACTTTGGTGATCTGTATCTAATTGGAATCGCCGTCCAAGAAGATAATATCGCCAGATGCGCAAGGCCCACACGACTGCAAGTAACTCTTGGTCACGAGTGGGATATCTCTGTTCTGCGTCATTCATTTTCTTAGAATCATAGGGTATGACTCGTCCCTCTTGCATCAAAACGGCTCCTGTTGCTATCTTACTGGCATCAGTCACAACCGCCTTATCCTTCTGTGGATCAGATAACGTAAGGACGGGTGCCGACATTAAGGCGTCTTTTAGTTGTTGGAAGCCTGATTGAACCTTTCTTTTCCAATGTGCTACCCAGTCCTTAACCTTCTCATGTTTCGACAGGTCAGTAAGGGGTGCTGCAATTTTAGCAAAGTCCTTAACGAATTTACGATAATAGTCCACCAGCTCCAAGAAACTTCTGACTTCCGAGACATTGGTAGGAGCCGGCCACTCTTTGACTGCTTCGATTTTTGCCGGGTCTGTAGCTATACCCTCAGCAGAAATAATATGGCCCAAATAGTCGACCCCGTCGCAAATTTGCATTTGGAAAACTTAGCAAAGAGTTGGTGATGCCGCAACTTCTGGCGGGCCAGCCGAAGATGGCATTCATGATCCTCCAGGGTTTTACTATAGATAAGAATGTCATCAAAGAAAATAATAACAAATTCGTCTAAATAGTCTCTGAAGACATCATTCATGAGACGCATGAAGGGTGCTGGTGCATTGGTGAGCCCAAAAGGCATAACTGTGAACTCATAATGTCCATAACGAGTATGAAAAGCAGACTTGTGAATGTCCTCCTCCTAATTCTTATTTGATGGTAGCCAGAGCGAAGATCTATCTTAGAAAAGTACTTAGCTTATTTGACGGTAATCGATACACATACGCGAAGTCCCATCCTTCTTTTTAACAAACAAGATAAGGGCTCCAAAAGGTGACACACTGGGCCGAATGAAGCCTAGCTTCAGAAGTTCCTATAACTGTTTCTTAAGTTCTGCTAACTCAGGGGTACTCATGCGATATGGAGCCTTACTGGTAGGCTTGGTACCTGGCTGGAGTGCAATCTCACACTCTACCCCCCTAAAAGGTGGTAATTTACGAATCTCATCTGGAAAGAGATCCTGGAACTCATGAATGAGGCTGGCTATGGTTGGTGGCAATTCTTGAATGATTTGCTCTTGCTTGGTTTCAAAGGACGCAAGCCTAATAATACCAGCCACTTGTCTACGTCGAATAGCTTTTTCCAGGCTATGCAAGGAGATGCACTGCATAATAGGATGGATTGCATTACCTGATATAGTAACACGGGCCCCATTTGCTGCGTTGAAGGTGACCCTAGGCTTCTCACAATCAATATTTGCCTTTGATGCTGCCAGGAATTCCATTCCCAAATCAAATCATACTTTCCAATATTCATAAGCTCAGCTCCCAAAGTGATGGGTGCCCCTGGTAATTTGATATGCCTTGAGTCTGGCGAACAGCTCCACTAGCCAATGTGACTGGTCTGGGTTTAGATTTCAAAGGGGATAAGTGCAGAATTTCAGCCAACAAAGGGGATACAAAATTGTGGGTACTACCCGTGTCCATGAGGATAATAAAAGGTTTGCTATCAATTTGGCCCACTGTAGAGATGACACTGGGTTGACAATCGGCCTGACCGGTCTCAATAGCAGCAAAAATGTGAGACTCACCTTGTATATAGTCAGTGGGCTCCTCCTTCGCCAGAACTGGGAGTTCACAAAAAGGTGTCAGCTCATCCCAAGGGCTGCCTATGCTGCCTGAGTGACGTATGGACATTCCTGCATGAAGGTGGAATGCTAAGAAACAGGCGGAGGCCGTCAGGGTAGTAGGCAGGGGCAGCTATGGCAGAACCAAAAAGGTGCAATGCCTATGGTGGAGGTGGCTATTCTGGTGGCTATGGCGGGCGGAGGTCGCGGTGGCGTGGCTTGCACGAAAAGGGGACAATATAAAAAACCCTAACTTAAAATGTCCGTGAGTTTCCTTAATGCCCTAAATTTTTTTTTTAAAGTCAACGTTCGGTCAAACCGGCGGACTCTGCATTTTGGACGCTTAGAATTGAAAAATAAACTCCTATTTTACAGAGTGCACCGATTTAGGGTTTCCTCCCTTCTGTTGCCACTTTTGAGTCGAGTAAAAGGTGGTCTAAGCTAATTTGAGGGTTAAAAGGTGGTCTAAGCTAATTTGAGGGTCCCCGACGCAAGGGAACAAGAATTTTTCCAATTTGAGCTTCTAGAGAAAGTTATGGCCTCTGGAAAAGAGGGGCCATTTCCTGCTGAAACTTAATACAATTCTACCTTTATACCTCCAAATTCTTCCTCACAACTACACTGTTAGCACAAATTTGGGCCTCAAACATTCTAACTACAGGGTGCTAAAGAATTTCCCTAAGTTAGAGTCCCCAACTACTTAACGTTCTATCGAATTAAAACATGGCCAGTGCAAAGATCTAGTCCACCAAAAGCATGCTCTGATACCATTGTGACGCTCCCCGAACCTATACGATGCTCTCATCGTATAAATACGGGAAATCCCCTCTTCCATGGCGACAATATCACCATAGAAAGGCCCTCCGTCTGACTCGGACCTCTTGTGATGACAAGTGTCCAAGTGAAGGACACAGAGGTGTCATTCGTCCCACGCCTTCGATGGGAATCCTATATGGCTGAAGCGTACATACAAGGTTAGCAGCTGGCAACAATACAAATAATAATATGCCACCACGACGGGTGGCCCATCATCATCCATAAGAATGCAATAGAATACCAACATTACAAGGAAATGCATCATAAATAAGGCTCTACCCAGCTCGGACACATGGGAATCAACTGATAGCCAAGGCCTCTAGATAACAACAGATGGAGTCATAATAATGGCGTTGGCTGGCATAGAACAATGTCTAGGGTAGTCCACTCCATCCACCCCTCCTGTGCACACACTTTGCAGATAGGTTGAAACATGCTATGGTGCGATTGTAGCCTTTCGGAGATGCAATTCCATGGAATCACCCTATGGAACTACTCCGGGTTACATCTCAGCGGTCCGATGAGGCAGGTCAGAGAGGCGTCCCCTTCCCGAGCATGATGGATCCATGGGTGTGCTAGAGAACGCGTGCCCCCTCAGTGACCCCTGCGTTCATACCCGACTTACTCCCCTAAATCTAAAGGCCAACTCACCTGCCCGTTCGAGTCCAGAGCGCCCACATATTTTTGGCACGACACCTACGACCCAGGGAGTGTCAGACCCATACCCAGCCCTCTCCGTGACCGGCTATAAGCCTAGCATACTGTTGGAGTCCTGTAGCCACGCTAGGCAAGACCCCACCTCCGATTCACCATCATACTCGTTATCTGGTGCTGAATCACATCATAGCATCCACAGTCAGGTGGGCTCTTGTGCACAGGCCGCATTTACTGGGATTTAAGAGGTTCTAGCTAGGAACATCACTAAATCTAGATAGCTTTCAGGTCTCTACCCCCTTACTACAACATAGGAGGCACAGAAAGAGAAGACAGAATCAAATACAACATCCATCATCATCATAAGTAGATCATAGAATAGAATTTATTCATCCATCTACTCAAACAAGAGTTAGAATAGCACAGAACTACCTAAGGACTGACCTGTGTCCTGGTTGGACCCATTGTCTCGAAGAACATCCATAGAACTGGTCAGGTGTTAGGTTGCAACAGCTCCTTCCTCCCTCTGTCCTTCCCAAACTCGAATTTGGGGCAGAATTGGGTTGGGAGCTCAATTTGCCACTCAAAGATGGCAAATTAGGTCCTTGGCCAATCGAATTAGGCCAAGTGGCACACTCTAATTAGCCTACTTGGCTAATTAATACCATTAGTTGGTCTACCTAGGTTAATTTAATGACAATAATCCCTTTTAGGTTAATCCCCAATGGTCCCAATACCTTGGTGACATGTTAGGTTAGGTATACGTATACCGTATACTTACATGGAACGTCACAAAAAATGACCGATATAGAGAAGAGGAATCCGCAAGAAAAACGAACCTGCTTAGCTGGAAATGGAAGGCTTTGATGCTAGATAAATCTCAAAAGCATGAACATAACAGATTGGATACACTCCATATTTATCTCAATTGCGAAAATTTGAGGGCCATTCCGGTTCCTTCTTTACTCTCTGCACAATCTGTGATTCCATGCAACGGGGGATAGATCCTTTAAATCAATGGCTCTCTTTAAAGAGACGAATACTACAAACTATCAACAATAGTTCTTTTCAATTACCACGATAAATCAGTATATGTCCATGTGTTTCCTATGCAATCTAAATGAGTTAGTTGCTAAACAGATGTTCTACAGCAAAGAGATGCTAGTTATCGTAAAAATAATAGACCTACATATCTACACATTCAAACCTGCGTATGTGAGTCATGCTGCACTCCAGTTTGCATTCATTCATGTTAAGCAAGTTCAAAAAATAACAGCAGAATGGGTAGAGGGCTCACTTTAAAGATGAAAAGCCATAAATTAAATTACCTGAGATAAAAGGAATTACTCGAGAGGTAGCTCTGTAACCAAGCCAGGCAGTGAATGGAATTGTACGTTAGACGACCTGCAAGAATCATTTTTTTTGTGAGCAAGAAAAGAAATCTTGAGGCCATAATTTGATAAGGAAAAAAAAGGGAGTTTCAAGCAATGCAATAGATGCATCTTGATCTGTTTCTGTTGCCAGCATGTCACATAACACATAAGCTCCCGATCAGAGTGTAATGTGTCTGATCCCTTGCTTGAGTCTATTCGTCAGCTTCTTCAACCAACCAGAGCAATTAAGAGTTTCTCTTCTCAAACATACCAACGCAAATGTTCATAATGCTGTGCATTTTTCGCCTGAAAGGGGATCGCCACATACACTCCAAAGTTTATGACTGCAACATATTTCTTTCTTCAGATAAATTGCCACATTAACGACGCAAATGAATGCATGCATGCCATTACCCTACAGCTGCGCTCCATTCCGCGTATGCAGCAGAAGAGGAAACTCCTCCATTTCGATTTTAAGGAAAAAATATTAAGAGATTTTGTAAACTTCTGCGATTTTTGGAGAATCGGGAAATGTTTCAGGCTGCCAAAACTCTAAAATCTTAGGAAATCAAATTAAGAAAAATTCCAAAAATACTTTTCACCAAACCAGAAAATCCCAAATTAACAAGCTTGATAAGCTAAGGTTAGCTATGTGAATTATTAATTATTAAGATAGAAACCTAATCCTAAACCCTAATTCGAATTTAGGGCTTAACCTAATATTAAAAAGGCTAAAATATTAAATTAGTTAATGATAACCAATCTAGAATTGCCGCCTGGTCCAAATCGATTGGGCAAGGCAGAACTGCTAACTTGGGACACCTAAATTGGGGCTTCCACTGCCCCAATTCGATTTGGGGGCAATTGGAGAGGAGGAGGAGCCTATTCAACCAGAGCATGGAGAACCTAAGAGATGGAAGATCTAGCTGAGATACCGATTAATAGGCTTAGTTAGCTTGAGATTCTAGATAGAGATTAACCCTTGGTTGTTTAGATAGATGATTAATCTCTATTTCATGCTCTATTTGAAGAGATGGATGTATGTATATATTGAGGAAAAATTATAAAATACCCTTATGTTTTGACGAATTTCACGACATACCCCTGAGTTTAAATAAATTATTGGGATGCCCTTGGTCAAAGTATATCTCTTTGTCATAGAATACCCTTATGTATTAGATATTCATGGTGCCTTTTTAGCAAAGATGCCTATTTCTATTCTTAGTACCTTAAAGGAAGGCAAAACATAAGGGTATTTTGTAGTTTTTCCCTATGTATTATGATAGTTTTCCTTCTGTTCCTCCTAGAGACTATGTAGAAGTAGAGATGCTCCTAGCTAGAATCCCTTAAATCCCAATAAATGGTGCCTGTGCACAAGAGCCCACCTGGCTGTGGATGCTATGTTGTGATTCAGCACCAGATAACGGGTATGATGGTAAAACGGAGGTAAGATCTTGCCTAACGTGGCTACAAGATTCCAATAGTGTGTTAGGCTTATAGTTGGTCAATGAAGGGGCCGAGTATGGGTCTGATGGTGAAACGGATGGGATCTTGCATAATGTGGCTACAAGATTACTTGCCTGAGCATGATATACATTAGATAAGCCTTCAAGAGTGGCAACTCTACCTCTTACTGTCTCATAAAGTCTTCCAATTGCTAGAATCCAATCACCAGTACTCCAAATTGGTCTTGCAAGTTGGCCGAGACGATCCAATAGCTTTTGACGGGGTATGGTGTTAAATGCTTTAGCAAACTCGATAAAACATCATAACAAAGGCTTATTTTGTGATTTGGTTGTCTCACAATCTCAATCATGGTCCGAAGTGTAATGAGGTGATCTAATGTAGAGTGTCCCTGTCGGTATTACAAAACAGAAAGCTTCTATATTGAACTATCCCAAACAGCCTGGGACATGGCCTTAAGTACATAGGTGATGTCAAAAGACACAACCTAATCTAGAGACATGACTCTCTAATCTGGTGACCTTTAGCATAGATTGCCAACTTGGACTGCCATATCATTCATTCTGCTGATGTCATCAATCTGTTAGGATTACATCCGTCACACTTCCCCTTAATCTATAGATTGATAAGTCTTGACTGCTGCAATTCTTAATTTCTTGGTTTCACTCTATATCCTCTGGTGTAAATTCCGGACATTCCACCTTCAGATAGACCAGCTATCAACTTGTGCATCTTTGGCCATAACTGCGTGCTTCTGCCAAAATACTGCACCTGTGAAGCTGAACCTGGAAGGAATTTTGATCACAACCTGACTAACTCCTTCCCTTGCTCCACATCTGATCAGGGTTCTTTGTGATCTTGGCCTTTATCTTTTATCATTAGCCATGAATAACTGAACCAATCAGACAATGAATAATTGTTGCCTTCTTCACATTTCAGCAGTTGAAGAGCTAGAGCATATCACCTTCAAATTTTCAATACACCCCACCTCTATTTGAGATATTTGGAAATGCTTCTTCATGAGGGCCATTTAAGGAAGCCTTAGTCGAGGATAAATCCCCGGTATCTCCCTCAGGTAGAAAACATTTTACATGCTTTATTTTCATTCCAATCACTTTGCTCAAGTTTGGGAAATTTTCTTCTTGCTCAAATAGATTATGGACTCTATAAACATTATAAAATCTTAAGAATACCTCAACTGCTTCATATGTATTCTCCACGGCGAATCTCTGGCAACACCTGGGTTTAGACCCAAATTTGAAAAGAAATTGCAATGAAGTAATCTATGCCAATTAGTTATGAAATAATCTGCAACGAAATTCCGAAGGTATCTTCATTGTGCATGTCGAGATGTTTGCCACATCGCAAAGATATCAAACCGAGAAATTCTTCTGCGGCATATTCCTCTGCGCCTTATTCTTCTGCGGCATATATTCCAGCCTCTTAAGAATTCAAATCTGTGTAATGTTGCTTCTAATTCGTGGATGGTCTCTGGTTCAATCTCAGCACGAAATTTCCAGGAGTCGAGCATTCGTCCACGACAAAAATTGAACCTTTCTTTTGGTTTTGCAAATGGGTCTGCACCATTCTTCATCTTATAATCCTTGTATGACTCCTGCGTATTCATCTTGGTATGAGACTAAGATCATCTTTACTGGTAATGACATCTTCAGGGATATCGGACTGGTACATATCTTCCCCTGAATCTGCAAGTTTTGCATCTTTCTGGCATCAAATCTTCCGCAGCAATTTCTCAGCATCGTCTCCTCTTTTCATAAATGTTCGCCACATCAGGATCATAATCGGCCAATATGTGCGTGCGCCATATTCTTCTGCAACCAGAATCGTCATCTTTGCAACCTTTCTGCATCTCAGATCCTTAATTTATTGAATAAGGTCTGCATCAAATGGCCTCTAAGTACTGCTGCATCTTTGTAAAATATAACGCTTCAATATTCGATCCTTTGGCCCCATCAGCCGGAAGCACTAGGTCTTCAATTTCGACCCCAGAACCAGTCATTTCTGGATCTTCTGCCATACAGTGTGCTAATTTCGTTTTGGGTTGGGGGAGGGGTTTCAGGCAGTGGTTTGGACTATGTTTTTCGTATGGTATTGTATAAAAAACGGTATAATTTGCCATGTGGGAGGAGCTTCAGTGTTTTATGCTATTTTGGGTGGTTTGGAACTCCCTTTTTGCATGGATCTTTTTTGCAAAGGCTCGATTGCAGAAAGCCAAATTTGGGAGGCACGAGCCAATTGCTGTCCCCGCCTGGTGTGTGTGTACGAGGGCCCGTCACGGGAGAGGGAGGCCAACGACGGCCTCATGCGTGACGAACCGGTCTGCTTTCTCCCACGGTAGCGACTGGCGATTCCTATTCCGTTCGATTGATTGCGGAGCTTGGAGGGCGATGGAGGATGTTGGTGAGCGTGGTTGACTTTCTTAGAATTCCTGTGTGTGTCTGTGCAGGTTCAGTCAGAGGGCGTAGGCGACAGTTGAAAGCAGACACGATTCAAGAAAGGCCCGATGCTGTCAAGCAGGCGAGCAAGCTCGACATAGATCCCCAGCAACAGGGCATCTGGGCAAGGAGAGTGTTTCCAATCTGTCGCATAAACGCATGAATCAGAGACATTTAGATGAAAAAGGAAAGGCGGGATCTGTCAAAGCCTCCCCTAAATTGAATCTAATAGTTGCTCAGATGATCTTTCTGCTTCAAAGATCGAATTTCCGGAATTCAAAGGTAGAAGACTCACTCTCAGACGGGAAACAGGGGAAGCATTAGAGTTAAAACAGGGGAGGCATTAAGAAAGAAAAGCTGTGTGGGATCGTCAGCTTCCCCTGGCGAAGGAAAGATCCTGAAGATTTTGATGTGCAAATATGCCCTTTTGTGGCAGATGGGCGATCAAACTGTCTGATTAGCCTCCGCGAAAGGAATTCATGCGCCAGAGGCAAAGAAATTGCGGGTTACACCGGAGCATGGGATTGGCTTTTAGTGGCAAGCAAATATATAGATCAAATGCCAGTTCTAATTCAAAAGCCGAATTCCGATTCTGATAACTCGGCCCAGGCTGATTTTCCCAGGTCCAGCGGTGCGGACTTGTTGTGCATGCTGTTTCGCCTACCAAGGCTTATGTAAATTCTCTGGTTTAATGATATTGTGGTTTTAGACCATTGAGGTCAAGGTGCACCATTGGAAAAGTTTGTCTCGCTTTAGTTATGTGGGCCATTGATCTGGTACAATGCCAGGAATATTCCCCACATCGGTGGTGTGCAATGAAAGATGAACCAAACGCTATAATACATAGAAAAAACGATATAGAATGAAACATGATTCCTAAAATGACATCTTCTTTAGAAAGAGGACCTTCTGCGTCCTAATTTCTTCTTGAAATCATAGGTCCAGGATCTTCTAAATTTAACTGTAGCCTAAATTGCAAGAGTGATTGCCTTCACCATGGCTGCCGTTTCAGACAGCCCTTGGGCACTCCATCGCTACATGAGCCTATGGCTCTGATACCATGTTACAAAGAGAAAGCTTCTATATTGAACTATCCCAAACAGCCTGGGACATGGCCTTAAGTACATAGGTGATGTCAAAAGACACAACCTAATCTAGAGACACGACTCTCTAATCTGGTGACCTTTAGCATAGATTGCCAACTTGGACTGCCATATCATTCATTCTGCAGTTATTAAAGTTATTAAAGGTTCCCTTTTTGACATGGACCTTTTAATTTTGGCTTCGAACGTTATAAATCCGAAGGCGGGCGCCAATTTTAGCAGTATATAAGAAGAAGAGAAGATAGTCTGTCTTGCTTCCTCTCCGAAATGGATGTGCAATACAAACACGATACTCAGAAAAGCTTCGATCCACAACATGAAGAAGATAAAACCAGCGTGATCCGATATTCTTCTTCAGTGCCAGCCTTTTCTGTGGAAGAATTGTTTTCTGATATCCCAGTTCCTCCTTGGAGGGAACAAATCACTCTTAGGGCAGTCGTTTTGAGCGCAGTTTTGGGCGCATTCTTCAGCATAATCACCCATAGGTTGAATCTTACAGTGGGAGTTATTCCGTCCCTTAATGTCTCTGCAGGCTTGTTGGGTTTTTTCTTTATAAAACTGTGGATCACCTTTTTGTCCAAGTTAGGAATCTGGAGCAAGCCCTTCACTAGGCAAGAAAACACTGTCATTCAAACATGCATTGTCTCCTGCTATGGAATTGCTTTTAGTGGTTAGCATTCTATTCTATTCTATTCTATTCTATTCTATTCTATTCTATTCCAATCCATTCTATTCTATTCTATTCTATTCTATTCAATGCAAAATTTTATTCAATTCAATGCAAAAGAATGGTTTTGTTCTTACTTCTTAGATACGCAGGAGGATTTGGGTCGTACCTTTTGAGTCTGGACAAAACTTCATATGATAATATTGGATCAAACTACAGGGGCAATAGAGCCCAGGATGTCAAAAACCCTTCTTTGGGATGGATTTATGCGTTTATATTCACTGTTAGCTTTCTCGGGGTCCTTGTCCTTGTTCCCCTTCGCAAGGTATGCATTGTTTTTTTTTTTAACATGCTTTTTCCTTTTTTTTTCTTCTCTATCTATATAACTGAAATATATTTCTATAGATTATGATCCTCAAATACAAGCTTACTTACCCAAGCGGAACTGCAACAGCCGTTCTTATCAACAGTTTCCATACTCCACATGGTGCCAAGATTGCTAAGTAATTTTTTATTTTATTTCTTTATGTTGAATTCAAGTTTTATTAGCTAACTTTTAATACAAGGGTTATCCTCCTGTGTTTATGTCTATTTGTTCATTGTTTTAGGAAGCAAATAAAGTCATTAGGGAAAAGCTTCTGCTTTAGTTTCCTTTGGAGCTTTTTCAAGTGGTTCTACAGTGGGCTAGGGGATGCAACTTGTGGTTTTGATAACTTCCCTTCTCTTGGTTTGAAGGCATATGCAAACAGGTAAAGTTTCGGCCTAAATAATGAAATGTGTGACTCCTAAACACGCCTTATATCTTGTGTTTGTTATTCTGTAGGTTTTACTTTGATTTTAATTTGACATACATAGGGGCAGGAATGATTTGTCCTCATATTGTCAATGTGTCTGTTTTGATCGGTGCCATTGCTTCCTGGGGTTTTATGTGGCCCCTTATTAATAATCGTGAGGGTGAATGGTACCCTGCTAACTTGCCCCACAAGAGTTCCAACTTTGAAGGTCTATATGGTTACAAGGTACATTCATTTTTCCAGGCATTAGTTCTATGGAATGTTCATAGGGCCAAGCCACCAAATTAATACTTTGCTAATGCATTTGAGTCTTTTGTAGGTTTTTGTAGCCATCGCTTTGATCCTTGGAGATGGACTATATAATTTTGTAAAGATATTCATTATTAGCATGAAGTCGGTGAACTTTTCGCCTATTGTTTTGGGAGCAAAGACAATTATCATTAGCATGAAATCCAAGTATTACGACAACGAAAAACTCCCTGTCATTGATGCTAAAAACGGTGAGCGTGCTTTTCCCTAGCATTACAATACATTTTAGTTAATCCCAATTTTTACTTTTTGTGGCTAATGAACTAACTTTTTTTTTATCATACGTCTTGTTGCAGGTAATGCGCACAATAGAGGATTGATGTCCAACAATGCATCTGCATTCATGTCAATAGATGAAAAGGCATTTGAATGCTGGATGTCACTAGATGAAAAGGAAAGGACAACTGCATTTTTGCAAGATAGGATTCCAGTTTGGGTGGCAGCATCAGGGTATGTTGCATTGGCTGCTATTTCAATTGGTGTGATGCCCCAAATTTTCCCACCATTGAAATGGTATTATGTGTTCATATGCTACCTTTTGGCCCCAGTCTTTGCATTTTGCAATGCTTACGGATGTGGGTTGACAGATTGGAGCCTGGCATCCACTTATGGAAAGCTAGGTCTCTTCGTATTTGCAGCATGGGCTGGTAGTCAAGGTGGTGTTGTTGCTGGACTAGGTGCTTGTGGAGTGATGATGTCCATTGTTTCTACGGCCTCTGACCTCATGCAAGACTTCAAAACCGGATATCTTACACGTTCGTCTCCACGCTCTATGTTTGCAAGTCAGCTCCTTGGAACCTTACTAGGATGTATTATGGCTCCTATCACATTTTGGATGTTTTGGAAGGCATTTGACATTGGAAATGAAGATGGTCAGTACAAGGCTCCATATGCTGTAATCTATCGACAAATGGCAATAATTGGAGTCGAAGGATTCTCAGCCCTACCTACCCATTGCCTTCAACTTTGCTATGGGTTCTTTGCCTTTGCTATTGTTGTTAATGCAATGCGTGATATCATACCCCCAAGATTTTCTAAGTACATACCCATACCTATGGCGATGGCAATTCCATTTTATATTGGGGCCTACTTCACTATTGATATGTTTATAGGTACAATCATTGTATTTGTTTGGCAGCTCATGAACAGGGAAAAATCAGACATCTATGTTCCTGCCGTGGCTTCTGGGTTGATTTGTGGAGATGGAGTTTGGTCAGTGCCATCTGCAATTTTGGCACTTGCTAAAGTAAACTCTCCCATTTGCATGATGTTCTATCCATCAACAATAGCAGCAGCTATTCAAGATAAGTTTCCTTGAGAAGAGTATTAATTATCCTTACAAACATGGTTTTTGGCAGCAAAAAAGTTATTTTTATACAAGTGCCTTGATATTTAGGGACTGTTGTAAAAAGTGTAGAAAAGTCCTTTTTTGTTTAAGTGAGTGCGAAGTTGCCCTAATCTAAATACTTCATGTTGAACTTGAGATAGTATATTGTATCAGTAAATATAGCACTCAAAAGATTCCCCAATATTCTATGGGGTTCACATGAATTTCTCTAAGATTCCCCTTGATCCCCTTAACATTCTCCTATATCTCTCCAAGATTCTAATCAGATTCACTAGATTTTCAAAGAGTATCTCAAGATTCATCTGGATTCCTCAAGATTTTATGTAGATTCTCCTAGGTTCTCAAAGATTTCACCAAGATTTCCTTAGAGTCTATAAAGATTCCCTTAGATTCCCAAATATTCTCTCAAGATTTCCATAGATTCCCTAAGGTTCTCTTGAGAATCCCTTAGATTTACAAATATTATCCTAAGATTTCTCTAGATTCCCCAAGATTCTATATAGATTCTCCTAGATTCTCTTATACTCTATAAAGATACACGTAGATTCTCCAAGATTCCATCAACATTCCTCTAGATTCTAAAAAAATTCATGAAGATTTTGTTATATTCCCCTTGATTCCCAAAGATTCTCTTGAAATTCCCATAGATTTTCGAAGATTCTTTTGAGATTCGTCTAGTTCTCTAAGATCTTATGAAGATTCCCCTAGATTCTCTTAAATTACCAAAGATTCTCGTAAGATTCTCCTAAATTTTCTAAGTTGCCATAAAGATTCCTTTGGATTCTCTCAAAATTCCATTAGCTTAGATTCATCGAGTTTCCATGAATATCCTTAGATTCCCTCGAAATTCCTTGATGATCTTTTAACCTGACGATGTAGGTTCCCGCAGCAACAATTTAATGACAAATTACCACTCATGGGCTCCAACTTGATTCGACACCTCTATTGCAAGTTACATCCATCTGAATGCGATGTACAAAAGGAAGCTTTCCAGAAGTTAATAAATTAACTGCTTTTTATTAATGTAAGGCAATTACAACTTTCAAAAATTTCAACGGTCAAGATCTTTGCCCCCTTCTCCCATCAATGGCCTGGATAGCACCTTCTAACCACATTAGCCTCACCCTTTGATCCGACGGCCTAGAGGCATGGTGCATGCCCCGCGCATCCCCGGATGCCCTCCCAAAATGAGGTGCACGCACCTTGACCACATCCCTTTTTAATGGACGGATGGGGTTAGAGTCGCCATCCATGAGCATGCATGGATGGGGTATGTATCAAACCCACATCCTCAAAACCTTATAAATATTATGATAGACGCACTTGTATCAAATGGCAAAAGCTCACATCCTCAAAACCTTATATATACAAGAAATATGGCAAAAGCTCACATCCTCAAAACCTTATATATACAAGAAATTTATCGCGGCGGCCTTCCGCAAACATTTCTCTTTCCTGACCCTTATTGTATGGAACTGAGCATAACCCCTTTGTTGACTCACTTATTGGCTAGCTTGTTTGGCAGTGAATAGTTGTAGTTGATCTAGTTGGGTGTGTCGTGTTTTGATACATAGTTTAGATGGGAGGCAAACTTAAATACTTGTGTGTGCACTTGGAATGGTAGTTTAGCTTACTATACCAAAAGGTCTCAGTTTGTAGGAATCAATCCATCCGGGTCAATGGTTCATTTCATAGGAATCAATCCATCCGGGTCAATGGTTCATTTCATGGGAACCAACCCAAAAACGAATACATGAATGTAGCATACTAATGTGCACATGGACTTCTTCAATATATGTAATGACTTTTGGTTCCTTCAAAAAGTTTCTTGCTTTATAGATTTTGGAGTGTTTCTTTCAAAAAATAATATTGAACATATGACCATCATATCAGGCAACTAAGCTGCCATCAAAATCTGTAAACCACTGCTAAAAGCTTCTAGGTTTAAGGCAACAATTAACCTACATGCAATCCAACAACTTTAATAAAGATCAATTTTTCAACTCATTAAAGTTTTTTATATTGAAATTCGACTGGGAATGTCAAGACACTAATGAATATATCATCAGTAGGCCAAGATGGGGTTCGTCATGAACTTTGCCAAGTTGACATGGTCATTTGTGAAAGTAGCAGACATTTTCTGCATTAGAAATAAAATAGAGCTCAGGACAATGCGGTCCTCGCATGCTACGGGTGGCATAAATGACGCCATTTTTAGCCCTAAATAATAGCGCTAATTAAGGGGGTTTAACTGAATTTTTAAATTTTATTTTAGCACTAAATCCCGCCCATAGGATTCTAAACCGTCGAACCTTTCCCCCTTTCCTACTTTCTTGGAGTTTCTTAGATCGGATTCAGAAACATAGCTGCTCCCCATCGAGATCCCCGTACATTGCTTGGTTAACTGGCCGGATCAAATTGTTGTGACTGTACTGCTCCCACAGCAGTAATTATCGAAATCCGTTATTTGTACCATTCTAAACAATTGCCAGTCATTAGATTCAACAAAATCCCCAATCGAGATCCCATTTCCCCAGCTTGGTTAACCGGCGAGTAAATTCTTTGTGGATCGTCTTTGCTTCCACGCCAGATAATTATCGAATTCGGTTATTTGTACCATTCTAAACAATCGATTGCCAGACAATCGAGATCCCATTACTCTGCTTTGTAAAGAGCTCGGATCAAATTGCTCATCTGAACAATTTTCCAGACTCAAGAAAAGTTGTTTTAGTGGTAAGCATCTAATCTTTGTTGACAAATCTTTGGGAATGGTAAATAATGTGGAAATGGTTTCATTCTATTATATTTCATGCTTCTATATTGAAGACAAAGGTTAATGTAGCAGGTGTGGAGGATTGCATTCCAGGTGTGGAGAATTTTTTGGGCTTGGTAGCTTAGTAATGTTTGGTCGTGCAAGTTCAGTAAGTTGATGCTAACGAGTTTAGCATTTGGTACTATGTTTGCAGACAATCAGTTAGCAAATTATGCTAACAGGTTATATTGGTACTATGTTTCGCAGGCAGTACTTGCTAGTTAGTATGTGTTGTGTACCGGAGTTACTTAGTGTTTTCGTGCTATGTTTGCAGGCAACATTTGCTAAGTAGCAGGTTACATTAAGAACGCGAATTTTGTGCTACACTTGCAGGCTCAAATTGTTATTAGTGGCGGTTGCTAAGAAGATGAAGTTCAGTGCTAAGTTAGAAAGAGTTAGCTGCTATTTAGCATGACATGCTAAGCATTTGCTATTTTGCAGACAGTAGGCCCAAGGTAATTGGTGTTCATGACAATTAGTAATTATTTGGAAAAGTAGCAGTTCATTGCTAAGCTCTTAGAGTTAGTACTATTCAGGATACTTAGTGCTATGATTTGGATTGATTTAGTTTTTTGCAGACACAATGAAGAACTTTCAGTGATATATAATTCCAAAGCTGGTGCAGGGATAGAATGGCAACAAAGAAAACTCAACCTAAAGTGACCATAGACGAAGAGGAAGCAAGGAGGATGTTTGACACATCTGTGTTGCCTTCTGAGAGCATGACCTCTTCAGATGTAAGAAAGGCAGATGTGGCTGAAGATGAGATAAGCAAAATATTTGGTCGGTAAAAACTGGTGGGTACCAAAGCAAATTTATAAGTCTAGTCGAATGAATCCACTATTTGTGGATCGGTTTTATGAAATCTACGTAAGATGTTACCAAAGAACCGATGTTTGTGTTGGAGAGATTGGGAAGTTTTTTGCGGGCATTCACTTTGCATGTGAGAGGACAAAAGATTAACTGGCAGTCATTTGTGGTTAAAACGAAGAAAAGTGTTACAGCTAAGGTTGAGAAAGAAGGTGAGTATGAGCCCTCATTTCCTCGTACAAACGTTGTTGGTTGTGTAATGGGCTATTCTGTCATCAATTCCTTGATTGCTGGCTTAGATAAGCAGAAGGATGACTTGAATGTTAGAGTTAAAAATGTCGCCAGTGAAATGAAGGAAAAAAGGAAGTTGTGGAAGAAGTGCAGGTACGAGGTGGATCTTTGCAAAACAGCAAAGAAATTGAAGCAAAGAAAGGCCGGTGTGAGCACTCCGTGTCATTAAATTCACATCGTCAATCTTTGGTTTCCAAGGAAATGGAACTTTTGGAGGCGACAACAGCATACAAGAGTATGGAGGAAATTCACAAAGGGGTAATGGCTAATGACCTTTGCAATTACATAGTGCTCAATAATTATTCTTTCTGCTTTATCATTTTTTTTTATTTTTAAACAAGCAGAAGACGACGAACATAGACTCCAACCAAAGGCTGGAGAAGTTGAATGAAATAGCTTCATCTCTAAATAAGATGTCCGACTGCAACTCAACCTTCCATTTTTGGAACATCCAACATTCTCTACCGTAGCATTTGCAAAATTACAAAGTTGTTCTTTCTGTACATATGCATATGACCCACTTTGTGTCTCAGACCATTGTTGCACATTGCATGCAGTTTTCATCCAATTTTAACTTACATATGTTTCTCAAAGAGATCAACTTGTCCCTCTTGTGAGAGCGGATGCCTCATAATTAGTTCAGTCCATTGGACTTCCATGTAGATCTGCCTTTGATTACGCTCCCAATTATAGTGCGGTCTGCGGTCCATTGAATGCACTCAAGATCCATCATTAAGCACACCCTTGACTTGGAGGAGCTCGATATAATTATGCAATCCATTGAAGATTGCACTTTATTATCTTCCACAAGCCCAAACTTGAAGAGAGACAATGCTGAACAAAGTAATAGTTGTAAAAGACTGAAAAGTAAGTTATTCTTGTGAAGTATAACTACTTTGGATTTTTCTTCTATAAGTACTTATTTAGTTTGATAATTTGAATGATGCAGGCTCAAGTTACTCTATAGTTGACATTTCTAATAGAATTGAAGACAATGTTGTGCAAGTAATAGATGAAGAATGTGAAGCAGTGTTGAAGAATGTAGATGATTATGTTCCAATTTGGACAAACATGCTGATATTGTGGAGAAGACAATCACAGAGGAAGAAACTGATTTGGCATCAGTTGGAGAATCTCCTTCTAAGAATAATTCCAAGCATGTTTCCTCCAGCAAACGAGCTCCATCCAAATCAATAACTAAGAAACTAAGGTGATTCTAGTGTGTTTCTTTCTGCCTGTTGTACTGATATAATTTCTCTAATAGTTGTCATTGCACAGTGCTAGTATTGTTGGCAAGAAGCTTTTGGTTATTGAGCCAGAGGATTTCCTGTACAAGGTTTTCAAAAAGGCTGAAGCAGTACCTGATATGGTGGAAGGTGTCCAACTTCTTCCATCAAGAAAAGAGGTTCTTGCTGTCAGGCCAGGGGTAGTGCAGTTCATGCAATTCGTCACCGAACATTTTGCTGTTGGTATATGGTCTTCCAATCACTCAGTGATTAGCTGCCTGAGGTCTTTCATGCCTCAGTCCTTAGTGGATAAGTTTCTTTTCAAATGGATGGTGCAACCTTTAAAAATGAAAGGAGGAACTTCTTGCTACATCAAAAAAGCTCACAAAAGTTTATGAGAAATGTCCAGAATTTAGCATGAGGACAACTTTGCTGATTGATCCTTAAAGGTACGTGAATTTTAAGAATAACGCAGATTCCTGCATCACACCAAGGTCCTTCGAGCCTGACATAAATGACGGTGATTACCTGTTGAAGACTATGGTACCTTACTTGGAGAAGCTAATAACAGAAGTGAACGTAATTGCTTATGTACAGAGGTCTGTGCATTTTCGAAATCAGTATGACGAGAAAAGCACAAAAGTGTTGGAGGTACTAAAGACCATGGACTTGTCCTAAACTGTTGTATGTTTTTTTAATATTAGATCCTTTTTTTATTGTAATTTGGTGTTTATGAACACCACAAACGTTTAAAGAACTTTATAATTCTCTGGTATGCAGTTCCCGTTATAGTGGGCTCAAATAGATAGTCAACACTGTTCAAATGGATATGATTATATTACTGTAGCATTCACATTCATATCCTTTATGATTTGCCCCGAGAGCCCAAGCACTCGATTACACTAGCCGATTGCACTGTCTCCACACCATGGCAACTCCTTCAACCTTATCTCTGTTATATAATGATCAGGCGGTGTACCCAGTTCGGCACGACGGCATTCTTGGTCTTGCTATTTTCTCTTTTCTGCCCAACAAAATATCCCACAGGCGTTCTCACGTTTTCGAGGTCAACAGGGTTTTTGCATATCAATATCCCACATGCATTTGAATCATTCTATGCCCTCGAACCATTGAACCATTGAAACAAATATAGCTTAATAATTAACTCACCTCATGTGTAATCTTTGGACTTAATGCAAACTCTATTCTTCATTCTTCAACTGTGTTACTCATGAAGATCAAACTGCCTTTCTGCTTGTCCCTCAACCTGAATACATGATAACCCTTAGGTATGAGCAAAGTGCTATCGACTTCCCTTAAGGAATAATCATATAACATGATAATCCCAACAACGGCTCTCTGGCTTGTAATCTTCAGTTACAGGCCAGAGTGTCATGATCTTTCTAGATGTAATTCTTTTATATGGCCCTTTTTTTTAGTAATGGCCTCAAATATCCCACATGCATTAAATGTTGCACATGTTACCAAATCAACAATTGCCAAATCAACAGGTGTGAATCACCCCCAAGCATTTGGTAAAGCATAACAATTTTGACCTATGATATTCTATGCATTATGTTAAGGCATAAATTCTTTAGGCAAATGTTTGACTTTTATTGACCATGATAAAGCATAAGTCAACAATTTTCAAGTCAACAAGTATGAATCATCCCTAAGCTAAAGTTTTACTTTCATTGACTAACATGTTTCGTAAAGCGTGAGTCAACAATTTTCAAGTCAACAAGTGTGAATAACCCCCAAGCATTTGGTAAATCATGAGTCAACAATTTTGACCTATGCTATTCTATGCATTATGTTAAGGCATAAATTGTGTAAGTCAACAATTTCCAAGTCAACAAGTGTGAATCAACCCCAAGCATTTGGTAAAGCGTAAGTCAACAATTTTGACCTATGCTATTCTATGCATTATGTTAAGGCGTTGTTGTGTAAGACAACAATTTTCAAGTCAACAAGTGTGAATCACCCCCTTTGTTACATGTTTGACTTTCATTGACCAACATGTTTGGTGAAGCGTAAGTCAACAATTTTGAAGTCAACAATCAATTTACACTAGCTAATTATAACTAGAATTACTAAACAAGTGCCAAGCCAACATAATATGATTGGTGTCCAAAAAAGAATGGCCATTTCAGGATAGATATTTTTTTTATTTTTTTTTTATGTTTTAGAAAATAAAATTATGGTCATTTCGAGGTAATTATTCGTATCCTACTAAATCATTACGATTAAGATACTAATGGTACGAAATCCTAAAATCGTAGCCTACGAAATTAATTTCACGCCAGCCTTTATAGGCTATGGTCGTGAGGGAGAAGTATCGTCCAATTCCTTCAAACAGAATGTCGAAGCGCTGCCGCTCTCCCTCCAGCTCTACCTCTCCCTCTCGCTCTGCCTCCCCTGGCCCTTCCAGGCGCAGGAAACTGCTTTCACTTCCTTTGGCATAGGTCCTTGCCAGTTATGGCATAGGATCTTGGCCAAATTTTCTTTTGCAGGAGCCCGAGCCTGAGAGCCCTGAGCCTGATTCCACCTCTTCTAAAAGCTCTGAAGATCTTTCTGAGCTTTCAGAAGAGGTGGAATCCTCCCAATTTCGATTCTGAAGCAAATGGATTCTGAAGATTCTGATAACGAATAGAGCGAACACGAGACCGAAGAAGAAGAAGAAGAAGACGAAGAAGAACAGGAAATTTTTTTGGAACTCCAAAATTTTCTGCAGAGTAAGTAGCATGCATGCATTCAATTTTTGCTTTCTTTTATTACATTCTAAACTAATTTTCTTCACTTTTCTTACAGATGAAACTTGAAGTCCCGGGTAGCCACCTTTTTTTTTTTTTTTTTTTTCTTTTGATCAAGTTCGTCTACAGGCCTTTTGTGCCTTTGTATTTAAAAAAAAAAAAAACAGATGGTATATAGGCCTTAGTGCCTTCATTTGATCTCACTCCCTTGTTGATCTCACCCCCTTGTGAAACAGGCCTTAGTGCCTTTGAAATATATGATGGCCTTAGTGCCTTTACTTGAACTCACCCCTTGTGACACAGGCCTTAGTGCCTCTTTGTAATATATGATGGCCTTAGTGCCTTTTTGAATATATGATGGCCTTGTGCCTTTTTGAATCTGGTATTTTCTGTTTTTGAAGTATTCTGGTATTTTCTGTTTTAATATATGATGGCCTTGTGCCGACTGTAATCCAGGCCTTGTGTCTTTTATTTAATCCAGGCCTTAGTGCCTTTAATTGTAATGGCTTTGTGTCTTGTGTAAATTTGTGCCTTTTATAAATTTCTAATTCTGTTTTACCTTGGAATTCATTCAACATTCGAGTACAAATTTCTATAACTGAAGCATAAAAAATGAGAATGCAAAACATAAACTTCTTTATATTCATAAAAGTACCTATACAGTACCCTTTACACAATTGCTCTTTCCACTATTCCAACAACGTGGGAAGCCTCTCTAGAATATCTTCTTCTTCTATGGCACTTAGAGTGTAAACCACTCCCCGCTTAACAACGTGCTTTGCTTGAACCAACCTGACTTTGTTCTTTGCAACTTGAGTGGCATAAACAATTGCTTTATTTCCTCTACAAAACTTGTAGCTGGATTTACAATTCACCAACTTCTCATAGTATGTCCCTTCTATGACCTCATCCCCTTTCACAAACTTCTGCCCTTGCATATCTACAAAGTCTTCTAACACCAAGTACTTAGCTTTGGTACATAGGATAAGGTAGAATTTCACATTCTCGTGATTGTTATTTGAAGCCATCACTGCAAAGACATCACCTATAGATACTTGCATGCTACATAAGTTAGCGCTGCCAATATATGCTTCATCTCCTTCATCATGTATTTCTTCTTCAACAATAGCTTTGATGGGCTGTACCACAACTAGTTCAAACTTCTTAGTATATGATACATTGGGCAAGATTCCCAATTCAAATCTAAACAATATGTGCAAAAGCAAGAGAGGTTTCTGACCTGTAAATGTGTCATGTGATTTGAACACCCATGGAAACAATAAAGGTTTCTAGATCCTTCAATAGGACGTGCTTCCCACTGATTTTTTTTGTCCACTTGTCCTATTTCAACCTCCCAAAAAGTTCTACTTACAGTTTGAATCTTCTTTTTATATGTTGTGGGTGCTGCTGTTGACATATACTGCTTTAGCCATTCCACCACCTCGTGTGCATTGGTCATCTTGCTGCTCTTCAACTGTGCTGCTCTCAAAGCCCTCTTTATTACTGCTCCTGCACCATCATGTTCTCCCTTCCCATGGCCAGAGCACCAAAAGTTCCACATCATGTCTAAAACCTGTTAAATATTTGAATCTAGCATCAAAGTAAAATGATTTTTTACCTTTGAATTGTGAGGCTGCACCATCTAAGAAGACATAATGCTTCTTCAAAGTGATTTCCTTCTCTTGCATCCAAGGATTGTGTAAGAGAAAGCAATGCTGCACAAACAAAGAATCATCTTTTCTCTCATCAGATATATAAAAATGTTCTTCCTTGATCATTTCTTGTGTCTCAGGATCCCTTCTATATGTGAGGTGCATAAGAATAGTGATCTACTCATTATGTCAATGCTTGGACTGGACTTCATTCTGCTCCTTGAAAGAGTAATTCTCTGCAAAGTCAACCACTGATACAATAGTATCATCAGCAAACCTGTTCAGTAGTTGTCTAAACATGGCTTGCTGCCATTTATACCTGAAATTATGTGTCACAAACTCCTTTGCTTTAGATCTGAAGGTTTCCATCAAAACATTGGGTGAAGTCTGTAAATATTGATGCTCAATTCTTTTTTTGGGTTTGCCATTTTTATCCTTACCAATTTCAATGTAGTCTATGTTCTTCCAAGTGATTTTTGAGGTACTGTCATTTGTTTCTTCTTTTGGACACCTTTCCATTTTGTTCACACCACATTTGCTGCAGGTTCCTGACAAGCATGCTTCATTGTGCCACTCCTCACCTTCAGGCTTTGGGCAAACCATGCTTCTCCACATGTCACAATCTGCACCGTGCATCATGGACTTTTTCCTCATGTTCTTCACCCCTTCCCTCAGCATTGACATCCTCTCATGATAGACGCAACAACAGGTATTGAATTCAGATAGCTTTACAACAAAGTAAGGCTTTAATTTCTCGAAGGCTCTCTGCTTAATTTGAACATCTGGATTGTCTTGCTTGAAACTAGTGAAGAATTCTGTCTGCAAGAATAAGAATAGAAAACTACTTAGTAAATGCTAATGCTAATACCACTAGAAAAAAACAACTGCTAATGAATAGCAACTTAGAACTAATTACTGATTCCATTAGCATTACAACATAACCCTTAGCAAACCAAACCACTAACCAGTGCTAGGACATTGAGATGAAAGCATTGCTAATCTGTAGTGGTAGGTGGTGCTTCACTAACTAAAGATTAAGTTTAGTGCTAACATTGACGAAATTACTAACAGTGGAACAATATTAACGAAATTTAGTAATATTAGCACTGTCATTTACAAAATCACTAACAGTGGCACTAACATCAACACAATTACTAAACGTGGCACCAACATTATAAAGGTGAGAAACCTTAGCACTACAAGAAATGATCCATTATCAACCATCAATAGCACTAAGACTTGCTACCACGAGAAGAACGTGCAGATTAATTCCATTAGCAGATCATATTAGAATCAATACTTTAAAACTTATAAAAAATATTAGTATTAGTAAACGTGAAAAAAGACTTAGTAAAAAATTGAACTACAGATGGTATACCTGGCTCACATCAAGGTAATGTGTTGGATGCTTAGGATGTTTTCCTCTACCAGATCTAACGTCCTTGAAGTTAGGCGAAACTCTGGTGTAGTTTTTCCAATAATCCACAACTTTTTCAATCACTTCTTGGTTCAGGGAATCCTTTTTCTTCTTCCTTCCCCCAAGAGCCCACAATGCGTTTTTATTATTAATTGCAACACGGTGCTTCTTAGCTCTGGAACAATTCCTTTGATGAATTCCTAAAGCCTTGGCAGCTAATCTTTTGCTTCCATGCCTGACCTTCCCAAGTGCCATGACTAATGCTGCTCTTTTTGCTGCTAATTTGTCATTGGACTCCACTCCTTTCACGTGTTGTATGGTTTCTTGGATGCTACCGACAATTTCACTGTGAACAATCTTTTCCTTATCAGACACTGCAACCTGCATAACTTTGTTGTTCTCCACTAGATGCCATACTTCTTTCTTCTGGTCTGTAGACATCGAACCTGTCAAATCCAAAAACGTTTTCGTGATTATGGAGGCTGCATGTTGCAATTGCTTTTTTGAGTGCTCAATACTCCAATCTAAATTTTCATTTGACAATTGGTGCCTCATCTTGCTTGCTCTTTGCCGTTGCTTCTGCAAACGCCATTTCCGCCTCCTGTCTTCGTCATTAATCATTGGATCACAAGAAGCCTGAACAAAAAATAGATGGAAAGAAAGAAACGAGATCTCTCTCCCTCGAGAAAGGGGGAATCAACCACCCCCCGATATTCTCGTTAATTTTGAATTTTCCTCTTCCCATAATACTAAAAAATAGTGCTACAAAGGACACTAATTATGAGACACCGTAACGTGCGAGGACCCAACGTCTTAAAACATGCATTTTTCAACAAAATGCAATAATGTGTCTAATTTGAACAAATGCTTTCACTTTGGATCGTAGGGCCAATTTTTTGAAGGCAAATACATTGGATATATGTGGAGGAACAGCTTCTGATGGAGCCGTTTTTTCTCGTCTTTCTGTATACTTGTTGTGTAATAATTCTTCCATTTAGCCACGTGGGCTTTTAGTCTATGAAATTATACTTCCTCTCCTATAGTATCCATTTAAAGAAGAAGTTGAGGGAAGTCTACAAGTACTAGACATTACGCTGTTTGTACTCAAATTTTATATCAATAAAAAACAACAACCTTACCTTCAACAAAAGAAAAAATAAAATAAAAATGCTCCTAGACGATCCAATGACAGAAGAATTATTTTCAATATTTTGTTCGAGCATCGTTAATGCACAGACGTATAGCAAATAGTTCCCAGGTAAAGCCTGCAACTCACCAGACCAAGTATGATGCCACTCGCTTTAATAGCACCGCATTACCCTAGCTGGTCTAATAAAGCTGCCAAATGTGAAAGATATAAATACGTATTAAAACTGGGATTAACCTAAAACAATTCTGAGAAAAGAACAAAGCTCCAAGACTCGCAAGAGCTCCTATAAATAAACCAAATATCTTTTCTATAAATGCAAATGGGTAGAAGACATCAAGTTGCCAATGGATTTGAACCATATCTGCAGTGTCGAGGACAATCTAGAGAATGCCAAATATCATTTTAATAGTCCAGAATTTCTAACATATATGACCATAATCCCAATTGTCAATCAACTTACTTATTGTAGATAGGATAGGACGCTTCAATCGATTCTACATCTTTGCCAAAGATGTCACATGAAATGCACTTTCTAGCTTTGTGCAAACAATGTCTCAATCTAACTACTACATGAACTGAACATACCTTGCTTTTGACTGCAAAACTGATTGCATCTGAAGGTCTCGCATCACACTCAATAATTTTTCAAATCACGACTGGATCCATAGATTCAGAACTCTGATGTTCAGAAACAGGCACAAGAGCAGTTTCCATCTGTTCAATGATCCATTTCAACAGAACAGCCTCAAGGTTCTAGAAGGGTCTTCAATCGGAAGAGATGTAATGGAAAAGATATAATGGAAACAATAAAACATTGACACATCTGGCAAAGTGCTAGATGAAATCTCTGAAGAATATAACCCTCGTTGAAGCAAAAAAGCAAGCATGGTGGCATTGGCCATGCATTACGGAACACAAAATGCTTAAAGAAAAATCCTTAAAGAAAAAATCTGGATATGCACAGAAGGAGAGAAAAAACTCCAAGCCGGTGTCGCTGAGAAAACGCAATTCTGGCAAGGCGCGTAGGTAAACATTGGGAATCAGGTAAACAAATGAATGCCCCAGATTAAGGTTATTTCCTTATCTTTAGGCACTCGAGTTCTGTTCATGCATACAGTTGTAGCTTGTTCCATTATTGTCTCATAATTTTCAGAGTGCTTAAATACGGCTCCACAAATGGAGACAGACAGAGACAGAACCATTTCGGCTAGAGTTTCCGCTTCTTGGCTTCACAGCCATGCACTGATCTGAAACTCGTAGACGTGCTCAAAGCATGCCACCAATTTAGCCGATTCAAGCAAAAAATGCCAAAGGTCTGCAACACATCTCAAGGCTTCATTATCAAGAGCAAATGGAGTCACAATAAAAAATCAAGCAAATCCGCTTTGACCTTACCAGATAAACTAGTGCTGAAAGAAAAGCTTGATTGAGGACCGGAGAGACATACCCCGTGGTATCTACAAATAAGAAGCCTTTTTATTTGCATTAAGGTATTGAAAGTTATTGGGCTTATTTTGAGAAACACCAGATGTGCTGAAAGGTCGATAGAAGAAACCCTTCCATAATCGATGGAAAGAAGCAATTCATGAAGCCAAACAAAACGTAAAAAGAAGCATACTTTCAGATATCTTTTCGCATCTCCATCTCAAATTTTAGGCATTTCTAATTTCCCTATCCGTGGATTTAAGACAATGCATATCCAATGGGTTAGACATATGCCACTTAAGATTTGATGATGTGGAAGTGCCACGTGGATAGCCTAGAATTACAAGAAAGGATGTAGGCTTGGTTGGGCTGGCATGCTAAAAAAAACATCCACAAGGCCAGCAACATAGACAATATTGAAAGCACGAGGCCAAGAGATCTCTCATTGAGTAAAGGCCTTAGCATCTTGAATATCAAACTAAAGAAATATATAGGCTTCTTGAAGTCAGCAATAACAAATAAACCACAACAAACGCCACATACTTGAGAAGACCAAGCAATCAAGCCAAGCTCATCCTTGGCAGCGTTATCTCCAGAAATTTCTCTAAAACTACCACGGCTCACGTAACCATGGCTCCAAAAGTCACACCTTGATCTGGGAATAGCGCTATGTGTGAAAACAAAGCCACCGTTAAATCCCACTTCAAAAGCCCTATACCCAAACCTTCGGAATTCGGCTTGGACCATTTCTAGAATAGAATAGAACAGATTTTTTGACATTCATGGAGTAGGCTATGGGACCCATACAATGGGCTAGAACAACTCAAAACATCACCAAACATAATTGAACCATTACAAAGCTTGGGCCAAAACCCAGATGAAACTATGACTTGGCCCTTAGGCCAGACAATTAAATTAGACTTTATGTATCATCACAAAACACAAGAACAATTAGAAATAACAACATAAAGAAAAACATGACTATACAAAAACTGTCCATGGATCAGAAGGCTACTGAAACCTAACCATAGCCTAACCTCCTCTGTATATTGCTCACTTCCGTTTCTGACAAGCTTCTTGTACCCGACATAATTCCGAGACTTGATTTCTTGACCAATCTTAAAGGAATTGTAAATTTTTTGTTCCATTATGAATTGACACTCCAAGCTTATCAAAGAATTAAAGTCGCAACATTTGAATGTGGAAACATGCCATTATTGGCCATGGACACTCACTAGTATATTGCATATTATTTCAAGGTTGTTTAATTTGTCTTAATCATAATCTGTTTCACCCTGATTCTTGCTGATTTGCGATGGTATATTTTATATGCACAGTTGTATAGCCTTAGTGATGAAGCAATAAGTTGTCACTTGACTTCAACCTTGCTAGACACGAACCTGTAACTAGCAGCTCATCACTAAATTTGGTATATGTGAGACTTTGATTTTGGGCAATGTAACATGCTGTGCTTGCAACTGAATGATTATCCCAATTATCAACCCACGAGGATAAATCAATTTGGGGCTATTAAAAGCTTGTGAAAAGAAGTTTGAAGATCAAAAGATTCCCCGTTAGTTTTTTATGATTGGGATTTTGGTGTTCCCATGGTGGCCTCGAGGCTTGATTGAAGATTCGAGATTGATTTTAAGCAGCTTGGCTTGACCAAAAATTTTAGATTGACTTTAAATTGCATTGGGTTGGAATTTGAAAAAGCCTTGTGGGCAGATCGAGCTTCAGGTGTAGGCAGTGTTAGGCAAACTTTGGGGTAAAGAAGGAAGGACTCTTCGATTTGAAACTAAGAATTTTGGGCATTTTTATGGTTGCAAGCAAGCCTTTCTTGGCAAGGCTTGCTAAATGCCAAGTGCCTAACATGCATGCAAAAGATTAAACTTTATAGGTTGAGATGAAACATGCAATTGAAAGATGCATGCAAGGATTCTAGTGCATAGTAAGAAAATTTTCAATAGACGTGCATGGATATTTCTATTGGAATGCTCCAACATTTTCTGTTGGGAGCATTTTCAAAAATTTGCCAAAAATGTTGAAGATAAATAAAAAATTACGGAATAAAATATATTTTTCAATTACATATATATAATATAAATACTGACATAGGAAGGTACTGTTATGGAGCTACATTCAAGTAAATAGCTAGCAGCACCCCTTTGAATTTAATGCACTGGCGAGCTGCCACAAGCATTCAACTCTTTTGTACGGCTGCCATGATTTAATGGAATGGCGGCTCCAGCACACGCAAAAAAATTTCAAAATTCAAAGCTTAAAATACTAGTACTAGTTAAATATGATGTATCTACAGTTCTGGCATGTGCAAAGATTCTGCAGCCGATTATTGCATTGATTGTCGGATGTTTTTTTTCCCTCCCATTTGGCATTTGCCATTTCTTTTTTCCACATAAATGGATTTGCCAACTGCTTATGATGATGTTTTTTAGTTGCATTTAATCTTGATCATAATTAGTGATATGGCATTCATCATAACCTCGTTATGGAATTTTAAGATATGATAAATGCTCAGATTTAATGCCATGCATGCTTCAGAAGCTCAGAGTAACAGAATTTAAGAAGTAAGAACATGCTTTGGTTGATTGATCAACGTAAGTTCTGTTAATTGTAAAAATTCTAATTCATTCAAGAATGTCTTTCGTGAAGTGGCTGTTACAATTTGTTCTTTAAATAAACATAATTGATCGTTTTATTTGAATGAAACTTTCAAAATGTAACAGCAAAAAACTGATCGGAAATCCTTGCAAGATCTGATACTGATACATCGACAATATTGTATTAAGAGATGGCAGTTGGAGCCTAAAATACAATGAGAACACAAAAACCATCCAATAGCAGAAGCGGGTGGGAAAAATATTACACCACCACTGCTTCAAAATTAAGCCTCAGATCATTGGGTTCATCAAAAATAATGAACACTCTAAACAAAAGAATCCTGAGAATAGATTCAAATAATGCAATTTGTGGGTAGAAATATTGGGTGGCATTTTTGCCAAAACCTCGAAGGAACCCACAAATCTGCAGAGTATAATAAGCTATAGTAGTGGAAGAAAGTATAAGATCATATATAAGCCTGATGATCGAGAAAACGAAGGATTGTAGCAGCGGGCAGCTCAGATCGGAAGGATATGGCAGGCCACGGCTGCGAAAATTGGCACAGAAATGGATCAAAAGGACTAAATCTGATAACAAAAATGAAGATGAGTGTAGTCGGAATGTAAACGGAGGATTATTGATCGAAATAAATAAGAAGAGGATTTTTTAGAGCAGAACAGAGGATTTTTTTGAGAATCTAAAGTTGGGCGCCGGAGAAAGTCTGGCCAAATTGCCAGTTTGAAGGAGCGGCATTGAAGGATGTAACGGTTTTGCCATCGCTGGTTGTGACCATGAAGCTCAGGCTCTGGCCGTTAAGATATGCATTGCTCTGCCAATTCTGGCCCCAATTTCTGCTCATAGATTGCCATCCGGTCTTATCCCCTTTGATCGATACTGCCTTCACATCTCCGGCACCGCCCACATTCGTGATTAACACAAGCTGGAAGTAGCTATGGCCGTTTACCGTAAATCGGATTCCCCCCTTTCTCACGCAGGGCACTCTGTAACAGTAAAAATAAAAAACAGACATCAGTGCAAAGATCTTCAGGTTTTAAAAACGATCTAAGATTTGATCCGGTATAAATGAAAACAGACATTCGGAGTTTGATCTAAAGAACCCAGAAAGAAACCGTCCTTTTATTCGATGAAAAGTACCCAGGAATCAAATGAAAACTAATCAATCATTTAAAGCAAAAAATAAACAGGAATCTGGTTATATGAATGGAAGAAGAAAAAAAAACGCAGAAATCTGGAGATGATCCGAGAAGAAAAAACCAAAGATCTACCTGCGGTACTGGACAGGAACAATGCCGGATTTGTATTTGGCGATTTGCTGGTAAGCAGGCTGGGCCATGTCGAAATGCTGCAGCGGCGGGTTGCACCAGCCTCCGGCGTTGTTGGGAAGGGCGTTATTTGGAGGGCAGAAATTTGTGGCAGTGACAGTTATGGAGCCTGGAAGGCACCATTCTGCATCGTTTGCGCACCGGACTTCGAAGCATGCTCCGCACGCAGCTCCCCCATTAAACAGAGCTGTGCTCAGCGCCGCATTGTTCGTCCCATAGCCTTGGCTGTACAGATTTCCATAGCCGCAAGCTCCACCTAAAAAAAAAAAAAAAACCCATCTCAGATCACCTTCATTCAACCCATTTCAAATCAGAAATTTTTACCCAATTTGGTCCCATCTAATCGAAAAAATTTCACTTACCCATCGTGCCAGAAGCATCGCTTCCTCCGTAGAAGGTCGCATGCGCTCCATTCCAGTTTCCGGCCGCAAATCCGTTCGCTTGATTCACCAAACTAGCCAGAAACCAAACAAACAGCGCAATGCTTCCTTCCATTGATCACCCTTTGAGAAAAAACCTCTGAGAAAAAAACCCAAATGTTATCAGATTAAATACCAGAAGTCGCTAATAATGCCACAGATCTAGCTTTTGCAAACGCAGATTAGCGGCTGTTTCCACCTCGGAGCGCGAAAATGCATGGTCTCTAAAGGCTGCCATTCTACAGGGCATTAATCTGACACCGTTTTTGGACTTGTATAACAGAATATACATGCAACATGCCAACAAACAGCCCCAAACAAAAAAACAGAGCTCCGGTACGAAAAGAAATTAGTGTCCAAATTTGACACAGACCTTTCCATTCTATTCCGGCATTGATCCAGCCAGTATTTTGATGCCTAAACTAGGACATTACAACTCTGTTTGAGACCGACAAAACCAAAAGACTGTTGACCTTCTACCGAACTAGTTAGCCAAGCAATGTGCTACAGATCAAGGCCAAATTTGACGGAATAGCTTTTCATTTCACTCCAGCATTGATCAAGATAGTATTCCTATTCTGATCAAGAATTTTTTTTGAATCATTTCAAACCTACATTAAGAAATCAGAACTCTGTATATGACCCAAAAACCCAAAGACTGTTCAGCTTCTAGAGAACAAAAGAATGAAGCATTCTGCTACAAATCAAAGACCCACCTTAGTCTTTGATCCGGCGAATAAAAAAAGCGAAGGATTCTCGAGCAGGAAAAGCAGAACCTTCGCTGATGGCTTCGGCTTCCCTCCATAGCCACAATATATAGCAGAGCACAGGAAAGGTTTTAGTTGCCGGAAAGTTTTTTCGGAAAGGGATAAAATTCTCCGGTGACAGTTAAAACTCCCGGCGTCTTTACCGGTCATTTGGACCACTTTGGGGGGCGTGACGGGCTGACGGGCGTGACGGGCTGAAGTAGTTGGGTGGGAGACGGGCAGTTAAAAAAAAGAGGCCGTCATTATTGGGCCGCGTGGACATGCGGCGCATGTGCGTGTGGGGCCATTTCCGGCCAAAGCCCCTACCATTGCTTTAACATGTATTTTTGATTTTTGTTGTATTTTTGTTGCCATACGTCACCCACATGCTTCCCTACTCTTCTTCCAACAACTAGTTAACAACTTCAACTAACATATTGTATCTTTTTACCTACACTACCCTTCCACATGCACCCACTACTAAGCTGCTCCTCTAGCCTCTTCCTATTTATCCATTCATTTTCATTTTCGTCCCTCAAAAAAAAAAAAAACACACACACACACACACCCAGCCACCATGTCTTTACCTCAAACTTTTCATCTAAATCATCCTATTAATCCATTCTTCTTTTCTTTTCTTTTCTTTTCTAAAAGGTAGCCTCGTCTTTCAGTCCGCCTTTTTATCTGAATCATCTCCAACGACCACTACCTGTCTTATCCCACAGTATCCATCCCTGCTTAACTTCCACTTGCTTGACATTAGCCTGCTCCTCTGCCTTCTCAGCCCACAACCTCTGCAAGCCGCCATCCTCTGTTTCTTACTTGATAACAATGTAAGCTTTTACTCCAAATGTTTATACCCCTAAAGGTCCTCCTGACCTGACCTGGTACAAGGTCAAGGTTTCTCAATTTTTTACTTGAACCTAGTAAAGTGGTTTTTTATACATTTTTACTTCAAATTGTTCCTTGGACTTTTGTTGCTATGCACATGGCAACTTGATAACATGTCTTCTTAAATGAAGGCCCACATCAATACAATAAATGCCATGTGGAAAGCACTACAGTACAAGTACATACTGTAATGCTAGTGGACAAACCTTATTCATATTTTTCAAGGCAATACCTTCAAAACTTGCCTGTTGTGATTCACTTATCATATGTGGTTTTTGTTTGTTATGTGTTCCTCCCCCAATCAATGCTGAGATATAGACCTTATCCTTTTGGCTTTTCCTCTTCTACCCAATTGTTCATTGATAGCATGACTGATTGCCTTGTATATACATTCTTTTATCTTTATTTACCTTCATACACTTATCTATCAAAACATATATAAAGCATTCACTTTGATTCTATTCTCCAAGATTCCTTGATGCTCCATTGCATGCCTGCCAAATGTCAAAAAAATTTTTCGGGGAACATTTTTGCAATTTTGCATTTTTCTAGTTCTTTGTGATTTTTGCAATTTTGCATTTTTCTAGTTCTTTGTGGCTATGGCGGCCAGGGCAGCCACGGCGCCCTTCCAGCTCCGGCTTCTCAAGATGTTCCCGCTCCCCGGAAGCACCAGCAGGTCGGCCACAAAACCTTGCTGAAAGGTGACGATTTCTACAAGGTTTGCCCTAGATCTGCCGTTTCTTGATGGGCCTCAAAATCGGTCTCTAAACTCTAGTTTGCTTGCTATTTGCCATGCTATTGATGTGTCTACAGCCTAAAAACCACCAAATCGGGTCTGGTAGCCGCAAATTCAGCTTGATGGGCCTCAAAATCGGCCTCTGTATTCTGTTCTTCTTGATGGATCTCTAAATTCCAGCAAAGCCCCATTGGATAAAATCGTATCCACGGTTTCAAAGCCCATTGTTTAGAAATGTCGGTCTCAGAATTGTCTTCTAGGAATTATTTGCAGGGAACATGCCCAGTGGATTAGATAGACAACCCAGATCCTTTACCTGTAATTTTTCCCTCTTCGTTGTTAATAGATGAGTGTTTGAATCGACTCTGTATGATTTTAGAAGCAACCCAAAGGGATTTTTTATAGTAGAACTGCTCTGTCTACAACTGTGAGGTCGAATTTGTTTGCAAAATTCCTATGCTCTCTCGCTTACGTGTTTTACCCCTTCCCTTCTATGTCCCTCCTTCTAAGGCTTGCCGTCCTTCTCCCATGAAACAAAAGTACCTTGAAGGTCGTGAACCAAGTGACTCTTTTGCTTCATACCACGTATACGGATTAATGCTTGAGAAATGGCCCCCGCACATAAAAAAAGAGGAAGGATTCGGGGCTAAAAGGGGGCTGGCCGACACCAATTTAGATAATATAAATCTTGTCCCCTATTGGCTCGGGTTCTTGTGGTGCAAAAAACTAAACCTTACCCATGTTCTAATGGCTGCTTCGAGGCATGCGAATCAGAGCTCTGCTCTGGGGATTAACAAGGCGTCTATTTTGGGGCCTGCAGATCCGGTGCATGGGGCTCACAAATCGTAGTAGCCAAGCTTCATCCCCAAGCATCTGGTTTGTGCTTCCTATAATGCCAAAACAGGGGATAAAGCCAAAACCTGTGATAAGGCACAAACAAGAGGAAGTGCATAAGTTGAAAACACCTCTATTGCTTGCGGGCAAATAGACGAATCTGATGAGGTATCTTTTGATTCACGTGGCAGTGACGAGGCGTCAATCAAGGAAGGTCGCCAAATACACTACGTTCCAAAGATGTTTTCCTCCCTAAATCGTGTGATGAACAAGCCACCCGCTTATCGGGTGCTCACACTTTTACTCTATGATATTTAAATCCTTAAAAGCTAAATTATTTCTACCCCATTAGATATCATTTTAATTTTCCCTAAGGCAACATGTTAGCTATTAGGCAACTCATGTTAAACAACATGGGCAGTGTGTGCCGAGTTCCTAGGAACACTAGCATCCTACCTGTTGAAATCAAGAATTTCCGATAGAGAAAAAAAATTCCAAGAAGTTTTCCGGTCAAAATCCGTGGGTTTCTTTATATTTTTCCGGATGAAATCTAGATTTTCATAGGCCCCTTCCGCCTAGCATAAATTATACAGGAAATATACTTGTTGGGTGTTTAGAGTTTGTCCCACACTGAACATGGGGCAACAACCATACTTTGAGACCGATTTATATTTCAACTTTGAAATTTTAACTCTTAGATAAAGACTCAAAGTTTCATCAGATGATTTTGTGCAATTCAAACATTGGGGTATACACTCAATCACTTTATATTTTGTGCTAAAATGATATATAAGGACTTTTTCAACCATTTCTCAGTTCCCAACTCAACAATTGGCGGTTTAACTACTACAAGTCTTCAATATTGTGCTCACATATTAGAACACCGTGAGAACACTCATTCTGGTTGCAACCTTGGACCTTGACTCTACTAAAAGTACTCTACAATTTGCAATTTTAATGTTTGCAAATGCTCCGCATGTCGCTCATTAAAATTGGCTTGCCTACCAGGATTATTCCACATTCGCATCATAGGCCTTATCAACATACTAAATTCAGGTGTATTTGGAAGGCGAAACTATTGAGCAGACTTCTAATGAGCGTATTGTATGCTCACAGCAAAAATAAGTATCATGATCAACTACGTCCCAATGCGGACTATAATAAATCCATTGCTATACAAAACTAGAACATAGACTCGGGCCAACTTTACAGGGTTAGGACTAAAGAAATGTTCGCGGCGGCCTTGGCCGCCGCGATAAATTTCTTGTAAAATCAAACAATAAGCAATGCATGCATCTCATAGAGTACCCACAGATCTACTCTTAACATATGCAATCACAAATCACGCCTTTCTTAATGCGTCAAATGAGCTAAGTACCCATGTTGTAAATTAAATAACATAAAGGTTTTTGTCAACTTCATACCTCTAATAAATAACGACATCTTTTTAGACTACTTAAGACTTCTAACTACTGACAATGATTGTGTAGTGAACTGCGGGAGTCAATATGTTAGGTGATGTGAGTTGTTGCATTATGCCTATAATATAATTTGACATCCTAGATTAATAAATATTTAATGTGTTTTGACTCTATTATCATCAGCTCGAAAGTCCTTTTTATTTCGACATAAAATCATTCTTTCTTTTTTGCATGTGAGCAATTGACTTTTTCCATTATCCAGCCTACATGGGCATCGCATCATTAGCCTACATAAGCATCCCATCATTCCTATCTATCATGCAGGATCTTGAGTGTAAAGCAGAATAGGAGACTCAAGATTCTAATTGTGCACTAAATGCACCAAAACTTGCTTTCTCATGGAATCAAGAATCAAAGGCATCAATAATTCTTAATTAACGTGCAGTGGAGTAGATAGGAATTTGGCTTTGAATTGGAAGAATGTATAATTTACCTTCGGACAAACTATAGGCCACGTATATCTGATTGCAGTAACGTTAGTTCTGTCACCCTTGTCACAACCTACATTTGCAGAGAACAAAAGCAGATATCGAGGAGTGGTAATTGGAAACCATCCTTCTTGATCCCTCAGACTTGCAAAATCTCCATACTGTTAACATCAGTAAAATTGGGAGGTTTCATTTCCTCTATCTTCTCCTCGTGACCTGTTACGTGTAAAAATGGACCATCCACCAAAACTTTCAAGAAAATGAGTTTTTTGTAGTTGGAATTAAAAATTCATTAACATCTTATGAAAGACTCTCAAGATCCAAGAATACACTTATACATATAAATAATGACTCGCAAGAAGCCATGGCAATCGTATCAAACCATTTATATAAGTGAATTGCATCTGTCTTGCCACTATTTTTTCAAAGACTCCTGGCATTTGTGGTGGAGTCTCGAATAGGCATGAGAGGCTAGATGAATATATGGCAACACTCTCTTTCACATGGGTGTAACTCTAACTAAAGCATGCTCCTTTGTCTTGACATGGAATAAATAACAAGGGCACATCAGATTTTTTCATGTCACCCATTACATTGGAAGATAGTCCTCTTATGAGCTTCAAGTCATTCTGATATGCTTTTTATACATTTACACGACTTTTTTATATCCATGCCCATTTTCTACAACAAACCCTACCTTTGTCTATGAAAGTCCCGTTAGGATTTTATCCTTCCTTGCTCCAGTGCCTTGATCACTTCCCCCTTCAATTTGTTTTCTCTTCTACTTCCCCATACAAGCAGCTACTGGACACTGCCAGGTACTGGTTCTTTCCTTGTTTAGTGCTTTGCTAACTAGAGTTCTTGTGATCATGTTTGGATTGCATTCATTTAGTGTTTTTATGTATGCTCTTGTTTTATAATGGAGGGTTGTACCTGGTTTAAAGAGTAATTGATGCATTTGTATAGTATACTCCTAGTATAGAGGTCATTAAACCTATTCGGTTATCTTCCAATGTCAGGTTGATACCGGGTCACAATAATATGGGAATTATTACCTTGTAACATAGGGATTGTTACACTCCCCTAACCCCCAAAAAAAAAAAAAAGGGAAGATGAACGTTGTCTGTGGTGTCATTGCAACCAGCCTATTATGGTTAACCAGACCATTCCAATTGAAACAAAGCCGCCTCTCGCAAGTGCTTTCTTCTTTGCTCATGAACTTGCATTTGATGGGGTGTTTTTTGTATGTTGTCCTCCATGTAATGGATGATTCCCTTGTCTAAATGCCTTCTTTCGGTTCAAAAGGAAGTCCTCAATCTTGAAGTTCAATGGTGACCTTGCAAAAGAACTGCTCCATTATCGTGGTACCAACTTCTTTGTTGTTCCAAATTGAACCTTGCTTCACTGTTCATCATTTTGCTCAAAGTTTATTTTCTGTGATGCTTATTCGCATAGGATTTCTACCTTACTTATGCTTTGAGTATGCATATTTGTACTTCCTTAATGTTCACTTCCATGTCTTGAAGCATATCTTGCGCCATTTACGCTTTGGATGCATTGGCGTGACGATATGCATTGTTGGACATACTTGGTAATATATTGTCAGAAGTAGTTTTTTTCATATTGATGTGTTTGTGTAATCGGATCATGGATAACTTGTTGCTGGAGCATACTATACTTGTTGACTTGTTTCATGTAGCTTATGTCCGCTGCAAACTCTTGACTTCCTGTTTGCTGTGAATTGTTCCAAATCTGATGCACCGTTATATTTATCTTAGTCCCATTAACTGACATAGTGTTGCATGTTGACGTGTGTCCAAATAAAAGATTATTTTATTTAAACCATACTATATGGCATGATATAATATTTCACACTTTCCCATCGTGCCATATTGTTGCATTATACCCAATACTTCTTAGAATAGCTTAAGCTTTCTCTCTGTCATTCATGTAGTGAATAAGTCTGCTACTTGGTACTGTGTAAATATTGCATAACTATTACTCCTTAATAAGATTCCCTATAAAATGAATATGTAATTCGATATATTTGGTTTGCTCATGATATGCAACATTTATTGCTATAGCACTTGAATTCAAGACTATCGGTCAGAGGCACTATTAGATTGTTTTGAGGCATATCAATCTCAATTAGAAGCCTTCTCACCCATTCAATTTGTTTCAGCAGCCAAGAAGGAGGCTGAGTATTCTGCTTCAATAGATGACATTGCGGCGGATGATTTCTTTTTGCTCCTTGATGATATAATGCCTCCTGCAAGAACTAAAGCATAACTGTCACTCGCCCAATCTACATTCGAGTATGAAAATAAAGTCAAGTTGTCATAATTAAATGTGATTCTTGAGCTTTAGTATCCTTTCAATACCTTGGAGGTCTTTTGGCTGCAATCCAATGTGCTTTACTAGAATCTTTGCTCAATAGATTTATTGCATAAGAAATGTATGGACGAATACTATTAGCTATACATAAAGCATACATTTTATGAGTTCTTTGTATGGCACATTTGTATGAGTTTTTGGATCTTGTGGTTGTGGCCTCACTATTGAAATTCTAAAACAAGATATTACTTGGTCGTATCTCTTAGAATCAGAGCTCGGTAAGGCTGCTGAGCGAACATGTTAGGCATTCTTTGGGCAACACCCTTGTAGATTTTTTCTTATGGAGTTTACAGCTGCAGCCAGACATCTCGAGCCAGGAAGGATTTATTGGTAGTTAAAAGGGATTTCATAAATCTTTGTTGATTTTTATGAGCTCCAGTTGTACCTTGTTTTCGGCTAGCTCCAGATGTCGACAAGGCAGTATTCCGGCTAATAATCCATGTTTTCTTAGGCTAATGTCTCACATCTAGTCTCGGTAAGGACCTATACGTATGTGGATTTTCCTGGGCTTTTAGCATGTATAAAATAGAATATGGGTTTTGCTTACAAAAGTGCAACCGTGAAAGCAATAGCGCAAATGTTTCTTTGAATAGATGAGCTCCTTGTTAGATCCATAGGATAACGATGTCAGCAAAAGGAATGGATGCCATTCTAAATTCATGTTGGGTTGCAAAGTCATGGGCATTTGTCTTACTCAAGCTATATCTTCTAAATCTCAAACCATTGAAGATCCTAAATCAGGCTTCAATGGTAACAGGTACATTAAGAATTATCCATGCAGTCAGTTTTGTAGATGCTTAATGACTTAAGAGCTAATCAAAAAATGAATACATATGCAGGTTTACTGTGGAAGATAAAAGATTTCAAAGTTTTCCTTTAAAGATTTCCTTTCTTATGCATTCGTTTTGAATGTGCCATGATATATTCTAGCCATTGTGCAACAGAGCATGTTACTTTGTACATGTTTTTATGATATTTGCAGTCCATCTTTTCTTGCTATTTTTTATTCAAAGGGCAAAGAGGATGCAAATGTGGTGCCCGATGATGAACTAAGAAGCGAATTGTACCTTGTGGCCTTTCAACATTACCTTCATCAAGCCAACGTTGTATTGAATGACTGCTACATGGCTTCTCTTCCCTTTGTGTCTTTCTTTTGCTTGAATATCTAGCATACTAACAGAATGAAAAATGGATGAGAAACTACATCGGAGGCATTTTCAAACTGACTTCTACATGATAGATATCTTCACAATCCTTTTGAGCTACATATGAGCTACAGGAGACTGAAAGAATCTGATATAAGAAGATAACTAATGTACATGCATGTTTTATCTATGAATCATGGCTCTGAAAAAAGGATGTCCTCTTCATCTTTTAAGTCTGAACAACTACAGTTTATTTGACATGTCTATGGAAGTACAAATAGACTAATTCTTAATTTTCTCATTCAAAATTTGTTTGTTATTTTACTACATAATGGCAACTTTTGAGGGCATTTTGAAAGAATTGTACTGAAACGTCCCTCACGAGTCAGACGCATAATATATAGAAAGGCTTTTTGTATAAGCAGTGCTTATGTTAAAAATGATTCTTCTGATAAAATAGTCTGAGGATAATAGATTGATTTGTTTGCCTCAAATATGATGGCCAATACAGTTTTGTGGTTCTTAAACATATGGTCTATTAAGATGATGGTTTTTCAAATATGGATAAATATTGGTTTATATGGAACTAAATATTATTTTATAGATAAATATTGGTATATTGGTTTATGGTCTATCAATTCCTACGCTATCCCAAGGCCTCAAAGGGGTCCAATTTTTTTTTTTACTCAACACAAACCATTACACTCAACGCTTTAAAATTAAATTCACCTAAAGTCCCCTTTAGTTTGGGTGCATATTCACACAAGGGGTGACGTAGGGCAGCGAGAGCCCCTAAAATCGTATAATACATGTATAAAATTAACATTATTTAGTACATTGCCTCAAACCTTATACCTCGTTATACAATATACCAAAACTTGCACAAACATACCCCATAAACGAGGATCGCTATCTACGATCTAGATCGAGGAATAACTTGCAAATATGCCTGCCCAATAGCTCTCGATGCCCAGAGTCACCTCCTTTGAATATCCAAAAAATATTTTAGTTCTCCAAGATCTGTTATCTCAAATTTCGGCTTTTTGTCCAGCCATTGCATGCAATTTGCTACCATTATGCAATCATCTGCAATAATGCAAAATTTATCTTCACGCCTAAACACGTATAAGTTTCCATCATTTTTAAGCTTTTCAAATCCTTGCTCTCCTGTGTATTTATCCATACATCTATATCATTTCCCAGGTATTTGTTAACATAAACTGCATGTTTCCATTTCCAAACCATCCTGCTCGGAGTTCTTAATCAGAATCAAAGTCAGCCATGTCATCAACTTTATTAGAACCATTAACCACAATATCACCTTGCTTTTCATTTTCTATTTCATCTCTATCTTTATAGAACTTACTTTCATCGAAGAAAACATCTCTATTGACCACTATTTTCTTTGTGCCTGGCATGAACACCCTATAATCTTTTGATTCCTCGCCATATCCTACAAGATGGATGGATGGATGGATGGATGGATGGATGGATCGATGGATGGATGGGGTTTTTAATGTCCATGGAGACCAAATTGGCTATGGGAGCCAAACAACAAAAGGGGCATAGAAGCCCAAAAAGTACAAAGAAAAGATAATGCTAATGGTTATTTTGTGTTACTTAAATTATCTAGCCAATCCAAGGATTAGAAGGCCATTGGTTTAGATTGAGTGATGCGCCTCCACTGTACACTACCCATTTCTAGGCAGGCTTCCCTCACTTTGCAAAGCTCCTCCTTATGGTTACACAATTGAGGAGGGGAAAGGTCCTCCTGTACGAGAAACTAGTTTCTATGGTTTTCATGTTGAAGAATATGTAGACGACTGAGAGCATCTTGAAACCGTGTAGCCGACTGAGAGCATCTTGAAACCGAACCAAAAGATATCGATGACAATAAGGTCTTGCCGCTCCCACCATGGTAGTAGAGATAACTCCACCAATCTTCACATGCATGAAGTCAGTGAAAAACTGCAAAGCCTCATCCACACTTGAATGGGCATCACCCTCTTCCTCTACAACCCCCATAATATGGAAGTTCAGGGTTCTAATAGCAGCGGATACTAAGGCAGCCTGCTTCTGTTTGCTAGCTTGACGATGCACTCCTGGTTTGCTATGGATTGTGGAGATGTCTATATTTCCACCGCAACACGTTCCCTTTCCAATATTTGTACTTCTGGACTTAACACATTTCTTACTCTGTGGCATTAATTCTGACTCTAATGCTTGCGCTGAAGCATCACTTGTTCCTATATATTAACAAGACGATGTATTAGCTGTAACAATTGTATCCCTCTCCCAATATACACAGTCATAGATGTGTCTATCATCTCTCCCTCAGAATGAGTAGTTTGTACCTGGTCACAAAGTGTAGGCGAGAAACATTGATCTTGCAAGTCTAGAGCACTTTGGAGATCTTTCCAATCTTGGAAGGTAAATGCACATGGCCTACTTGTGTCGATCCTAAGACGCCTCTGCAGACCAAAAAGAGAAGATGGCAAATCTATCGAAATACCCAAATTAGCTTGCCCTTGACCATAGAGTTGTGCATTGCACCAAGCACTTGTGGGACAAGGGACCTCCTGTGTGAGCAACGATTCTTTAAAAGGAGACATTTTTTTATCCCTAGCGATCCTTACATTAAATCTCTCCTTATTAATGGCCCTTTCTTTAATGATAAAGCTCACTTAATCAAATCGAACAAGGCAGATACAAAATTCAAATCAAAGTGGGCAAAGACTAGGGCAAAGCAAATCAATCTGTAAAGCCCTAATCTAAAATATCTGTAAAACAATATCCAATAGTGCAATCCTGTATCAATCAACTGGTGGGATATGAAACCCTACCCAACCCTGCCAAAAATTTGTTATTTTTCCTCCCATAAAACTTAACCAAACATGGGCATATTCTATGCCATAAGATTGATCCCGAAGAGAGTTTTCCAATCAATAAATCTCACATGAAGTGAAGTCATGGATCAAAAGCTATAGTAGAAAATGTGTTGATGGCAAAAAATCACACTACATCGCACCCTTCAACCAGCTTTTGCTTTATCATCCAGTTTATGTCCTATTTCTGCAAAACATGAACATATATTACACAACCCTAAGCTTTAAAATAATCATATGACCTAGTCTTTGTGTAGTTTGATCGAACTTCCTCAGGAAATATTCCCATTCATGATGCTTGATGTTAATCTATTTTGAATAAAAACCACAATTTTGCTTCTTCCCAAAGATAATTAGGTAAGCCTGCAAATTTTATCATTGGTTTTACAGCATATAATCCCACTCTATTGTTCCTTTATGCAACTCCATTTTGCTTTGATGAATGTCTACATGTCAGTTGTCTCTTATTCCACGCTCAAAACCAAAGAATTTAAACCTTACAGACAAGCACTTTGATAGCTCCATTCATTGTCACCTCTTAGCTCCATAGCTTCAAATGGGTGGCAATTGCAAATTCCACAACCAAATACATGTCGTTGGCTTTAGATAACTTGGACCATCCCAAAGTTTTTGTACTTTGGTGGCAAGTTGTGCACAGTTGCCTACGTGTTAATGCCTCGACATTGCTACGATCTTCATGTATCTGCAGTATGCTTGCTCTGTCTTTTAGATGTTGAGACACTTGAGCATTGCCTCTTTGCTTATCCCGAAGTTCAACCGGCATGGTCATGGTTACAAGGTTTATTTAATAGTAAATTGAATAGCCATTGTGTTCTCTTGAAATATCTAGATGTATGGGCCTCAGCTAGGCAGAATGTATTTCGCCTTGGTTTTTAGTCGGCCTTTGTGGTCAATCTGGGAGTGTCGTATACTTCACATTCTCCATTGCATTTACTCATTTGCTCATGGTGTCTTTGCTATAGCCCATGCTAAAATACTAATGGCTTATAAATGTTCCTCTCAGCCAAATCTGAGGGGGATCCAATATCTTCAACTTAGTTCTTATTATTAGTCCCATATACTTAGGTAAGTACAGAGTGTTGTATGTTTTGGGGGCATCTTCTTGTGCTTATACAGCTAGATGAGATATGTACATGTTATAATTCCTATTTTTGATTAATAAACTTTTCTATGTCCTTCAAAAACAAAGGGGAGATGTTACTAAAAAAATCAACAAAGGGCAGGGAAAATCAAATTATTAGCAGGCTTGCCTTCATATGCTTTTCTAGGAAGTCTCTTTGAAGGCCAATATGGTACAAGAAGAGGGTATTCTTTGAGTCATGATTCCTTAATAAGCCTTCTACATGCCACAATAGCAATAGGGCTAATCTGGCATCCTTTATTCTTTCAAAGGTACCATTCATTCTGCATTTGTTCTGATCATTTGTTCATTTGTCACCTTTAACAGCAAAAGAAACAATATAATTGGAGAGAATGCATTTTCACTTTCTGAAATATGTGACAGGGGATTGTTACAATTTATAGAGCATTTTGAACATCTTTAAATGACTCCTTTGCTACGCACTGACAAAAGGATTTGCACCAAGTTTGTACCATCTGCAAAGGCTAGGAACATCTTGCCAGTTCTAAATATGGTTGCTATTTTGATCTTTTTGGGGATCACTATTTATTAGATTCAGCCAAGATGTTTCCATTTCTTTTGCAGATCAATCATGTTGGCACTCATATGTTAAAAAAATCAAGTTTGCATGGCAATTAAGCCTTATATTGTTTAAACTTGGACATTATTCTGATCACATGAGCTTAAGGAAGAAGACAAGTAGAGCATCATATCATTTCATTTTTCAAGTAGAGTATCTAATAAGCCATTGATCTCTCCTCTCTCAGACTAATAGAATAATACTCAATTCTCCAAACCCGAAGGAACACTGACCATGCTTCGCCCAACCTCGGTACCCACTGTCTATTTCGGCGGTGCTCTGATAATTTCTATAATAAGCTGGTACTAGTTCAACATAGTTCGCTTCATACAGCATCCTCATATTACCTCGAGCTTTCTCTACCTTCATGTATTCTATTTGGCTTTCAGGATACATTGCAATGCTTTTTCGACAATGAGAGTCTCAAATTGGTTTTTGTCATCTATTGTTTTTATTTACTAATTTCTTGTCGTTACATCAAAAAACAAACGACTGTAGAAGGTTGTGTCATTACATCAAAAGGAAAGCGATGGCAGAAGGGTTTAACGCAACTCAGATATCAAAATTGCAAGGATCTCCTACAAAATAAAAGGTTATCCTCCATGGTTTCTGAGACTTTTAGATGTTTCATCTTCTTGCTATAGACTTTAGTCCTCCTTAGGTAGGAAATAAGCCATAAAGACCATTGATCAACATCTCTCAGAACTGGTCCTCCAGGAGTGATACACCTTGATGTTTGCTCCCAAATAGTCATGCAAAGAGGAATTCTCATATACTAATTTTGAGCTTGAATGGAGAGGTGGCAGTTCTAGCCGTGATTTTACAACAGGGATTCTTTGAGCAGTGAAGTAATATTGCAAGTCGCATATATAGTTACAGGGAGTATGTAGTTTTTGAACTTGGATAAGGACGGAAACATACGGAATTTGTATAAGTATATATTGCAGGCATAATTCATTGGCCATGGCAGTTGTAGAAGCTTCATATTCTAGTCGCCGCAGGTTACTGATCTATCTCTACTAGTCTATGACATAAGGCGCAACAAACATTATATATTGGTAAAAGGAATTCTAAACATCTGATTAAATCCCCACTTCGATTTCAAATTTCTTAGTTTATATAGCTTCCACTTACTGTTTGCTTCAAGCGGCTTGCAAAAGCACAAACTAGTACTACTCATATCGTGATGTATAGCCTATGCTGCCTCCGAGAATACCAAGTTTTTGTCTCCAATATGACGTCATTCTAGGTATCTGTTTGTTGACATGCATGTCAAGTTTTAAAGCTTTAAGAAGACAAATAAAATCTAATCATGGGTTCCAATGATCACTGACCTCTCTTGACTGTTTGGTAACTATCAACATATGATTTTATTTGATGTAGTTAAGATTAGATCTTCTGAGAAATGCCATGATTAAGATGTATGCAGAATCTGGAAGCTCATAAGAGGCATGAGAAATCTTTGAAAAAATTCTGGTATAGTTAAGTAATACACTAAAAATAGGGATGGTCATGGATATAAAACATTATGCTACACACAGAGAGGTATAAATGCTTTTATTTAGTGCATATGCTATTGATTTTATGGCATCCTATTATTAACAGTGAATAGCATCCTAATTATTGGCTTTATGGCTGCATGATCCTGTTTATTATATTTTGAAATCAATAAGACATTTAATTGTATTATCATATCTGGCCCTTCGAATCTGCTAGTTCGAATGTGCTTTAGTGCTTTGGGACTAATTAAATATATGCTCATCCTTTTGTTTAATCAGCTCTTATGTTCTTTGTTGTCAATTATTTATGTTCAGCTCAATGTGGGAAAGTGGCACTCATGTCGGCTGCATATGTGCAATATAAATTTTTGGATATGTAACAACACTTTTAAGATTATTGTTTTTGTGAGTTTTTCTGTGCTGCATAAAGTTGCACTTTTAAGAATCTTACCTTTGTGAGATTTTCTATGATGCATAAGTGAGTGCATATATAGCCTAGGGGGCTTCAAAGGAAACGCCTCATATGAATCGTGTCTACAAATTCTCCTTTAAACTCATACAATACCATTTGCATAGCCTTAAAGCTTGCTATAAACTGTTTGGCTCTTGTTGTGGACTTTTTAAAGTGGTTCATTCAAAGTTTGGCTTACGCGAAATTGTTCTTTCGCTTACGTCAAAAATTTTTGTCTTCGCGTAAGCGAAAGAACGGTCTCCTATACAGTTACATCCCAACGTGAGAGTAAGAATTTTTCTTGAAATTGAGGTCATGACGAGCGACGACCACCTTTATACCATGCATCAATAGAGACGACACTAGCTAAGACCCCATCATCTCCGTACATGGGGGTGAACTGATGCAGCAAGTGGAGGTGCTAAGAGGTCTGGCAGCTATGCGTCCAGTAGAGCATGCACAGAAAGACAGGACTAAACTAGATGTTTGACCACATCCTATACTGCCAATAATCCTTGTAGGAAAAGAGAAGCATCTGGAAAAGGGACAAGAAGGTGAAATAGAGCCCAAGAAAAGCACTGGTTTGACTGCCTTCTTCCCTAGAAGAACCAAGAGAATGTTTAAGAAGACATCAGAGTCATATTTGCCAATCAGCAGCCTCCAGATGAATTTTGAGATGGGGGCTTTATTTTGCAGTAAGAAGTCCATCATACCCATGCCACCTGTCCACTTGTGGAGGATGCATTTAGACCAGGTCACCTTAACTATAACACACTCTTAACCCATATGAAATTTTGGACTATATTAGAATGAGCTCCTGTACTTTGACATGTGGGGCTAGTAATAAGGAAACATAAGTACAGATGAAAACTGAATTTAGCCACTGTAATGTGACCACCGAGAGAGAACTTTGTAATTGACCATCAAAATATGTGTTTTGAAACCGTAAAATTTCTTTCCACGCTGCTCCTGCACTAATATGAATGCCAACTAGAATTCCAAATAGCTTGGTGGTCTATCCATGAGCAAAAGCTTCCATGGATAATCATGAACACATGATGGAATGGGAGTGTCCAACATCCATAAGGTTGTACACTTTTGCCAACCTACCAACCCATCGGAAGCCAATGAGAATGTATCTAAGATCAGTTTTGTAGCTTCAACGTTTTCAGAATTAACAATCAGAAAGAGGAACATGTTATCTGCATATTGATTGAAAACTTCCTGCGTATTGTCCTATATGGTGAGATCCTGAAGGAGCCCTTCTGTTTTTTCAACAACAAATAACTGCGACAATGTCTCGACAACAATTGTGAAAAGAGGTGGTGCTAAAGGGCATCCCTGATGAATACCATGGCCAAGTGGGAAGACCTTTAATGGCTCAACATGAAAGAGAATAACAACTCGAGCAGAGACATGCAGCTTCATGTCATTCGATGCTAATTGCTGCCCGTTAACATTTGTGATATGCCTTTGCAAAATCAAGTTCAAGGTTTTTCAGAAGAAATCCTGATTGAGTTGTGGAAATGGACTCAGCCGAAATATCCTTCACCCTTTCTGCAAATGTCTTGGCAAATATTTAAAATACCGATGATAATAACATACTTGGTTGCCAATCTAAAATAGTCTGAGGGTCTTTGATCTTAGGGATCAGTGAGTTGGCACCTGTATTCAAAATTCCATTCAAGGCATTAGACTGACAAAAATCGCAAAAAGTGTCAAATCCATATAGCTCCAAACACTCCTACTTGCTTTGTAACTTTCTTTGAATTTGAAATCTGATTTAAGAATTCACTTCAACATCCTCTCTAATGTGCTCAAAAGCAATACTGTACTTTCATGGCATACGTGCAATTTTGTAAGTCGTGGGCCCGGGAGGGGAGGGGGGATGTTTCAAACATGCAGCTATCCACATCTGCTAATTGTTCGACTATGAATGAAATTTTCATCTAAGCTCTGTGCACAATATCGCCATCCTTGTCTATCCAACTAAACTTGACCTTTCTGGTGAAATAAGTTCGATAACATCTCTTGATTTTGTCATCCTCTTCAACATTACCAGTAAGTTTCATATGTGGTATAGGGGTGCTCTTGGGAGCATTTATACCCTGTGCTAATCGAAGGTAAAATTCTGGCTGAAGGGGTATGACCCTAGCCTCAGTTCGATTGACGTACATATGTGTTGTATAGAACTGGCATATTTTGATATGCCTTTTACTTATCTAGTCTAGTTCTTGATATGCACCAATTGAGATATGGGAGATTTCTGCACCTGACTCTGACTATATAAATAGTTTGCTAATTGAATAGAGCGCACAAGATTAATTATGTGACATAACTTGACAATAGTGAAAGTCTAAACTCTGCTAAAGAAATATCCAAATATGTTTTAACTTCAATTGTGACTTGTCATATTAAATATTAATGTAGCATTCTCTAACACAGGTGCTGGAATAGGAATACCATGCTTAGTAACAAGATAAAAATAGTGTTTTCTTTTATCCACAAAATTCATTGCCTCATCAGGCTTTAATATACATCTAATTGCCTCAAGGAATGTGCTGAGAAATTTTTTCAAAAATATGAGCTTGATTATAATTTCCATTAACATAATCTAGGCATGTATCTGTAATACTTAATATTCTTTCCTCTGTATAACTGGTAAATCAGACAATAAGATCCTCGAAGGTGGAAAATTTTGTTTTCTTGCAAGAAATTGGATGTTTCATTACATTGAGAACATATATCCAAAACACATTATTTGCAATTGAATCTGCAAAACCATTGAACAATTGAATATACTCTTTATCAGATAAATATCCATTTAGGACCGGGAATTCTTATCAGGAGGGTATGTTCTTGGATGGCCTATGCAGAAGAGAATCCAAGACAAGATCCAAACCTCACCATGAGGAAGTACTAGTCTCGTGGTGGGAGCCCATAGCCAATAAGGGTCTTCGTTATGCACAAAGGTATATCAACTGCTAGCATAAGAATAGAATAGAATAGACCAAACCTTAATGATGGCCACTGTAACAACATGTGAAGACAATCGATTATGGCTAGTTAGCTCCGAGTAAATTATCAACGGTAATGTTCCCCATTACTATAGGGATCCAATTATAAGAATTATTGGCTAAGGAAGCAAGGGACTTTGATGAAACTTCTTGAGGTTGAACCTTTTATCTATGCTCAAAATTCTCAAAATTGTAATATATTTTTCAATTAATGACATATTGCTTTACATCAATATTTTTTTGTTTAGATTTGGAACTAACCATTCGATTTATATATAAGGATACAAACATACATCAAGATCTTTTTCTAGGAGAGTAGACTTATAGGCGTACTAACCTTTTCACTTATAGGTCAACAATGATGGCACGTCGTCCAACACTTGAGTTACATAGTACTCGTTAAACTATTCCAACCCACCCATTAGCTTTGGCCATCGATAGAGATTTAATGACATGGATGGGGACTATAAAGTTTATTAAGTAGAGCTATAGAGGCATATTTTTTGTAGAAGATTATATCGAGGCACAATAATGACAATGATCAATAGCTCCTTTTTATGGCAACACTTGTACTCTAAACCATGAGAAAGAATAGTCATGCCTTTTAAGATATTGCCATGTCCATCTAGAATGGGAGTAAATAGTTGTGCCACTTGAATACTAGGAAATGCAATGCATTGGATGTGGTATAAAGATGAATGAAGGATAGAACATGTTGAGTGCTTAGAATTAAGATACTCATGACCAATACCCACATGTTCATTAGTGGCGAATTGACAAGCTCATATTCTTCAGTGAAAGCAAATATGCATGAATAGTGCGAGCAATTGCATTTATTTGCTCGAACAAATCATCCAAGAATGGCAAGTGATAAACAACATTCAATAAATTGCAGTAAAAATGCATTTATTTAGCCCACCTTGCCAAAATCATCTCTACACTGACCTAAGGAATGCTGAATATTATATGCTCAACGTTACTTTCATGCATTCAAAATATAACTAAACAAAGCAAAAGACATCTACTTGAAAAAGGAATGAAAGAAAATAACGTGATTGATGTGAGAGGTGGTTGGAAATGGTTAAAAAGTGTGGGCATGTTACAACGTGGAAAAAAAGGCCATGCAACTGTGTGGGTGGTAAAGTAAAAATAAAGTACCTAGACGGCCCATAAATGGCTTCACTTTGTGTTCAATGCCACGCTTTAACTTTGTAAAAAATTACCTTAAGCCCGGGTCAAAGCTCAGGATTAGGCCACGTCCCAGGGTCAAATGACGGATTTAGATGCGTCCACGTCGACAACGATCGCTGTGCATGACAATAATACTAAAGTGCACCGTTTGGTTGCCAGAAATTTGATTTGGACTTTGGCCCTTCAAAATAATATTTCTAATTTTAGCCTATTGGAGGTAGTTTTCGTAGACTCATTCTCGTGTGCCATTACGTTGCGCGTGTGGTCCTATTTAGCCAACCCAACTTGCAAAAAGGAACACGTTCAAGTACTTTTGTTTCCCAAAATAGAGAGAACAAATCTTAAATAGGATTTATTGTTAGATTGAAAACATGGCACATGCATTTTATGAGCAAGTTTAAGGTTTTTGTGACCACATTTTGGCTCCCCTGAGTGGCTTTAGCCGAGAGGTGGGCAACGGTGAAATTAAATATATCCTTACTGTATTGATTTGGCACAATCCTAATGGTTAGTGATTCCATCCCGCAGCATCTCCAATGGTCATAATTCTGCCACAACACTATATTAAGGTTAAATTTAATTTCACCCGCCGAGACCATGTCAGTGGCCACGCCAAATTGTGGGAACAAAAATCTTGAAACCACAGTATAGTGAAGCTTCGGCAATGGTGGTGACTCTTGTTCTTCCAATAGTTTCTTGGTTTAAGCAAGGCAGGGCTTAAGCAATCCGGCACATTTTTGTGCAGGCTTAGGCGAGTTTTTTTTTGCAAATCATTTACTTTTGCAAAGATCCTTCACCTTTTTTTTTTTTTTTGAAGAACGTCAGACTTTACTAGTAATGGTGCCCAACGTTGCTGGGTATAAGTTGGAAACTTATAAATCATAGGCCAACAATGCTCCTAAGTCGGAAGGTGTTCCTACTTATCTTCTTGAACTGCCGTTTTAAGGCTAGATGCTTTTCATTTTTTAAAGCTTTGCAAGATCATCCATAGAATGCAATAATAGTTCATAATAGGGTGTGCATTGAGGTTGAAGTCAAGGTGGAAAAGTTACCTTGTTTGTTTCATAGATGTGTGAGACATCCCATAATTGTTTATGTAAAGGATCGTTTATAGTGGCTTCAAGGTTTAGATTTTTATAAATTACAGTAAAATGCCCATCATTGCTAGGCTAGAAAGCTGCTATTGGATAGAATGGTCTTGTAGCCTGATGATTGTTGGTTATGGATGTAGGATTTGTTATAAGGTGCCTTTTGGGACATTTTAGTTTTGGCATCATAATGATCCAAGGGTATCATTTTATGTTTTTTCTCAATCTAGGCATAACTCTAAGGGGTGCTCAGTGTTATCGAGCTCCAAGGGGTGCTCGGTGTCGTCGGGCTCTCATCGGGCTCTCGCAATACCTTATATTCAAACTCGTAAGATGTGCTCAGTGTCACCAGGCTCTACGTGGTATTCCATGTCGCCGGGCTCTTATTAGGTATTGTTTCATGTTGAAACATTTATTAGAGGGAGTTGTATAAGTTATTATCCGAGGATTCTACAATTGGGTGTTCTTGAGGGCAAGCTGCTAGACAGGGATGCTTTTATTTATCTTTTCAATGCAATTTACATAGAATGGTTGGCGAATGTAAAGAAGAACAAAATTAGTTTTAATGGCGAATATGTTAAATAATCCATTTCTTTTCATCATTATTTGGCGAATTTGAGTTTTATAATTCAAAATTGTAAGCAAATACATTTATAACTTTGCTCAAAGAAGAAATGGGTTTGAATTCAAGGCACAAAAATAGAAGTCTTTATGGAGGAAGTCCGCATTTCTAGGTCATTATTCCGTTCAAAAACCAAATTGATCCCATGAAATACATTACCTACAAATGCAACAAAGAAAACTCTATCAAGTCACATAAATCTCAAGGAATAACTTGCAGACAATCTTGTGATGCTCAAAAGCCAATGTTGGTATGAATCAGAATGAATACTAGATTTTTAGTCGCAAGAAGCTATAGCATTGGGGACGAATGTGCACTTGTCCTAGGTTCGATTACATGGCGAATGTCTTCTTAAAAGGACGGCTTCGTATCAATTTAGGGCGAATATTCTAATAAAAAATGTGATATGTAAACTACTAAACATTCGTAGATTTTTTTTTTTAAATCCCTAAAAATTCGTCTTTTGCGAATATTTGCCACTAAAAGCATCATTGCTGCTAGGTAATAATTTGCTCCTTAATTTTTTAGGGTACATTGGACAAATGATGATGTGGAAACAATCATCTTTCATCTATTTTCGATTCAGAAGTTGTAGATTCAAATGGATACAAATTCCGAATGGCAAGATGGTGTGTGAATTTGTTAAATTTACACTTGCTATTTGGGGATGTAATATTCTTGCATATCTTAAGAGCATATTATGTTTACAGAATTGTTAAACTTTTGAATCGCTGAGCCGCAATGAAGTAAAGGGCAAGTGCAATTGTATCAAAGCATAGGAATTATGAGCCTTGAAAGGGCAGGTGTTGTATCGAAGTATAGGAACATAGTATACATGGTCCATGATAAGTTATAAGACTATCCTCCACGGAGTTAGAACTTACTTATCAAAGCATAGGAAAAGAGTAGAAGACATTGTAATAGTAGGATTCTGGCTTTGCTTAGTCATTCTTAAAGCATAGCTTGTATTGGACTCTAATAAAGAATAGTATCCTTATTGCTCTATCCTTATTGCTTTTTTTGGATCATTGGATCCAAGTATAGTTCCATGAATATGCCAAATTAAGGGCTGTGCAATTTCCACATCACACCCACGTATAAACTTGCGCACCCTATACAGTTATTATACATATATACGTATGTGGTAAGCACCAACACCATTGCATTCACAAAACATACATAAGAACAAATAAGAACAGAGAAGAGTGAAGAACGAATGAGAACTTGAAGTGAACAAAGAACTTAAAGTGAACTAATAAGACCAAAGAAGAGTGCAGAACAGATAAGAACACCACTGCAATTTCATCAGAAATTTTACATGCTTGAACAACAAAAAATGAGCAAAGCAGGTCCCCAAATTTGGCCACTAAGAGCTGCAACATCGGAGGCAGTCCTGGGTTATCTCCACCCGAACACGATCCTGCCATAGCTGGAGTAACCATAGCTGGAGTAGCCATAACTAGAAACCCAAGCTGGAGTAGCCATAGCTGGAACCGAAGCTTCATGCAAGAATCAACCTTTAGAGCCTCCTGTTCACGTCGCCTGACTTCGCCCTCCCACGAAAATTGTAGTGGCCCTGGCGGGCCATTTGGCCACAAATTACAGGTTCAGGCAAAATACGACGGTCGGCTTGAGTAGGATGCCTTATCTATGGACTACCTGCAGATTCGCCATTCCGTGGCACTTTATTGCCTATTACGACATTAGAATGGCCAATTAGATGTTTGCTAATTAGAGTGGTATTGACTTTGGGGCCAATTTAGTCCCAAGTGAGAACTAGATATGTTTATGGAATGGCCATTTAGGCCACTTGGTCAAATCCTATAATGCCATAAGTTCGCCAAATCTTAACTCATTAAGGGGCCCCCTCATAAATTCGTCACTTATGGGGGGCTAACATTATTAGAAATTTTTATTCCTAAATATATCTACCAACTAAGAATAATCCCTCTCTTTTGGAAAATCAAATGTCTAGGCACTTTTCAATCCTCTTTACGAAGACTCCGGCATCCGATTTCCGATTCTCCCTACCAGCAATATGTGCATTATTGAAATACATGGGGTATGAATTCAAATTCATACAACATGTAACTTAAATACATTTATATAGGGTAGTGACTTCTTTATGTTCGGGCAACTAACTCTATATTTAATAAGAATCTAGCTAAAAATCGCCATTTGAGCTACACATATTAGATATTTAGTTCAAAACTTGCCAATTGGGTTGCAGCCACATTAGACAAAAATAGGAAAAATGGCCAGTTCTGGCTACACTTTTGGGGAGGAATGGCCAATTCAGTATACTTATACAAAATTATAGGTCCCTTAAAATTTTCCCTGTCGCCCTCCAGCTGTTTTTCCTCCTGTGAGGCCGGATCTTCCCTCACAAAGCTGAAGAAGGCCTCCATCGCCTCATCCCCTGAAGTTTCAACTTACAACATGGCAACTAGGGAGCCCATTCCATCTCCGGAATGGAAAACGACACTCCAATTCTGCTCAGCAGGTCATGAACAGGTAATCAGCTGCTAAATCCCTTCTCCCAGTTGCCCTGTTGTGGGGGGATGAAGTTGGGTCGCTGATTCCAGGACCCGCTCCCGGCTGCCGCTGGTCGCAGGACCCCCTGGAATTAGCTTCCCAACTTCCATCCCCCCATACATCTGCATCTTTCGGCTCCCCTGCTTCTCCCCGCTTTTCCCCGCTTCTCCCCTGCTTCTTCCCGCTTCTCTGCTTCTCACCAGAAGCTCCTCACATGCGCCACAAGCTTCTCACCTGACGTTTTCAGGCGCAGAGCTCCTCAGGTCCGGCCATGCTCGGCCTTCTCGGCTTCCCGCCATGCTCGGACGGCAGCCGCCACGACAACTGCTAATTTTCTTTCTAACAAAACCCTAACATTTTTCGCCAAACCACTAACAGAAAACTAAAAAATAAAACCCTCACCCCTTTTTCCCGCCAAACCACTGCCAAAATCATAGGAAAAGAAAATTTGGGAACCTTATGGACTTTAATAAAGAATAGTATCTGGTATGCCATTCAAGGTTTTCCATTAAACATATATTGGTTACCTACATATGACACGGACATTGCACCATCCTAAAACGTTGCATTTTCAGCCATCTCTGGAATTACTAACAGCTAAAGCAGATGAAGTGCCACCTTTAATCATGTGATAGAACCTCTGTAGTAGCTTCAAAATATAGTGCAAATAGTACTCATAAGACATATAAGATGATCAATTATTCTTTTAGCATTTGAAAAATTAACAATCAAACACTCAAAAATTTAATCTGGTCAACAAATATAGCAGAACAAAAACATGCATATATGAAATGCAAACAAAGGCATAATATAGATCTGGCAATCGGCTTCTTCATTTGAGCTGTAGAATAAACAAATATGCTGGAATGACTCAATTTAATTTAAATCTTCAACTATTACAGAGCAAAGAACTACTTTAGCATTTTGTTGCATCAGCGTGTTAAGTTCACAACTGCCATTTTTACTGTCTAAACATGACAATAAGACATAACTGACATTTTTACTATCTAAACATAACAATAAGACATACGCATATAGAGATATTCTCAGATGAAAAAAATTATGGCAAAGTAAATTATGTATAATGCTGGCAGCACAGGCAACCGAATTCACAAAAATCTAGATGCTTACCTCTTCTCAAGTACCAAATTTGCAGTTGCACGTAAACATATTTTGTATGGACTGGCAGAATCCGCAAAACCCATCAGTATAGTACCGCAATTTTAAGGAAGAAAAGAGAAACTACAAACAGCTGGTCTTTTATGACCTTGTTTTCATTGTGTTGCATAATTCATCCCAAGCCACCTCATGATCTATACATTATGCGTTGATGCTGCTGACTATCATGGCACTGGAAATCTACATGAATTTCTATGAAAGCATTGTGAGCAGCTGGGGAAGTTGGCTGGTAATCTAATTAGATGGCTTTGAAGAATATAAGCAGCACCTGTGATATGTATACATCTATCTATTTGAATCGCATTAGCAGCACCAGATCCATCACCGTCCATCTCCAGATCTTAAGCTCTGCTTTGCTGTAACCAACATCGGCACCATTGCTATCCAAATCTGGCAAAAATAGAAATAAAAAGAAACCGATGAAATGGAAGATGTTGTAGCTCTTGCTTTTAACCTAGGGCATGTCGACCCTTCACAGATGAATTCTTCTTCTGGATAATATTTTGGATTGGAAATGCATTCTCTAGCTCCGGTTTCCCAATGGATTATCCCTTTTCCGGCTTGATGCAGGATGAGGAAATTGATTAGTTGCTCGAATCCTTGGATTTGACGATCCCTTCCTTAACAACTCTGGGGGATCAGAATGCCTAATCATCTTTAGCTTCGCAGTTAAATGTCTTTGCACGTTCAGTTGCAGACTGTTCGAATTGTAGATGCAGCAGATTTATGGCAGAAAATCAAGGAATTCATATGCTCCAACCACAAATTTAGGGCAGAGGATGCCTATGGCTGCGCGTCCAGCAGCTAGTTGAAGCTAATAAAAAGAATTTCTGATGTGGCGTCATCTTGCCCGTTGAGTTTGGGCAGCAAATCTTGTCCCTCCGATTTAGGGCTGGATCCAACACTTACTATAAAACTTTATAATATAGGATTAATCACTCTCAATCAATACATGATACAATGCAGAGACAAATGGATAAATCAAATATAGATAGATAGATATTATTTTAATGTCTACGAGGACCCTACAATGGGCCATGGGACGAGTCTATATATAGTGTGACTTTAGGCGGCCTCGAACTCGATATATACATGTTCTAGAACTAGTGTTTTACCACTGCCAAAGGCCCACACAAGATCCATCACATTTGTGACAGAAGGAAGTAGATCTGAGAATAAAAATTTGTTGTCTTGCACAGATCTAGCTTGATCTTCGACTATAACACTGTAGGATCCAAGAAAATAGCATGATTCTATATGCCTGCCCTGGACAAGAGTCTCCCTGCAGCAAAAAAGACCTACATCCTTTCTTTGGACCACAATGGCTACCTCTCTGCTTCGTTTCTTCTTCTTATGTGCTTCCTTTTCTTCTTCATCCATTTGTGTAACCAGTTAAACCTATAACCATTTTGCAATTGATTGGTCTACGACAGGGCAACACCATATTAACACAACGGTAAAAATGGCGACCCAAATACTATATTGTGATTGAGCATTTATCCATATTTGCAAAGACTCTTCTCATTCTAATAGAAGGGGATGTTGGCACGGAACCTACGTTAGGTATAGGCCCAATGGTTGACATGCCAAAAATATCAAGTAAATGAAACACTCTCTTAACATAATTTCATAATTTGCTATTGCCAAGTGTGTTGTTGTTATAAGTAACACAATAAGCATTCCAGTATCGAGAATCGTAAATATTGGCCAGTGTCATGTTAGGACCATGGGTATATCTGATACGAATATGGTAGCTCGAGGGTGTGGTCTTGGACGTTAGTCTTCATGGACTAACATGGGTGTCTACATTTGGCAAATCATTGGCAAGGCAAGGCAATAAAGGCAACCTATGATTTATAGTTAATTATGATGCTAAAAAGACTTGTTAAATAAAAAAAGGCTAAAGTCACAGGAGAGGTCTATAAATAGAACCTGAACTTCAGTTACACATATCTCGGCCACCAAAGCTCCTATTGAGGCCATTTTTACTCCGCTAGTTTCCAAACTGGAGTGGCACTTTCCATAATCCATCTACATGAGGGAGATATGGCCAAAAGAGTTAAAAACAAAACTGCTCCTTCGCTCTTGAACAAGATTCTAAGAAACCATTACATTTTCCTAGAGCTCCTGTTGTTCTTGTTGAATAACCTATTACTATCCCTGAGCCTAACTCTTGGTGTTCTATATTGAGGACTGCTAGCTCAATGGAGGAGCTACTAATGGAAGCTGATTGTAAGGCCTTGCCATAATTCTGCCAGATCTTAGCACCGATTGACCCTGTTGGATGGTGAACTACCATAGGTTGGTTATTATCTGGATCTAGCTCTAGTTTTGGTGACCTAGAGCTTGGCTAATCTGAGTTATTCGTGTAACTAATATCATGTATTTATTTGACCTGTGTTTATTTGACCTATTATTTCAAATAGAGACCTTTTTATCATTGCTAACAGTTTGATTGCGAATTATATAGCAATTTTTAATGGATTACAGATTGCGAGACCATGAATTATCTGAAGAAACCTTGAATAAATGTTCAGAGATATAAAAGGATGTTGTTCATTGCTGTGATCTCAACAATATCTGTGGCATATTTTGGTATATTCGTGGCATATTTTGGCAGTGTTATGGTGCTCCTAATCTAAGATACTTAAGGTAAATTTGTTTGTTTTTTTAATGTTTCTGAATTAATATGGCTGATACATGTTTGTAATTTTTCAGGTCGTCTATGTCTTACACTACCTTGCTGACGTTCTTCAAAAATTGACTAATTTAAGCCTTGATTTCCAAAAGAATTTTGTGGATGTAAGCACAATAGGAAGCTTATGTGATAACGTGGTTATGGAGACTGAAGATGAATATTTGCGTGTACATTTAATTGACTTGAATGGATTGCTTTTTGCTCTAGAGCTCCTATTGAGGCCATTTTTACTCCGCCAGAACCATCTCGGAGTCTAGTTTTCAAACTGGGATGGCACTTTTCGTAGTCCATCCACATGAGGGAGATATGGCCGAAAGAGTGACAGGGGGTCAAAGAAGACTGCTCTACTCTTTCACTCTTGAATCAGATTCTAAGAAACCATTACTTTTTCCTAGAGCTCCTGCTGTTCTTATTCAATAACCTATTACTATCCCTAAGCCTAACACTTGGTATTCTATATTGAGGACTACTAGGTCGATGGAGGAGCTGCTAGTGGAAGCTGATTATCAGGTCTTGGCATAATTCTGCCAAATCTTAGCGCCGATTGACCCTGTTGGTTGGTGAACTACCATAGATTGGTTATTGTATCTGGATCTAGCTCTGGTTTTGGTGAACTACAGCTTGGCCAATCTGAGTTATTCGTGTAACTTGTATCATGTATTTATTTGACCTATTATTTCAAATAGAAATGTTTTTGTCATTACTAACAATTTGATTGTGAATTATGTAGCAATTCTGAATGGATTACAGATTGCAAGACCATGAAGTCCACTCTCTTGTGTACGGCATCAATGATCTTGTCAGAAATTTGTCAAAGACGTGCGTAGAAATGTTTATCGTCTGCCGCATCAAAAGTCGGTAATTGCTCCTTACTAATTTTGGTTTAGACAAATATTAGTTACATATATACCGAAGACATAATACCGAAATGAATTTGCGCAAGAATGAAATTATGTCGTACATGTTGAGGCTCAGGATGAGGCTCATGACAAGGAGGGTCACGATGACAAGAATGAGAAGCCCCATCGAAACTTCTTCGAGCAGGAAGGGCTTGGCCTTTCCCATGATAAGGGTACGTGCAAAGAATATTAAGGAAAGTCCATCATTGCCAGTGGACTCGAACAATGTCCAGGGGCAAGCTATTGCCTAACTTCAGGGGATAAGCGCTAACTCAAGTCCTAACAACTCTCTCGTTCCCTAAACCCTCTCCTTCTTTAAGGTCCTCTTTCTTACAAAGTGAAAGACCCTTGATGATGTTGATAAGATGCATACAAAGTGCACTCTAAAATATAATTCTCGTCCTACCGTCACCTTAAACCCTCTCTTGTATACTAATTTTTATAGTTTGGAAAAAGAACATACAAAGCCGAGCTTCAACATTGTCAAGCCCTTTGCTTTAATCCCTAAATTCTAAACCTAGAAATGCACTCTAAACATCTACATTATAACATAGTTCAATGTAAACTTTAAGCCATGATTCAAATCCTAATATCTCTCTCGATCCCCCAAGTCCTCTCTTGCATGGTCATGGTCATGGTCTCGGTCTTGGTCTCCGTCATGGTCAAGTGTAAACAAATGACTTTTAAATAAGAGTGACAAGGTGTAAACAAAAGGGCTTAGACCCGAACATCCAGTCCTCTCATTCAAGTTAGAGACAACCATGTCCTTGCCTAAATCACCTGTTTGTTTGCTTTTTTCCTAATCTAATAATCCAAATAAGCCAAAGTAGTGTAACTTTTGAGTGCAATAGGTTAGGAGGTTATACCCGAACACGTACTCCTCTCCACTCAAGGTAGGGACGACCATATCCTTGCATAAGTCACCCTTTGATCTTTTTTTCTATACTATAAACCTAGACAAACGGCCTCTAAGTGCAATAGATAAGGGGCTTAAACCCAAACACCCATTCCTCTCCACTTCAAGTGGACACGACCGTGTCCTTGCCTAAGTCACCCTCTTGATTTTTTTTTTTTTTTTTTTTCTAATATATAAAACTGAATAAACTATCTAGGAGTAAACAATGGAGCTCATGCCCGAACATCCAGTCCTTTCCACTCAAGGTGGAGACTACCATGTCCTTACATAAGTCACCGGGACTTTTACTTTAAAAACTGAAGAAAATAAAAAAAGTATAAATTGATAAGGGACTCAGACCCGAACACTCAGTCCTCTCCACTCAAGGTAGAGATGACCATGTCCTTGCATGAATCACCCTTTTTTCCTCCCCCAATAACTTATTATTTGATTTTAAAAATGAACTAGATCTATCGAATAATAAAAACTCATGACAAAGGATAAGCTGACAAACCGACAGAAGGTGAAGTAACCCTGCAAAAGCAATATTGAAAATTAAATTATTAGAAGAGAGAGAAAGAAAAGAGAATTGAAAGAAAGAAGAGAGCAGTGAGAGAAGAGAAGTGAAGTGAAGTGTATTAAGTCTCTGGGAGGCCTCAAAGGCCTAAAAGACAACCAAAATTTTACACGGTATCATAAAAGAGTAGATGAGTTTCAGAGTCCTCATCTAACTCGCACTCTCACTCAACATGTCTTCATCATCTAAGATACTATTCAATCTTCTCAAACAATTCTCTCTACATCTCAGTAATTCTAATAAGTATTCCCCAATCTTATGACCTTCCATAGTAAAGAAGGTGTGAAGATCCTCGATATGAACCCCATGTCGTGCCCTCAAAGAATGATATGCACTATATAGCAAAGCAATGTGTGACCTTCATCTTCTATTTGTTCTTCTCCACAAATCTTGCAATATCTCTCTGCCCGAGGAACAATATGTCCCCATCTCCCAGTTTCCACTCCCAGATGATGTGAGCTTAGACGAATCCGCCCTATTGCATGTCTTTTCTTTATGGAGATATTTTACTGTAGATATTTAGCCACTTCCAAGCCAGGGTTCATGTTTTGCCTGTACATAATCATCTTCATTTTAGGTTGAGACCACATCTTCTTATGTACCTTATCAAAAATCCATTGTTGCAGGTTATCCTTTATGAGAAGGGCATCTTGCCAATCAATATCCCATTTCTTTAACCACTTAACCACATCCTGGAACCATCCTTTATCCTTACTGCCCAAAAGAGCTCTATGAGGAAGTCGTGTGTTATCCATGGTTGACACCTTTTTCAAGTATCTAATGCATCTAACCAATGCTTCTCCTTCTAAAGGCATAATCCCACATTCCCTCAACATCATCTGATAAGGGGTTTGAGCTTTTACACCTAATTCAAGGCGTATGAACTTCTTTAAGTTCTGCGCCAAATCGTCCCATAACCCCAGCGGGAGGCTGGGCCCCCATATCTCACTCCCATATAGTGCCACACTCAGAACAAGCGATACAAAAAGTTTTTGTTTGAGCGACCAAGACCAAAAATGAGCCTCTCTGCACAAACTTTGCATAGCATAAAGAGCTCTATGGCTTCCATCAATTCTCTGTTGGATGCATGTATTCCATCTATGATTTCTGTGAAAAATCAGCCCTAAATACTTATATGAATCACAAGCATTCAGCTGCTTTCCTTTATATTGAAATGAGCACTCCTGTTTAAGCGCACCTACTGGCATGATATTTGTCTTTTCTAGGTTCACCTGCATTCTCGTGGCATCACAAAATTTGGCTAGTCCATCTAAATGTTTTTGCCTGGAGCTTGGTGATCAAGCAAAAATAACCACGTCATCGGCATACATCAAGAGTTGTACTATATAACCATGACTATCTGTCCCTTCTGAACAATTGTTATGTAGCCAATCCTCAAGATTATCAATAAACAATCCAAACAGAGTAGGTGACATTGAACAGCCTTGCTTGACCCCAATGTTACTATCAATATATTCCGGGTTTTCTAAAGAAAGAGGAAAGGAGAGTTGTATTAGTACCTTTTCATATAACACTTGCACTGTTGCTCGCAATTGCTCTGGAACCCCCATCTTATCCAGTCTCTTTCGTAGCTGAGATCTAGGTACTCTATCGAAGGCCTTTCTGAAGCTACAAAGGCTACATAAGCAGGTTTCTTGGTCCCCTTCATTGTGTCAAATATTGATTTGAGCACCAGTAGATGATCTATCGGGATCTTCCAGCTCTAAAACCCGCATGTGTTTCAGATCTTTTGTGATTAGTCTCTGCCCATATACTTATTCTCTTCTCTAAAATGGATGCCAGCAGCTTTGTTAACAATCCATTTACCAATATTGTTCTATAATTATTAGTATCACCGTGGCATCTCCCTTATATACTGGTATCACCCTGTTAACCTGCCACTCCAAGGGCATTCCCTGTGTTATTGCTTTTGTGAACAGATCAACAATGATAGCATGGAGTTTTGGCCCTGCCCATTTCAGACACTCTGCACAAAGGCCTTGAATATCCTTGGCCTTACTATTTGCCAGCCGTGATATGCCATCAACCACTTCTTCTGCTGAGATTAACAAATTTAATCGATTATTCTGAATAGAACTAAGGTTCCCATCTGAGTGATGATAAAGATTGTGCACATGCTTCCAAAGTACATTCGAGTCTAGAGGGAATTCCTGTTTTCTGATTTTGCGCAGTGTGTTCCAAAAGTTTTTAGGATCAGATAGGTAGCTGTTACATAGGAACTCTTGCTTATGATAGATAAATCGCCTTTTCTTTTGCCTGATTAGCTTCCTGTAGGCTTTTCTATACTGTTCTTTAGCCACTCCATAACTACTCCTTCATTTAGATTTCGCTTCTTTACAAGCAGAATCATACTACTCCTGCATTACATGGTAGCCCTTTCACACTTCGTTTGGATGTAAAAACCTCTATAGCGGTGCCTGATAACGGGTCACATAATTTCTTGCTAGCCATTGACAAGTCTGTGTCCCATTTAATGGTATGCAGATCTTGCTCCAGCTTAGCCTGATAGCACTCCTTCAAACTAGGCCTGAGATAATATTTAGGCTGCGTGGTATTCTCGCTTTTCCATTCTGATGCAATGGCAGCAATAGTTAGCTTCAATGGACAATGATCTGACTCCAGCTGCTCTTCCCCAATCTAAAAATCTATAACTTGATGTAACGTATGATCTACCATCATAACATAGTCAACAATGCTTCTGGATCTACAGGTGGTTCTCTCCGTCCCTAGAAATCTGTCCAAACTATTACATATAATCATGTTAGTACTGCAGCATAATGTTAATAAAAACCGATCTGTTTTAGTAATGATATGATCTTGTGAACGTCTATTCCAACCATTAGCTGTTATTCGTCATTGTCCATTTGTTCTAACCAAAGTGGGTCGTGCATCTCTATATAAACTGCTGCCTGTTTATCACCTGTTCGACTGTTAAAGTGAAAATCCATAATGTCCTGTTCAATTCCAAAGAAAGGATAATCCTGTGAAGCTTCGGTTTCATTATATGGAGCAAAGTAACAAATGGCCATGTAATATACTGCTTGTGAACCGTTTATCTCCAACCATATATATTGGCCGCTTTTATCATGTTTAATTCATGTCACAACTTCCTTATATCGTGATCTTACATAACATGCCAGCCCACCATTACCATTATCTGTTGTTCCAAATCTGTTACTTCTTATTGTATAAATTAAATCAAACACGGGTATACTAGGTAGGTGCGAGAGGGGAGGGAGAGAGAGGAAGAGAGAAGTAAGAGAGAAAGAAAAGAGGGGAAAGAAGAAAGCGAAAGGGAGAAAGAAGAGAGAGATTAAGATATAGAGAGTCTCGAAGAAGAGGAATAAGAGAGAAAGAAGAGAGAAGAGAGAGAAAGATGAATAGGAGAGAGAAAAGAGACAGGAGAAGAGAAATGGGAAAGAGAAATATGAGAACAAGAGAATAAGAGACGAACTAAGGAGAGAGAAGAGAAGACGAAATAATAGAGAGGAATAAGAGAGAATAAGAGGAGAGAAACAAAAAAAAAAAAAAAAGAAAAAAAGGAAAAAGAAAGAGAAAAGAGGAAGAAGAAATAGGAAGAAGAAGAAAGAAGAGGAAGAAAAATAGAGCAAAAGACGAAATATAAAGAAGATCATAAAAGGAAGAAGAACGAAGAGGAAGAAAAATAAATAATATCATAAGACGAAGAATAAGAACAAAGAATGGAGAGAAAGAAGAAAGAGGAAATAGTAAGAACCCCAAACTAAAACTTAGAACTAAGAACTAAACTTAAAAGAACACTAAAATCAAAACTATGGAATAAACTAACCTGTTGTAGCTGAAGGTCAGCTAAAAGCGCTCAAGATTACCAAAAATCGTCGACAAATCCGCCAAGAAGAGCCCAAGAATGTGAGTTTTTTCTTGACCCAAAAAGGTATCAGGCCTCAATTATCCACGTCAAGCATGAATAATTGGACGTGTATCATCAACATATTTTGAATTTGAAAAATTTGACTAATCCAAACCTTATCCAAAAATTCTAAATAGTCTTAAAATTCTAAAAATGGATTAAAGACTATCCAAAAATTCTAAAAATTTAAGTGTATGTTGGCAATAATGTGTCAACGTGACTGAAAAAAATCAGAATTTAGTTTCACTCTATGCATCAATTATGGATTTTAGACAACTATGCATATACACAAGAAAACTCCCAAACACAAAAAATATGCATTTAAGGAAGATGAAATTTAAATCGAGAATGCAACATAGCCGTGGAAACAGAAGAAAAAAATTCCACTAGAATATGCAATTATTATGGTGCATGAGGCAATGTTCACATGAATTCTGTTACAAAAATCTTGCCAGCGCTGCATATAGCACAGATATGGGGTTGTTGGACACATACATCTAAATAGTAAAAATGGTTGTGCAATATTAAGTTTGCCTATCTTGTTCAATATTGAGGCCTTCTCGCATAGTTCTTCCAAACATATACTCTTCGAAGGATTGTAACTGTGACGCCACCTATCAACAAATTTAATGTATATATTAAAGTTTGAATCTGAAAAAATGGAGTTTGGACAGGTCCCAAAAAATCAAAGATAGGTCCAGGGGAACTTATCAAATCTTGAAGCATCCTGAGAGAGGCCATGTAGAAACCCAAGTGTTCTGTTGTTCAGGCATTATGGAGGCCCCTGAATGGCGATGCGACTTCGAAATGGGAAAGTTACCTTTGCTATCAAGTTGCACGGTCAATTTTGCCAAAGAAAGAAATACGTACACCCTACATGGCAGTATTCAGCAGCAACCTCCTAGGCTAATTGACTATGGACATGAGCTAGTTTACCAAATCTTGGAGAAGGGATGGTATTTTGGCCATGCAACTTGGTCTCCAGGGTAATGTTGATGTTTTGAGTCCATTGGAAGAGCCAAATCATGGTTTTGAAGAGGGAGAGTAGTCCGAACGTTGCCAGGATCATTGATGGAGGACTTTTAGGTCAAGCTGCTTCCTGGAAGTTTTAAGGGTCTGTCTTCTAGCATCGACAACCTCCCTCTATGTCATGATACAGTGCAAGGTCCGCATCAGACCTGACTAGAGTTTGATCTTTGAAACATAAACCCTGTGAGTTGCTAGGTTTTTGAATGATTTACGTTTTGGGGGGCGAGTTTTAGTTTTTGCACTTCAGAATTGGGCGAGAAGCTGCAGCAGGGAACATGAAGTGAACTGATGGAATGGAGTTTAGATCTATCCTCCTTTCGCTGTGACGATTAGAAGTCAAGAGTCGTCTTTGCGCTAGCAAGGTGGTGTTCGGGATCGTTCTGGATGGAGAGTTGACATTGACGAGGCATTGCTCTTAGATTGAATTGAGAATAGAAATATTAGGACTACTAGAATGAAGATAAATAATTATAGAGAAGATTTGATACTACAGAATTATTATTACATGGCTAGAGTGTAAGGCTGGATACTGTGGCTAGACATGATGTCAGTCAGTTGCTGTAAGAAGGTTTATAAGAACAAGATTCATCTCTATCGAGCTTTTCTTGCATGTACTTTCAATCGTTTTAGTGAAAGCGGAAAACATATTTTGAATTTGTTACATCCTCACTGGGATGTAATCTGCATATCCTTGCTATTGTAGAGATTGCTTCCCCTAGTTGACCCTGGATAGACGTTAGACTTGGTCTTAGATTGAATTGGGAGTAGAAGCACTATGGCTGCTAGAATGAAGATAAATGATTATAGAGAAGCATTTGACTCTACATAATCATTATTACCTGACTAGAGCATACTGGACACTGGTGGCTAGAGTTGTTGGAAGAAGTTTTACAAGGAAAAGGTTCATCTCCATCAAACTTTTCTTGCATGTACTTCCAATTGCTGCAATCAAAGTGGAAAACAAATTGCAAATTTGTGGATTTCCACAGGAATGTAACCCAGACATCCTTGCTACTCTAGAGATTGCACCTTGAGTAGATGTTTGAATAGAAGCATTGGAACTGCTAGAATGAAGATAAATGATTATAGAGAAGCAAAATGCTATTATTTGATCAGAACATAAGACTAGACACTGGTGGCTAGACATGACGTCAGTCGGTTGATGGAAGAAGGTTTACAAGAACAAGATCCATCTCCATCGACCTTTTCTTGCATGTACTTCCAATCATTGCAGTCAAAGCAGAAAACAAACTAAAAACTCGTAACATTCCCATTGCAATGAACCCAAAGACTTGTGGGCATGGGCTACTTTTGCACTTCCTGCATAAGGGGTGGTCTTCTGCCCTGAAACTTGGTCCCCAGGGTAATCTTGACGTTCTGAGTCCATTGACAGAGCCAATTCGCGGTTCTGGCATGGGGGAGTTGCTTGCCCATTGTCAGAGCCTTCGGGAGAGGACTTCTGGGGCAAGCTGCTTCTGGGTGGTTCTAGGGGCCCATCTTCTGGCGTCAAGGTCTTGATTAAATTTGATGCAGGCTAGGGTACGGAACGCCTACCCCCCCTCCGGGCTGCCTGTGAACTCAGGAAGACTTAGAGCTATTTTCTCATACATCAATATTGCGTTTTCTAGTGCAATTTTTTTCATGTGCCTGCACCGTCATGTTGCATCCCTAAGCAAGATTTTACCTTTTTTTGATGCATAATTCTTTATTTACGCATTTTCTTACATTTACGGCTCATAAATTCGTCATTGATGCATGATATGAGATAAAATTCTAGTTTTTGTCAGATGGCTTCCTAAGTCATCCTCAACATATAGTAGGCCAATTTTCAGAATTTACAAATAAGGCTTAGATCAAAGAGTTAGCATTAGAATGGTTCGGCCAGCCTGTTATTGGGTAGCCGAGCTGGCACCCTTTCCGAAGTCAAACAAGGCCAGGAATTTGCAAGGCTACCTCAGCAGAGGGGGGAGTCCAAATGCCAGAGATGGACCCCAAAGAACTTCCCGAAGCAGCCTTTCCTGGTGACGCTCTTCCAGGGGGGGCGTACGCTAATGCCCACCCTCCGGAAGCTCAATTCCCCTATCTGACCTTTGAATCCTCCATTCAAGGACCCTGCCGGAAACTTATCAAACCTCAAAACTTATCAAACCTCGAAGCGTCCTGAGGGCAACTGTGTAGAAACCCAAGTGTTTTGTCGTTCATATATTATGAAGGCTCCGAAACGGCAATTCGACTTCATCATGTCGCCCAGAATAGAGAAATTACCCTAGGTACCAAGTCGCACAGTCCGTTAACCATTAGACCAAGGGGAGCAAGGGTTGAAAAAGTAGCATCTAAGATAGGGACACAAATACTGACATCTTTAAATATAACAAAACAAAATCTTAGAATAAACTACATATTGGCATGTTGATAAGATCTTAGTTTTTATAGTAGGGGTTGAGGGGTTCTACTTCAAGACCAAATTAAAAAAAGAAAAAGAAAAAGACGGGTCCAAACTACAAATCCTAGACCTGACATCCATCGCAGTCAATCCCTAGACGATATTATCATCCTACAACCGGAACGAGCTTTTCCAGCCTAGTATCATGTTTACCCATTTTACTCATATGTACATTCTTTTCTTTTTGTCTCTTTTTTGCATCATCAGTCTTTATTAGTTGTTTTAATCCTTAGATCATTACAAGCTCTTTTTATCTATTATATCCTACAAGGGGCCTTCTTCAAATCTTATAAATTCTTACATTCAATGGTCTATCCAAAATAGATATTGGTAATGTCTCCACAAATATTATGAGGTCCATGTATTCTTTAATTTCACCCAGCTGGAACAGCTTTAGTTTCGTCTAAATCTGCCATTTACCAGCCTCCATTCATGCATATGTATTTTATCAAGAAGTGTTTTCCTAAAGCCTATGCCTTTCCATAAATTTTACCAACATAACAATCCCTTTTTACATACTTTGTTTATGTATTAGTACAGTCAACACATCTTTTCATGTTTGAACGTATATTTTCAGAAAATCACATCATTTACCTATAGTGGAACAACTAACTTACTATACTGAAGCCACAATCTTATATTCCAGCTTTAATAGTAATAAAAACCATACTGGTCTTAATTCTTAACATGGGCATACTTCCATATACACGGGACTGATAAATAAGACTATAAAAATCTCGCCTTATGTATTCAGATATACATATTCTGCCATTTTTTCCTAAGAAAATCTATCTTATCTTATCTTATCTTATAAGAAAACTTAAACCAGAAAAACCTGAGTTTCAACAAAATGGATAGTGAAAAAACTTTTTCCTTGTGCTTAACTAGCCATTTGCATTCATAATTCCTGTGAAATCAGCAACTTGATCTTCCAAAATACCTTCATCCTTTGTACTAAAGAAAACTTAAAAAAGCAAATGTGACAATGGGAAGAAAATCCCATACTTGCAGCCAATCAATATGTAACGGACCTGGCCACTTGATGGGGCAGCATGCGTTTTAAATACGTATGTATACATGCATGGCATGCATGCATGCATGCGTGCATGCATGTGTAGAGAGCTTAAAAGCAAGGGTTTTCTTGTGTTTTTTAGAAGGAGCCTTGCAAAGCTTTTGTAGGAGGCCAGAGACGAATTGCAGAGCATAGAAGGATTCTGTTGGAGACACCAAAGAGGCAAGAGCTTGGAGATCACATCAAGAACGAACGGCATCAAACATCTTTTTACAGGTGGGGTTTTGTTGAGTTAATCTGAGGTACATGGGCTGATATCATTGGATTTATGCATGAATTGATAAGAAGGTTTGGCTATGTATGTTCGAGAAAGTATGGCATGCAGAAACATCCAGAGGAACGAAAGATGGAATAGAAGCTAATCTAGATGCATGGTAATTATCCTAAAAGAGCCTGGAGTAGGCCAAAATTGATGCAGGAGGAATCTAGTTGAGAAGTTATGGGCTGCAACAACGGTTTTTTCATGCAACAGACGGAATCATCGTCGACGGAGCCAGAAGATCTGGAAACATCCCAATATGACATGGAACAGGACGATTTGGGCATTAGAACCCCGATGCATTGTGGGCAGCTCCGAAAAGTTGCAACCCGGCCTGTAACCCGATCTGTTTGTTGGTTGTTTTGTTGTTTTATTTGTCCTTTTCCTTGATGTATTGTTAACAAATGTCATGTACACCTTAAATAAAGTTATAAGAAGTGGATAAATAAATATACAAGGAGTATAAGGGAAACTATGGAAGTACAAGGGCAGGGATCTAGCACAGACTATCCACAATAGTAAGTTCAGTACTGATGCAGGAGATAGGTCTGATTTGATTATTAGTTATTTAAGTATGCTTTGTTGAATTAAACAAGTTAAGGTCCTAAAGTAACATGAGGCATTGAATGAGTGGTTCCTAGAGATGGGGCCTGGTTTTATGTTAAGTTGGCAGAGGCTATATCCAGTTGCGGTCATGAGGTCCTGTGGATTTTTAAGCCAGAAGTGCAAGATTTGGAGTGTCCACATTAAGACGCATTAATAAATCTTAAGCTATGGAAAGTGGGTTTTTAATTAGAATATTAAAAAACCTTAGCTAACAATGGTTCAAAAAGAAATAGATGTTGGAACTTTGGAGATCTGGAGAAGTTGGGCCGGGAGAGCAATATGAGGTATATGGAGTGTCCAGATGAGGCTATGGCGTGGAGCACTGTTAGTCTAAGTGTATACATGTAAGTTTCTAAGTTGTTGCATTGTATTTTATCAAAGGCATCATAGCTAATGGATTATCCCCATGGGAGAATGGTTATGAGGCAAGTATTGCATTGTGTGGATTGGTAGTATCTTTCCTTGTTCAGCAAAGTACGTAGGCGTCGGAGCTACATCAATGATAGCCATGCTTGCGACTTCATCGACGTGATTAGATTGTGATCATCACCCGTGTCAGTAAGTTTAGCTACTCCGACATGGTATTGGATGAGAATTATATGTAAGAAGTATGGTAAGTTACTATGACCAACGGATTTATCAGAAGCTAACGTGGAGTTGCATTCCTTAATGGGGGGAATCGCCTTAGCGTAAGCTGTAAGTATTGTGAAAATGCTAAGTATGAGATATACTTTTATGTCATTGTAGGGTTCATTGGGAAAGCTACTTCAACAGGTATGGGCAACCTCGACAACGGTATGATCTAGGTACATGTATAGGGAATATTCTAATGAACTTCACATGTCTTGGTCTTTGCATTGTTCCACTGTTGTCTTGGTATTTGATCATGTCTATTGGAACCTCCGGGGTCGGGCTTCTAGGTTCAGTGGCCTAGGTTGCTCCGACATGCTCATGTTCATCTGTATTCTATGTTGTATTCTTGTACTCTGTGACACCGAGCGTAGTTCTCCTGGCAGGGATTGCTACGTCAGTCAACTCTTGTGAACTCCCATGGTAAGAGGTCCTCCAGTGCCAGACGTGGGCTGAGGGTATGCGCATACGAGGTTCATCCCACCACCCGCTACAGGGCTTGGAATGTAAGTTGGCTGGGCAACATGCTGCTAACGGGGCCTGTATATAGGCTGGCTGAGCTTCCCATTGTCCTGGAGCTATGTTTATTATGATTTGGTATTTTGGCTATGTTCTTTGCTTCTGTTGCTCATGTGTTATATTCCTTTGCATTAGGTTGTCATTGTCTTAGCAATCGCGCTCACGTGGGATTTTCCGTCTCGTGTTTGTGCTTACCCAAGATTTGCGAGTATTTCCATGCATGCAAATGCAGACGTGGATTCCCACTTAGTCACGAGGACTAACCCCAGTGAGTGCATATGTGCAGTGAATGAGCAAGGTGGTGGTCAAGCTAACAGTCGCAGTGCAGTTGTGGCTCGTGGTTGAGCGAGAAGATTCTAGGGTTGAATTGCTAGAGTTGGATGTTATCTCTATCGAGAATGTTGATTTATTGGATGTCGACCTTACTTGATTATATTGAGTTTATAAACATTTGCTCATTGAATTTGGAGTAAGTAAGTTCAATTGAAAGGAAGATTTAATTCTTCACCAGTATTATCAACCTAGAATTATAGAAGTTTGACAAGATCCCGAGTTGCCAGGAGGGTCAACTCGGCAGGCTCGTCACACAATACCTCATTAGCATGTTACTGGTAATATGGCAAGGGCCAAAAGGACTTTGGGATTTTCAGCTCTTCGCTGGTAACCCATTGTACCTTTTGCCCTTTAAATAATTCTTAGCAAAAATAGATAAGGTGCAAAATAGAGCAATCTGCCAAAAAATGCTTGTAGGATATGTTTTTTATTCTGTCTATTTCTACCAATTGTTGGATCTTACATTACATTAACCTATCTCTATATATTTCAATATTCAGTGACTCAGTATATGTTTATTGTTCTACCTTCTCTGCTGCATATCAGACTCTTGATTGCTGCTGCATATCAAACTCATGATTACAAGAATCCTATCGACATATGACATAAATAACAGCCTGAATGTACTTACTTTTTATACTCTATTAATCATTAACCTGGGATGCGAATTTTTTTTCCTTTTAGCAAATGCCCAGATACTCAGATATGAACCTATTACATACATGCATAGATGTTCTGATCAGAACTCTATGAATACATAAAGTAGACAACCACCCATCTATGATTATTTCCAGTCATGTCCATGGAATAATTTAAGGGCTAAACTTAGCTATTTGGCGATTTTTTAGCACAATTTCAAAAAGGAATGACTAAAGTAAATGGAAAAAATTGGAAAAAAAATAATAATTTTAGCTTAACTTTTTTCGGGACAGCACCAACCCTGGAGCTCTTTAGCCAAATGCTAGAAAGTAAGAGAGTGAAATTTTGTATTGTTTAGCTAAACCATAGAAACTTTTAGCATGAATTTCGGGCTAGTTTAGCTAACATCATTCTAGTTTACATAAAATATATGATTAACAGTTTAATTTCTAGCATTATGAATTAGTTTGAGTCTTAGACTTTGCTAGGCATTATTTTAGAATGTTTTCACAAAGAAAGTGATTAAAATAAGTGGAAACAATTGAAAAAAAGTATAGTAATTTGGCTTAATATTTTCTGTTGGCCACACCATAGAAATTTTTGGGATGATGTTTGAGTTAGTTTAGCTAAACGCTAGAAAGTATGAGAGAAAAAATGTGTAGAGTTTAGCTAAACCATAGAACGTTTTGGGATTAATATCGAGCAAATTTAGCTAAAGTCATTCTGGCTGATAAGAACCTGATTATAATCCAGCTCATCTTCCATCTCCTGTGTGTCTCGCACGTTTTGTGCTGACATGTAATCCTCCAGGCGTTTTCTATTGAAGGGTTTTGATCCCCTTTGGTTACTAAACGATCCCCTTCTCTAGCCATAGCTACCTCTGGCTCCATAGTTACCCCTAGACTCCATACCGTAATCCTGTGAATAGGCCTCAAATTTGCGCCTTAGTTCTTCTCCTACAATATCTTCTCCTTCTGAGCTTGAGGTTTCGTCACCATCAGAATCAAACCCTTTCTTTAATGTTCAGTTTTTCCAGAAAATGCAGATCTTTGAAAATCTTAACGGATCTACAATGGTAAAACTGGCAACCTTTGTCTCGAGCTGCGTCTTAAATTTTAGGTTAACTCCAGAAACCCTCATAAATTCTTACTGCCTTATTTAAGTTTTCAAGACAATATTAATTAATTCATGGTTCATATGCCGATAAAAATGCCGTTCTAATGGTATGAGATCTCATTTTTAGTTATCAGATGATACGATTCATTGACTGTGGGAAGATAAATAACTGCTTAACAGCATCACAATTGAAGAATAGAATAGAATAGAATAGAATAGAATAGAATAGAATAGAATAGAATAGAATAGGATAGTATAGAATAGTTTTTTTAACGTCCACGGAGACCAATAGGTCATGGGACCCATACAATGGGCTAGTACAATCATTACTACTAGGATTAAAAAACCCCTGCCTCGAATAAATCAAATAAATCCATGTAGAAGTATTTAGAGACAGTGGAATACCCAAGATAGTTGTGGCAGAATTCCTTATATATTAGTGTCTTGAGTGTCACAAATGATTGCACCTTTGGTCCTATTAAGGGGAACTTCTGCAGCAGCTCCCAAATTTATCCATTGCTAGCAGAAAATTTTCCAAATTCCTATCCTCACAAAAGTGTCATCTGCATAATGCATAATGGTGAAAAAACCATTGCCCTGGGAGTTCCAGACTTGTAATATCTTTATCAACTTGCATCTGTAATGCCCTTCTTGTGACCATCTCAGCTACAATCAGAAATAAATAGGGGGCTAGGGGACACCCCTGTCTGACCCCTCTTTTACATTTGAATAAATTGGTTGGAGTTCCATTTACAAGTAGAGCAGAAGATGAATTGACATTGAAGCTCCAAACCTTTTGGGAGATGCTTTCTGGGAATTCAATATGAGCCATAGCTTTTTCCAAAAACTGCCAGCTTATTGTATCATAGGCTCAACAGCACCTATGTAGTTTTCCAATGAAGGCCTTCAACAGCACCTATGTAGTTTTCCAATATGTTCCTTCGTGGTAAGAAAGCTGACTGACAGAGACTAATGATTGAGTGCAAAATCACCTTCAGTCTATTCACCAAGATTTTTGCTAATATCTTGTAACTTATGTTTGTCAAGGATATTGGCCTCCAGTCCCCAATGTTTATGGGATTATCCACCTTGGGTATTAAGGTTATATGACCAGCGAGCCTAGATGCTTTTTATGCTCCTTGAAAGAAGATAACCAGGTCTTCTTTCATGAATTTTCAAAATTCCACATAGAATTCAGGCTGGAAGCCATCTGGCCCAGGGCTCTCTCATATTTCCTTCTCTTAGGGAACTGCTGGGATTTCTTCTTCTTTAATTGTCTCCTTAGCTCTTGGAATCTTTTGGAAGAAATCCTCAAGGGTATGATCCTCTACCTGATAGCTATCAAACAGTTTTTTATATTTCGTTGAAAGAAGCTTTAATACCTTTTTGGTCCTCAATAAAATTCCCTTGGCCTTCATTAACTCTGACAATCTTATTATTCAGAATTCTGCTCTTAGCTGTTCTAAAAAAGAAGGTTGAGCTTCCCTTATCCATGCCACTAATGTAGATGCATCTACTCCTCACTGCCAATGAGCTTCCCTTTCCTCTATTAATTTAACCTTCTTTTCCAGATCCTCCTCTTGTTCTTGAAGCTGCAGATTATCCTTGTCTAGGAATAATTTCTTTCTAATCCCACACATTTCTATATAAATACCATGTTTCTCCTTCTTCTTCTTCCTAAACCATTCTCTCCCCCACCTTTTTATCCACCTTTAACTAACCGTTGCACAAAAGCCTTCATACATTCAGTTTTTGATAAGGGGGAGAGGGAGCTATAGAAAGCCTTATATTCCTCATAAAAAGCCCTACAGTTTAATAACTCTGTATTAAACTTGAAAGGAATATTATGTCCTCCTTTTGTTGAAGCTACCTTTTTTTTTTTTTTTGAAAGATCAAGTGTATATTAATTGGAACTCATCAATGGTTTACATGCACCAAGTGATATCATACACTTACATATCATATTTGTTTATGTAAGGATAACCACTTGGCTATGAAGCTAAACTTTTATAAGAGTGATGAGAGAAAGTCGCGGGCTTGGGAAGCCCATTCCTCCTCCTCAAATGCTGCAAGGTATTGGCGGGCCTTTTGTTTCAGAGAGGGCCATAGGTTATCAGGGTGGAGATATTCTTGGGAGAACACAAATTTTCTCCGCCTTTTCCATATTAGCCATAAAAGCCATCCCTTGCATATATTCAAAGCAACTCTTTTTCCAGTTTGCCAAGATGATGGATATAAACCTAGCAAGATCTCCTTTTCTGAAATAGAAGTCTCAAACGCATCCTTCAATTTTTCCCATACTGAGCGGAGTTCTCTACAATCCATAAGACAGTGTTCAATTGTTTCTACTTCTTGCCCACACATTGGGCAACTCGGTGATACATCACTGTTGAACCTGCTCACTAATATGTTGACCCTGATTGCTCTATGAAAAATTTGCCATAATAGCGTGGATACCTTTGGTGGCAAGTGGCTCCTGATCCAGATCCCTTTCCATAGTTGGGTGACTTGGTTATCTTCTAATGTTAACTCCCATTGAGAGGGGAGACTTATCAATTCATTCACGTGCAGGGCCTTGTATGCCTTTGAAACAAACTGTTTTTTGTTAAGATTTTCGCGAGGTGGGCAGAAAGCACCTACTTGTGGAGTCGCATAAGGCGGAATATTGTCTCGCACCATGCTCCAAATTCGCTTATCTCGCATTCTCAAGTTAAACTTATCTTGGAATGACTCCCGTGAACACTCAGACACGCATCGATACCAATCTCCAATGCAAGATAAACCTGCCCCAATCCATCCGCTTTGAGTTCTTTTATTCACCACCGAGAAAAGCGGCACCCGCCTCTGTTGGTTTCCACCGCAACCACCACAAGGGCATGGATACGAGGTACAATTTTTGATGTCCAGCGCCAAAGAACTTTTACTTGCCTCCCAAGCTCTTAACAAACCTTTTAAGAAATGGCGAGGCTCCTCGTGATATGGTCTCAATTTATAAAAGAGGGCCCAAAGGCATCCGCCTTTATGAAATGACTTTCCTCAAAGGCGCATAAATGAGTTAGAGATTGTTTTAGAAGCTCAAGGCCGAGATTTCGAATCCTCGCTGAAGAATTTCCCACATGAATTTGCGGACTAGGATTTTACTATGCAACTTGAAGTCAAGCATTCCTAATCCCCCATTAAATTTGGATCTCAAACATTTTTCCCATGCAACTTTGACATTTGCCCCCTCTTCATTTCCACCTCAGATAAAGTTTCGCACCATTTTTGATAACTCTGCTAGCTTTGATTCAGGCGCCAACATCACCGATGCAAAGATAAATGTGAGTACCTTGCTAAGCGGTTAGCTACAACAATCCTTCCTGCCATGGAGAGCTTACTAACCCTCCACCATCTCAAATGTTTGTCTAAACTGAGTAAGATCTCATCCCATATGTTCGAGGATGAGGTGCATACCCCGATTGGAATGCCGAGCAACTTTGACGAAGACCCAACAGGTATTATGGTCCAAGGGAAAGTGGTAACATGAGTCGGAAGAGGCTCATCTAGTGGCCAAACAGCTGCACATTTGTTCCAATTGAGAAAACAACCTGATGCTATAGAGAAAGAATCCAATAGATGTTTAGCATTCAAAAGGTTATCTTCCGAGGCTTCTAGGAACAAAAAAGTATCATCGGCGTATTGGTTACAGATTTGTTGCGATCCATCTGTCATCTGCAGCCCTGTTATAACCTTATCTTCCACTGCTGCTAGTAGCACTTGAGATAGTCCTTCTGCAACAATGTTAAAAAGGAAAGGCGCCAAGGGACATCCTTGTCTAATGCCCCTGCTTACATCGAAGATAGGGGAGGTCTCTCCTAAAACTAACACAGATGCACGCGATGATTTCAATAGCTTTGCAACAATATTGGTGAATTCCTGTCCACAGCCAAAAGCAAGCAACATCTTTTCCAAAAAGGACCAGCTCACACTGTCATATGCCTTCTTAAAATCAAGCTTTAAATAAAGCACTTTTTGACTTGTCTTTCTCGCCCAATGTATGCCTTCAAAAGCAAACCCCAATAATATTACCGAGAATACTTACTGGAATAAATCCCGATTGAACGTCCGGATATATGCTCCACCAAAATAGGTTTTATTTTTTTTCGCATAACCTTTTGCTATAATTTTGTAGAAGGTTGACAACAATGTAATAGGTCTCCAGGTCCCCTATGGACTTGGTTCCTTCACCTTTGGGATTAAGGTGATACATCCAAAGTGTTTAGTCTCACGTATCAAGCCGATCCGCTTGTAGAAAGTCCCGATAAGCATCGTACACAAGTGGTTGTACCCATTCCCAATATTCCCGAAAAGAATTCTGCTGGAATGCCATCTAGACACAGGCATTTATTTTTGGCCGTGAGAGTAGGCGACCTCACGCATCTCTTCAACGGACAAACGGTTGGTCGAAGTTGTTCCCTTTGCCTAGAAGATACTTTTAGATACAACTTTAGAAAGAATTAACTCTTCAAAGCAATCTTGAAAATTTATGTTTTTCTTCTTGAAGAAGTCTTCAAAATGTTTAGAAACAAATTCCTTCACTTGTTGTGGGTTCCGGATAATGGATCCATCCTCGACCTGCACTGAGGACAATGTGGCTGCTTGTTTCCTCTCGCTTTGCAACTCTAAAAAAAGAAACACTCAGACATTTGTCACCTTCCTTGATCCATGTCGGGTCCTGCTTTAACTTTAGCTTGTTTAATTTTGATTTGTTCTATTCTCTTAATTTTCTCTAGAACTATTTTTTCCCTTTCGCCTGAGCCAATATCACTTCTTCTAAGCTCTGTCAATTCTTTATAAAGTGACTCCAATAGAGCATTTTCCTCGGCCACCTTATTACGACCCCACACCTTAGCAAAATTTTTTATTGCTGCTAGAGACGCAATCATTGCTTCCATTCCCTGTTTGTTTTACTAGCCATTTGTCCAAATCTGCTTACATTGATCTTTAAAATCAAGGCCCCTTAGAAATCTGGGTTCAATCAAGACCTCTTTAATGGTTTAGAGGTACTAACTCTAGAAGAGCATATAATCATGGATTGTGATCGAAAATAGAGTTCTCTAAGAGATTATGACGGTACAATGACATGTTCCTTTCTTGTAAGACGTGAGAGCTTACATAGCACCTGTCATGCCGTGCATATGCCCTGCCATCACCAATCCAACCATTACACCATGTGAAGCCTGGATCTCCCCTCAGTTCCATGAATCCCAATTAAGTTAAGCATGCTCAACCATTGTTCCCTTTCAAATCCATGTACAACTTCGATCCCGCCTCCATATCTATCACTACTACTTTCTACCATATTAAAGTCCCCAACCATAATCCACCGCGGTATCTCTGTCAAAAAGTTTTTCGGTTTGTTTTTCACATCGCCCATAAGGAAGCTCTTTGCCCGGCTTGATTATGTGCGTAAATATTTATCACTCCCCATTTTTTACCATGAACATACCAGGTTACTATTAGCACCTCCCAAAATTATCTCAGATATGTCGATAGAAGTTTCAATTGTTTTCTCCATGCAATAAAGGTTCCTCGCGACTAGAACTCCGCCGCTAGATCGACATGATACCCATATAATCTTTTCCTAGTAAGTTAAGCAAAACCCCAACTTCTTCCTTCTTACATTTATGTTCCCGAAAACAAACAATATCCGGGAAATCTTTTTCAATGCTAGAGATAGCCTAACGCGCTTTGGATTCGTGAGGATTTTACCCCCGATGTTCCAAATAAAGGATTTTATATTCCATTAGAGAACACATTCGGTTGACTGGATGATGTTGTCTCATAGCACTGTTCTTCCGATCTTGGTATAATCCTCTTTTTTCTTGGCATTCCATCAACAAGATCTTCTATATTTTCATCCATTGGTAAATCCGCCCATCTATTGTTATGCACTGGAAACTCCTCATTAGCAGCTTGATATTCTACTGCCATATACTCAGTTGGTACTTCCTCGTTGTGATTCTCTACAGTTTCTTGCACCTTGGGATAGTTATGACCTGTGAGATTTTTTATGGTACCTCCGGGATTGGGCAACCTCTTTCGCATCTGATTTTTAATTCTGCCACCATTTCTGTGCTGCACTGTGGCCCACCCATCTTCATTTGCCTGTTCCTTTTTCTTTTCAATGTTTACCCCTCGCTCTTGCCTCTTGTCTAGTTCTGAGTTTACTTTAGATGGCATTAAAACGTCACATTCCATTTCACCTGGGTTTAGATGGTCTTTTCCCTTTTCTTCCCCATTTATCTCTATTACCTTTTCACCTGCTACTTTAATATTGTCGTGCAGCTTGGTTGTTTTTTCTGGTAGCTTGGTTGTCTTTTCTGCTGCTACTTTGACATTGCCTTGTGACTCTCTCCCGAACACAAAACAATCTTCCAGACCCTTAATTTCCATTGTGGGGAACATCCTTCTAATCTCCCATCCGTTTATGAGTCTCAACTTGAATAAGGAATAGTATGTCCCACTTCGCACGAGAGTAAATTGTGGAATGCCTTCTGCTGCTGTAATGCCCACACAGATCCTTGGTCCCTTTGCGATCGAGTGAGTTATGTATGTCCCCAGGCTCTTTGCTATGGCAATTAAAAATTCTGAGTCAAGCATATCCATTGGAAGCTGTTCTATCTCAAGCCAACAGGGAAGTTTAACAGCGGACAATTTATCTGGGGTGAAACCTGGAGTATAGTATTGGTATAGCACAAATTCCCCCGCGAAGCGATCTACACCCCTAGAGACTATCTTTTCCACTGCTTTCTCATCATCAAATAGAATTAGGAAAAAATTACTCCCAATAGCTTTGATGGTTTGAAATTGCGGCATATTCAGAGCAGCAAGATGCCTTGTGAGCCAGTTTTGTAGTTTCCTGTAGTCCAAAAAACCTCCCGTAAAAAATCCCACCACTGCCTTAGAAATTAGATTTTCCATATTCCTGATATGCCTTGAGTGGCTTATCTCTGTTACTTTAAGATTGCCATTTTCTGGTTTGATACCTGCTGACTGAAGGAGCTGTTCTAAATTGGCAGACAAGTTTTTAGAGGAGAGGGAATTCAAGGCCTCTTCTACTCTGTTGCTACGAGATTCGTTTGGAATTCCTTTCTTAATCCATTCAGAAAACCTGGGTCTTACGATTCTTTCTAAAGTATTGCCCTGTTTCCAGTGATTAAAACTCTTATTTTCATTATTGCTTACAGTGGAGTCCATGCTTCCACGATTTTCAAGCCCTTCATGTTTACCATCAGTACAAAAATTCATGGAATTGCTTACCCCTTTTTTATCTTTTCCAAACTTCTGGCTTGTTTCCTCCAGCATTGTGTTTTCTCCTGCAATCACGCCATGCTTCATAATAGCCGCTTCGTTCTGCCTCACTAGAACCGCTTCATTCTGTCCCTGTAAACCCCAAGCCTCACCAGAGCCGTTGTAAACCCCATGCCTCACCAGAGCCGCTTCCTTCTGTCCCTGTAAACCCCAAATACCTGTGCCACGCTCTATCTCTCCGCCATCGATTTTTTCTGCTCCATAGGACGCCGCTATTGCAGGCCTGGGTATAGCGACATCCGGCAGGGGCTCAGAGCCCCCGATTTTCCTACCAGAACCATCGCGTGTCTGTTTTTCCCCTGTTGCCGACTTTTCCCCTGTTGCCGCTACCGTGAGCGGCTTACTCTGCGCCACCGACATGTTTTAAGCTCTTGTTGAAGCTACCTTGTCTTCCAGAAATTGTGAAAAATGGTCAGAGATAGAATTCCCTGTGTCACTTGTGGCCACAACTGTATCCCATGTGCATAAAGATCTATTACATATATAGAACCTATCCAGGAGGCAATAGGTTCTCTGTTCACCCTTTCTTTTATTACTCCAGGAAAAGACTTCCGAGGAGGAAGGAGGAATATATGTAAAATTGGTCATTAGTAGGTCCCAGTCTACTCTCTCCTTTTTCGACATGTTCAATTTCTTACCCAATTTTTGGTCCCAAGTTGGTGTGTTATTGAAATCCCCTGCTATCTATATTTTCTACCTGACTCCCATCAATCCACTGTTTTAACTGTGTCCATTGTTCTGCCCTTTCTCCTGGTTCCGTAGAGGCATATACATTGATAATGCCAACTTTCTCTACCCCCTTCTCTAGGACTGCCATTGTCCATCTTCCTGAACTATGAGTGTATTTTTAGTTACATATAAATCCTCTCCATACCATACATATTCCCCATTTATTCCATCTGCAGGGGCCCATACATAGGCATAATCCAAGATCCTAGGTGTTCAGTTTCAAATCTAGGTAGCCTATGTTCTTGTTAGGACCAAGATACAAGAATGAGCCTTCAGGTAATATCATTAAAATTGCAAAAGTTATGTTGATTGCTTTTTTAAGTAAGGATAATGACAAAGATCAACCTTTCTGGATAGCAAAAATGACTGATACGATCAAAGAGGAAGGGTTAGTGACTAAACTCTAGATTCACTGGCTTGCTACACGTGCAATAAATGCTTTTGAGGAAAGGTGTGAGTTAGAAATAAGAACACAAGGAAAGGGAAAAAAGGTAAGAAAGTGACCTCAAAGAAGTTAGTATAGTATATAATCTTCTACGCCAAAGGGCGACCAACTTAGTCAAGACGGTTTGTAAATACGAGGAAGAAGATGAAGGGAGTGGTGGTGGCAATGCTTCACCCTCTATTGATTGTGAAGAAGAAGATAAGTCAAGCACTTCCTCAAGTGATAGTGAAGGAAGTGAAGGTGATGAAGATGGTATAAATAGATATGATGATGTGCTCGATCTTTTTTCATCACTCTCCCACTTTTGCACATAACTGAGTCTTGTGAAAGTACTGTAAATTTTGCATATGAATATGAAGATTTTATCTTCAATTTTTGAAAATACTACAATTTCAGTTACTACTTCACTTCTATTTTTGGTTAAAAGTTATAAGAAACTATTTGTGCAGAGATTCTTACAATTTCAGTTACTACTTCACTTCTATTTTCGGTTAAAAGTTATAAGAAACTATTTGTGCAGAGATTCGTGATTGGTCACAGAAAGCTCACTTGTCTCGAGCTTTTGAATTCTTCGATGGCTTCTTCCACATGGCATGATCCTGTGCTGCGCCCAAGAATTGTGAACTCTTGGTCAAGGATTATCCCACAGCCAGGAATTTGGATGGTGCCCAAGAATTTTTAAGCTCTGAGCGCCCTTGGATTTAGTATTCTTGTAACCTGTTGGTTGAAAGCTAAAACAATAATGACTAATCACGCAAATATTTTTTTACTGGGACCTTGAAATTCGTGGAGATTAATTACTTTTAATTACTTTGTTGGATTATTTGGAAGAACATTGTTTGTGTTGTTCAAATGGCTATATTTGACCTATCAAGATTTCAAGTTATGGATCACGTAATTTCAGGTCACATGGATCACGTATTGTAGCCTCCTGGTGTCAAAGGTCACCCGTAAGTAAACCGAAATTTCAGGTCCCATGGATCACATATTGTACCCTCTTGGTGCCAAAGGTCACAGGTAAGTAAACCCACATAAGGCAATGCCACTCACAGCTAACACCACAAGTGGCACGCCTGACCACAAGCAACCTCCTCCATTTAAGAGGTTACTATTATGCACTCCAACAATGAATTTTAATGTCACGACTGATATTTTTTTAACATTTGGCATTTATCAGAATTTTTGCAACAATGGAACTAAGAAGCTGCACAAATCAAAATTTTCCTATAAACGATTCTCTTCTTCCAAATATTTGCTAACTTATATGAACCATTTTCCTCCTGATAAATAAGTAAAATGCAGTAATCAGAAGTCCAAAGATGCACTAACATATTTTTATTAGACTTGCACAAAAATAATTCTCAATGTAGCCCTCTAAATCTCACATCTTTCTTTGCACTTGCAATCAGCAAGTATGATAACGATTATTCTCTATAACTTATCCGATCCGTAGAACTACCTTGGCAGGAATTTTCTCAAAAAATGGCATTTGTTGCTCTTGCTTCTCCTTAGACACTGCAATTTCTTGTTAACGATCCAAGGGTAATGTTAATCGACTGCCAGAAGGCTTCGAAAAAATCGAAGTAGTATCCAAACATGGCAGATGTCTCCTGCATGCCGAAGTCGTTCCATAAGCAACAGTTTTCTGTTGAACTTATCGTATATTAAATAATGGCCTGTACTCCAAGTTGTTGCATTTCCCTTAGCTGCCACCGTGGAGTAAAATCATTGTCGCCTTCTTCTGGGGGTACTTGTTGCATTGCCCACGCATAATAAACGGTTTGAATATCATCCTTAATGTAACACAAAAAGACATCAGGAATGACTATCTACAACCACCAACCACCCAAGTTCTTAACACTCTTACCTTTGAACCTTCCCTGATGTTCCCATACTGATCTCGCACACAATATATTTGTTGCGTCTGAAACTAAAAAAAATGACAGCAAAGAATTAGGTTTAACAGTATATTTGTTTTACTCATGAACGCCTATTATCTCATGTTAAAGCTTGTAAGTTCATTATACTCACTGCGAGAATAATAATAGGGACATTGCCAACAAGCTTTGTCTCTTTCACCTCAACTTCTGATATAAACAAAATCTGAATAATACACATTGCTGACATCAGTTACGAAGATGTTTTTACATAACTCCCAGAAACCACCAACCTTATTATCTAAGAAAATGCCCTGGCTTTCATAAGCTCTGCGTTCGGCATGACAGCGATCCACGACTTCTCTACTGCACCATTTCTTTAAAGATGACAAATCACCCTGCAAAACAATTCACATTTTTCGAGTTTTAGAATCTAAAAGGCACCAAAGACTCTTTGAATTTGTTTACAATTAGGCATACCTTTAAATATGCGCCCAGCACATGCTTTATTTCTTCTTGGACCTCTTGAACAAACTCAGGCAAAGAAAACGTGCTGCAGCAAAAAAAAAAAAAATTAGAAATAATAACTTGACAATGTTGCTAATCAGCAAACTTACGGATCACGAGATCTGATCTCCCGTAAAGCAGCTGCAGTTGCAGTCTCTCCAAATATGGAGTCATTTAAACTGGCCACAAAGACGTAGTTGTCAAATCATCACTGAAGAGTTATTTTTGAAAAAAAGCAACCATAGGGATATGCTTGGCCTACTCTTGGATTTTGTGAACAACTGGGCTATCACTAGTTTCCCACCTCTCCCTTAAATCCTCAGCAATCTGACAGAGAAAATAAAACATAAGCATGCTACCTTTGTACATCAGTACCTCAACCAAACTATTTGTTGACTGCAGCTAACCTCTTGGCCCTTGGTAACAACAGGATGTTCCTTCACAGTTCTAAAGCGCTTAAATATAGGACTAGCATTGGCCTGCCATATAAATTAACAAAAAGGTTAAACAAGTCATGACAATAAATTTTAAGCATGGCTGCCAGTAAATACACCTTGTCTTTTAGGTCTTCAACTCGCTTCCTCCATCCAGATTGTTTTTTTACTACTGAAACCACAGCAGTGGCACTGCTACGTGGAATTGTTGGTTTTTCCTTTTTCGTTCTGGTTGAGGTGATTTCCTCAACCAAAATATTGTAACCATCCTTCACAACATCAGCCACCTTGCCTCCATGGAATCTTCCAAGAGAAGCTGATGCAGAAGACTTCACTCTTGATAGTACACTTGAAACCCTTGAAGCAACATCCCGTATAAAATGTCCATCTGCAGAGGAACTTGTCTGTTTTGAAGATGTATCTGTTTCAGTGGCTGCCTGCTTGCCATCCTGATCTCTAGTTTTTGTGTCTGCCTTTGGAAAAGGTTCCTCACTTTTCTTTCCAATCTCCTCCTTATTCACTTGAAATTTCCCGACAGTTTCCTTTACCTAAACAAGAATAATACTGCTACTTACAGCCTCTCCTCAAACTTAATTTAATAGTGTGTCAATGCTATACCTGATCCTTGGCCTCAGAAACCTTCTCCTTTAGGGATATAGAAACCTGCATGCATTTATACATGTTATTACTTAACCCAACAAGATGCTGGGTACAATCATGTTCAAGATTTACGGTCTGGTATGCAAGAACATGTAATATTAACATGAACAAATTCAAAGCCACATAAATAGGAATGAGCAAAAGCATACCCAGCTAGTTAAATACATAGCATACGTATACAAGAGCAATTTGAAGCAAAACATACAAAGGAGAATGTTCTGCATAGAAGACATCTGACCTGCTTTGCCTTCAACTCAGCTTCCTCCCGCGCTGCATCAACATGCTTGTACAAGTGCTCTGCTGTCTCCTTAGTTCTGCATTATTCAGTTTGCAACTCAGAGTCTTCGCTCTGGTCCAACTCAAGGACTGAAATCTGCATCCCTTGAACATCGAAATATGTCTGAGCCTATCAAATAGACCTAATCCATGGGACCCACAACAACAAGACATATTGGGAGAAGCCATTACCGCTCTTTCAAACCCTTTGCTTTTTCCTTGAATTCCTCAATAGAGCTCTTCAATTCTGGATTTCTATCAAAGTGCACAAATCAAGTATAAGAAAAGAATACTGAGCAGTAATAAGTTCTAAGAAACGTACTTTTCGATCTCGCCTTTCAAATGTTTCGAAAAGTCCTTAAGAATACTATAATTACGTAGTTGAAAAGGAGTTTGAAGCTTCCTAGCTGCAGCATAATAAGCAACCTGAAAGAATACATAATCAAATTCAGCAAAAATCTGAACAACGTTTTAACATGTTCATCCCGATTTAGGCATAATCAGTCTTCCACAGAACACCCAGACAACTGCTAGAAAGAATTAGAATGTTTATCTTTGATATTTCCATCAACAGAAACTAGGGGTACAATAAACGTGAACGAGAAAAAACGAACCCGCTTTCGGCTTGTTCTTGCAAGTCCATTCGGCATTAGCTTACAGTCGCCCAACATGAAAAGCCCCTTCTTAACCGGCAACCTGGTAAGCATCGCCATCGCCTAAACCCTAAACTCCTCCAGGCGACAGAGTAAAACCCTAGGTTAAAATAGTTTTGCGTGTAGGTAAGGTTTAAAATTCAATTGTTGTGCCATGTTTACGCCTACAAGAAATTCGCACAAACATTTTCCTTTACCAAATTTTCTCTTCAAGTCTAGGATGGCATGAAAGAGGTCTGATGTGTTTAATGATTCTTCTCAGTGCTCACGGGAATCTTAGGCTAGGGTGTAATGTGTGTCAAATTCCAGTTCAGACATTGAAATATAGTCCATTTTGGATTACTAGATATGATTGATGTGTGCGATTTCTCTATAATAGCCAAGGTTAACATGCATATTAAACTAAGGCCAAATGTGGGATACATAAAAGGACCCAAAGTTGGTTTAGGACCTTGTTCAAACCAACATTCAAACAACAACATCCAGAAGTACTGAGGGAACGTGTAGACGTTGCATTGACTTGAAATCAACATTTCAGTAAGAAAATATATGTAGATATATTGTAAATACTGAGACAATAAGATAGATAGATAGTATTTTTATATCATGCCACATTGGCAGCATCCATGAGGACATATGATGGTCCCCCAGAGACTTGAACACAAGAACTATAAAAGCAGTTGAGGCCAAGAATGTTTGTCTGTTAGCATCAAGAAACTAAACACTAAGCTTTTTGTTATTAAGAATTCAGAAAATTATAACAACTCCAAAATACTATCTAACTAGAAAGTGTGCCCGGCGATGCGGGGCATTAGTCGCGGACGTATGGAACAGGTATATGTGTGGAGTTTGTAGGTGAATAAAGAATTGTAAATGTAATCATGTCCATAGATGTAAAATAATGTCCATAGATATAGAGGTTTAATAGGTGTAATAGGTCATGAGCACATGGAATATGCAGACATAATAGTTAGAATAGAATAGAATAATGGAGTGAGTAGGATGGGGTAGACGATGAAGCCCATACACTCTACAGTATTAGTTGATGCCTAAGATGGTATATTGTGGAAGATAACAAATCTAAACCCTAAATAAAATCTTTTGGAAATGTCTCCATCAATAAAAAGGATAAAAATATTCACCATCTGTAAAACCATGGGATCTAAAATCATAGTCACGATATATCTAACCACACAAATCCTAAATTCCAGATCCTAAACACTAAACTCCTAAACCCAAAAGTGTGGTGGTGACATGGTTGATAACATTGCCTACTACATCCACAATAAATAACTTCCCACACTTGGGCTTTGTGACATTAGCATGCAATCTCTTGATGCATATTAGGGATAAAAGGGCAATGTTGTCTAACGTGTTTAGATGAGTTCAATTGCTTTCAAAAAGTTTTAAAAAAAAGATCTTTTTATCATTTTAGATATGTCACGCCATCAATTTGATGGTTTTATGTTGCACCATATGTGAAACCAAAGTAAAATACACAACATGGTTATATACGTAACTATCTGTTTCAGAGAGGCGAAAAGCACAAATTCATGGTATGCAATAACGGTTACAAATACAAATTAGGTTGCATCATTTTAAACACCAAAACATGCCAATGCGTGCATTGATATAACTGGTACTTCCACGTTTCAACCAATTGGTCTACAACACATTCTTTCCCAACGAATCATATGCAACTAAAATGCATCAAAGCAGGCCAAACGCATCCTAACCCAATGGTTCGACAGAGATCTTACACCTGGCTTCGTTCACAGTCAATCACAACTTTTTCCTTTTCATAACGAAGCCCGCTGCACTTATGGGAGGACAATGAGTATCCCATAAACAACAAAGTTTAAAGTAATCTGGTGCATTTCCTTATTTCCTAGTTGAGTCAAAATTTGAGGCTCTTTTAAAATACCGACCTATATTTTCATTATATAATGGGATGCTGATGTCATCAAGTTATTACAGTTTAAGACAAAATCTTAGAAAAAAGAATCAGAAATGATCAAACGTACCTTTTTGATGGATATTCCTCTCTGGTTGCCTAGTTACATGTGATTGCAAAAACCAAAAACATCAAATTCATAGGTAAACCCAGAGTTACAGAAAGAATTATGAGTAAGCTGCAACTAAAAATGCTTGACGATATAGCTTATCATCAATTACGACAACAATATAATAGATTGCATTATATCGCATTTCAGATCATAACAAAACACAAGGTGCATGTAACACATCAAATAGCCCAAAATAAATCAAGGCCACTGTAAAAAGTAGAAAGCAAAACTTCTTGACAAACAACATTTGCTATTTGATGGAAGCTCATGCAAGAATAACTGCCATGCAAAACAAATAGATGCAAATGTTGTTACCCTAGATGGCAATTGAAAACTTCTGTATTAGAATTGTACTTTTTGAAGCTTGTATATGGGAAGCCAATCATATAAAAGGCGACGCTTACAATATAATATGCCAGAATTAAAAAACTGGTTCAATGCCTATTTGTCAAACTTTGGCATTATAATATGGCCTTGACAATAGCTCCAAAAATCAGATATTTTACACTGCACTCAATCATGGCATTACCTACTTCAAACGCATGTTTCTATTTGTGATTCCCTGTACAAAATAAAATAGAATAGAAGATGAAAGATATAAAATAGAATAGAAGATGGACAAAGAAAAATACAACTTCATACAGAAGTTAAGAGCAAAAATATCCATTCATAAAAAATAACATTGTCGTGGACAAATGGACCTGGATTTGTTGCGCAATTGTTGCCCATGTACCTAGAAAGATATCATTCGAAATTTGGATTTGGTAGCTATTGCAGCCTGATTGATTGCTAGGCAAGCAAAAAACCTCCTGATGGAATCACATGATAAATATGTTAGAGAAATGTGTCCTCAAGTATGGGTAAGCTGCAAATAAAAAGGCTAGAATATACGATTGCATTATATTGCATTTCAGATCATAATAAAACACTAGGTGCATGCAATATATCTAATAGCCTAAAATAAATCAAGGCCCACCGTAAATAGAATAGAATTGAGAAACAACATTTGCTATTTGATGGAAGCTCATCCAAGAATAACTGTTGTGCAAAATAAATAGATGACAATGTTTACCTGGAAGATAATTGAAGACTTCCATATTAGAATTTGTACTTTTTGAAGCTTGTACATGAGAAGCAAATCAGACAAAAGATGACGCTTACAATATTATATTCCAGAATTCAAAAATTGGTTCAATGCCTATTTCTTTAACTTCGGCATTATAATACAGTCCAGGCAGTAGCTTTAAAAATCCGATATCCTACACCGTCTCAATCATGGCATTACATAATTCAGTCTTCAAATGCGTGTTTCTATTTGTGATTCCCTGTACAAAATAAAATAGAATAGAAGATGAAAGATATAAAATAGAATAGAAGATGAAGGACAAAGAAAAATACAACTTCATACAAAAGTTAAGAGCAAAAATATCCATTCATAAAAAATAACGTTGTCGTGGACAAATGGACCTGGATTTGTTGCGCAATTGTTGCCTATGTACCTAGAAAGATATCATTCGAACTTTGGATTTGGTAGCTATTGCAACTGAGCAAAAAAGCTTCTGATGGAATCACATGATAAATATGTTAGAGAAATGTGTCTTCAAGTATGGGTAAGCTACAAATAAAAAAGCTAGAATATTTGATTGCATTATATCGCATTTCAGATCATAACAAAACATTGGGTGCATGCAATATATCTAATAGCCTAAAATAAATCAAGGCCCACCGTGAAAAGTAGGAGGCAAGGCCCCTTGACAAACAACATTTGCTATTTGATGGAAGCTCATCCAAGAATAACTGCCATGCAAAATAAATAGATGCCAATGTTTACCTAGAAGATAATTGAAGACTTCCATATTACAATTTGTACTTTTTGAAGCTTGTACATGAGAAGCAAATCATACAAAAGATGACGCTTACAATATTATATTCCAGAATTCAAAAATTGGTTCAATGCCTATTTCTTAAACTTCGGCGTTTTAATACAGCCTGGGCAGTAGCTTTAAAAATCCGATATCCTACGTCGTCTCAATCATGGCATTACATAATTCAATCTTCAAATGCATGCTTCTATTTGTGATTCCCGTTGCTTATGCACCTAGAAAGGTATCATTTGTACTTTATTTTTGGTAGCTGTTGCAGCCTGATTGGTTGCTAGCTGAGAAAAAACCTCCTGATGGAGTCACATGACAAATATGTAAGAGAAATGCTTCCTCAAGCTTCAAAATGAAGTTGCATTGTAACATATCATATAATGGGCCTATTAACCACAGGCAGCGGCTGCTCTACCTTAGATCTAAAAACCTTGCCTGAAATTTTAAATCTAAAGTAGAACAAAAAGTATTCTCAAGAATATGTGAAGAAAAAAACCTTGTCTTGTGGCGATCCCTAACTTGTTCCTTCATGTCTGGCCAAAAGTAGTGGTGCTTGACCAACTCATAGGTCTTCCACTCATCCACCCCCATTTGGAGGGAGACATTCCCCAGTCCCAGCCCCAGCCCCAGCCCCAGCCCACCTGGGAGAGCCAGGGGGAGGGGCCGCCGCGAAAACGGCCCCGGTCAGATAACAAAGACAGGGGAGAAACCTCTTCCATGAGGAGGGAAGCTCCGGCGAAGGCCCACCCACGAGATTGGCTCGAGATGGATGAAGGCCGCCAAGCTCGACACACAAAGCAGACGAGGGCCATGAAACAACCGGAGGAACAGATCGAGAATAATGTAACCCGGATTGCGTGATTGATGTGAGAGATACAATCCTCGATCCCATGTGCTCAAAAGACAGCTTGGCGTGGAAAGGCAACGTTACGCATGGAGACCCGCATGCGCCAGCTTAGAAGATCTTCGCCATGGCCCACTTTTGAGAGGCAACAGATAATAAGCAAGGCCTTGCCGACTTGGCGAAGCTCGCGGGATTCCCTCCTCACCACCGTGGAGACTATGGCATGCGACAAGCTGTGGTGTGGAGCAGATACGCTGGCAACTATTTCCCCTCCGAAGCCCGGTCGAGGGGTATGCCACCGCGGATAATGAAACGCCCGAGCCATCGCCGGCCAACCGTGCAGAGCCGAGAACCCCGCGCAGAGTAGGGTCGAGACACAAGATCGAGATCCGGGAGCTCAAAGCAACCATTGCCCGCCAAAGGCGCCGCCCTCGTGCTCAGTCCATGAACACCGCTGACCGCACAAATGAGTTGGCCAAAGCAGCCAGAGATTCCAACAGAGCTAGGCTCCCACTCTCCAGCCAGAGGCCGCAAACACGTGGACGCCTAAGCGACGCGTCCCACGCCCTACGTGTCGCCAAACAGCAGACAGACGCCGCCACCTCCTCCATCTCGCACACCACACCGCCCTGCGGAGCAGCCCACACACTCCAGCCCAACAAAGGCCACCGCCGACAAATTTAATGTTGCCCCTCGACTCGCTGAGCAGGAGCAGGAGCAGCCGACGCCATAATGTGGTGGTGCGGGACTTTCGTGAGGAGGCGGGAGAAGATCTCACCAAAAGCTTATTCGTGATGAGATCCTATCTCAATGGCATTCCCCGACAAGCGTACAAATTGCTAGAGCGAAAGCCGCCTTGGGGCTCACCAGCATTTATCGCCAAGGTGGTTGTCACCTTCACGGGTGGCGTATTACGCGAAGCACGGAGGCCATCCCAAAGGCCGAGTAGACAACCAAGGGGGACCGCCCAGATGTTGACCGTGATCTCACCCCGATGCAACAGAGTCCCGGCCGGCAGCAACCGCCCAAAATGTGGACGCCCGTCCGAGGGGGGCCGCAGCCTTGTCCGGCAAGCCAGATTTTCAGCCGCATACCGCCGAGGTAGTCGGTAGGCACGCGCCGCCGCCGCTACTCGCTGCCGCCGCTGCCGCCGCCGCGTACGGCACTCCCTATCGCACTTCCCCGCCCCGCCGCCCGATCGCCGCCAGCGCCGCGACACCGCTTCCCTCGCAACCGACATCATCGAAAGCCCCACATCAACGCCGCCAATAGAACTGTGCTCTCCCGATGGTGTCTTGAACCGCCGCCGGCTTCCCCGCGTAAAGGCGAGAGTCTCAACTCTATTGCACCGGATATGGATCTCATTTTCCTCATGGAAACATGGGAGCATGCAGAAGCCGCAATGTGACCAGCACCTCCCAGGTGCTATCTGCATTTCTGTTCAATGAGTGCACAGCAAGCGAGGGGCATGGCGGGGTTGCCCGCTACTACCGCGGCAACCTTGAGGCACTCCGGTCTCGTTGCACAAAAACGCATGTGTACAATCGCTACTTGTGGGTGCGCTGTCGCGGATGACAAGGGCGACACTCTCCTCATAGCAAAGATGCTACTTTCCACATGCCGAGAGCAACTTTTATAACACTCATTCGGATGTGGATCGATTGAGCCTTATGTCGATCTATATGATGACATACGCCTAAAGACAAACAGTTAAGGTGGTTATGTTGCTTGGCGACTTTAATGCACGCACGTGAGCCGAAAGCGTGTTCCAAAATTTGAGCCCCCGGCGAGGACGCCTTGCAACTGAACCCGCAGAGGTGGCTTGGTCAAGGATATCGATGACAGCCCATATTTCACGCCATGGCGGCGGGCTTGTCACCGGGTAGTATCTTTGACCTCCGGTTATCCAGAATGGGTTGGTGCAATGGCCGCCTTCCACCGCCGTGACTTGTAGACAGGAGAACCAAGGGGGCGCTCCAAAGTGGTGGTGGATTATCTGGCCGGTTGAGGAACTGGGTCCCGCACTGTTACTCATTTTTCCATCGGGACGCACACTCGGACGCAGGAAGTAGACTCACCACCGCCCCTCGCTCATGCATCTCCGGGGAAGCTCCCCGCGCACCCCACTTGCCTCAACACACCGGGTGCCCCAAATGCGCCTGACTACTTAATCGCAGGACCTATGCCCACCGCTTGAGCATGATCTCGGCGGGACTGGCCGCAACTCCCCACACTTCAAGAACAATGCGCCACCGACTCACCCACCGCCGGACGGGCCGCGTAAAGATGCTTTTGGGAGAGGCCGCCACGCGGCAAGCCTCGTGCACCACCACCTTCCCCCGCGCAACCGATGGTTTGATGATGAGTGTCGAGCTCAAACGCGACACTCCGGCAAGTCATCGATCCCATCTCTCGCCCACGTGCCGCCGGGCCAATACCGCTTCCTTTCTCAAGAACAAGAAGGCCGATACCTCGCAGAGCATCAAAGAATGATGTTTGGTCTCCTCGACCGCACCCCAGACATTCGGAGAAGGGTCTTGAGCAAGCCCTGATACACCACACGGGAACATCACCCTGAGCAATGGGTACAAAGATTTGCAAATGCATTTGTATGACCCGGCCGGGGGGGGCACCGTCCCTCCACAGATAGGCATGGCTCTCGTTATCACAGAGGGGGGGATGTCATCATGGGCCTACAAATGCCTAGCTAATGGGAAGGCAAAGCAGATTTAGATGGCATGCGTGCAAAGCTTAGCCAAATGGGTCGGGCCTCCACCGTGCCTTCTCACGGCATTGTTCAATAAAGCATTGCAGAAGGCTTCCCACGCAATGGACCACTAGTAGAGTAGTGCCCATATACAAAGCAGGGGACCCTCAATGCCCGCCAACTACCGCACTATTATGGTCAGCTCTCTCTTTGCAAAACTGCTATCGGCATCCTTGAGCAAATGACCGACAATATGGGCAAGAGGAAACGAGGTGCGAAGCTCTACACGTGCGCGTGTTTTCGCCCGCATATTCCACCATTGATCATATCTTCACTCTGGCAAGACATTGATTGAAGATAGCAGAATCGCCGGCAGAACCTCATCGTTGTTTCGTGGATTTTGCAAAGGCATTCGACACACGCACTCCCGCAATAAGCTATGGGACAGATTCGCGGCGGCCGGGACCCCCGACTTGCGTAACGCGCATATAGGTCGTCACGAGGCATGCTCGGGCCGTATCACATCAGCAGCACCACACCCGGTGACCAAAGAGCATTGGAGTGCGCCGTGGTTGCCCCCTCTCCCCACACTCTTTGGCCTCGTACATTGATCGGTTGGAAGATTGGCTCTCGAGCATGGAGGTGCGCGGGCGCACATATCATGCATCACACACAATCCGGCAACTCATATATGCCGACGATGTCAACCTCATGGCCTATACTCCGGAGGACATGCAACGCCACCGGATGCTCTTGACACTTTTGCCAATTCACTAGCATGCAAGTTAACCCGCCAAAACTAGGGTGTCCGCTAGTTGCATCATCCCGTCGCCCAAGGCTTCCCACATTCACTTACCAAGGGCAGGAGGTAGAGGTGGCTCCGACCTACAAGTACTTGGGGATTGAGTTCTCAACTACCACCCATTGGGATGCGGCTATCGGGTTGCGGGTCACTGCGGGTTGGAAAGCACTATATGCCATGCGTAACAACAATGTACCACAAGGCAGAGTTGTATGCCCGGGTCACCAATCACATTTGTTTCTGGCCTTGGTTGAGCCGCCCTTTTGTATGGGGCGAAGTTTGGGGGTCCAAAGTGATATCCCTCAACACCGAATGACCTCGGCAGCGTGAAGGCCTTCTTGGCACGGGCCCCGGGGTGAAGTCCACAGCCCGCACTGCATCCTACTCCAGAGACAGATTTCTACCCCTTCAACGGGCTGCATTGGAACGCCATATCGCTTACTTCCAAAAGGTGGTCGCTATGGCTGATACACGCTTGCCCCGCCTTTGCTTTGGCCACGGCAATGGGTCCCTAACGCTGAAATCCTCGCTGAAAGACAAGCAGTGCTGGTTCTCACTGGGTGTGCAAAAACGATGTGTCCGTGTCGGGACAAAGAAAGATCACGCGAGGCACTTAAACTATACCTTGATGCTACTTTCCTTCGCAGTCCGTGGGATGCAGAGGCTCGACACATGTTAAGCCGCACACTATCGCCAGCAAGTCAATCCTAGGCTCACAAGAGGCCCACACCAAAGATTTGTACACCCAAATACCCATGAAGAAACGCAGCTTATAGCTTCCATTCAAGACGGGGCACATCGCCTCCGCATTGAAACAGGGCGTTGGGCTCGTGAAGCACGGGAGCAAAGGCTTTGCCAGTGTTGCCACCAGGGCGCGATTGAGGATGAATGTCATGCCCTCCAGACCTGCCCAGCATTTGCCCATATCCGAGAGCGATATGTTCGATTACTAGTGCCTGGCCAGCCGTTGCATCGCTTATTACTACGGCGTCGATTGGGTTTGTTGGGGTCATACCTCCAGGAGGTTATGGATGCACGGACTCGTTTGTGTCCTACGGGACGGTATTGAACTGTCCTATGCAATTGTACAGTGTGCCAGCAGGCTTATTACTGCTAAGGTTTTTCCCTCGAAAACCCTTCGGGGCGGGGGTTTTTTAATCCTGTCAGTAATATGCTTGCTGCTCTCTTTTTTGTTTGGGTCCCATAGGCCAATTGGTCTCCGTGGACGCTAAAAACCTATTCTATTCTATTCTATTCCCAGCTTGTTGGGTTTCATAATGGTCACGCAATATCGATTCTCGAAGATTGGCATGCTATGAAACATAAATCCTTGCCTTATAAAAGTACAACCCATCCATGCGAGAGGCACGTGTGAAGGTAGCCCTTACCTGGTTGAAGGAGGGGGACACAAGTTCGTCGGTGTTCTTCAGAGCAGCTAGGCAGCGACGATGTGCAGCATCTATGGCGTCCCTTGCTTTGCCTGATGGCCGGAATTTGGAGGATCCCGCTGATTTGCAGAGGTATGTGCATGCCCATTTCTCAGGGTTTTTCGCACAGCGCACTCTTCCCTATGAGCAGGAGATGCAGAAGCTTGTTTTGGGGGCTGTTAAGCCATCTATTCTCCTCCTCACCAAGTGAGAGCTTGGAGCAGAGAGCTCTCCAGAGAGGATTTAGCGGCGGCATGTATGTGCATGGCCAAGGATAAATGTCCTGGGCTGGATGGCATCCCTGTGGAGTTCTTTCAGACTTATTGGGAGTGGGCTGGTGAGTCGGTTGTACCGTGTGTACCTTGAGTTGCTGCTAGCCTTCTCAAATGGATAGGATCTTGAATACCGCATGCATTTCCTTGATTCCTAAGGTTAAGCGACCTTCTACTATTAATGATTGGAGGCCTATCTCCTTGTTGTCCTCTAGATATAAGATTATTACGAAAGCCCCGGCAGAGAAGTTGAAGCCGGTGTTGACTTCTTCCATTAGTAAGGTGCAGTCTGGGTTTGTCCCTGGGAGGAACATTTTGACTAATGTTGCCGCAGCTTATGAGGGCCTTTATTGGGCCAGAAGAACAGGGCAAGGCATTGCCTATCTTAAGCTTGACTTTGCTAAAGCTTACGATAGTGTCCATTGGGAGTTCTTGTCTGCCATGATGTTAGCGTTGGGGTCGTGGTCCACGCTTTCGAGACAGATCATGAAGCCGCATAGGTCGTACCACTCTACGGTGGTGTGCCAGGGTGAACCCTCCGCCTTTTTTTTCCCTTAGGCAGAGGGGTGCGTCAGGGGTGCCCTTTGGCGCCGTTTTTGTTTACGATTGTGGCGGAGGCACCGTCTCAGTTGTTTTTTGGCTGCAGTGGAGGAAGGAGTAGTGGATGGGCTTCGGATGCAGGATGGTAGCCAAAGAAATTATTAACCAGTTTTTGCCGATGACACTTTCCTCTTCTTGGTGGCGTAAAGAGAGGAATTTGCGAGAATGTGAAGGGTTTGTTGGGTACTTTCTCCTTGGCCTCGTGCATTCTTCCGAATTGGGGTAAGTGCTCCGCATTGTGGACCCAGTGACTCGCCTCCCCCCTTGTTTGGCTCTATTCCCTTGGAAGGTGCTTCCGTGTAATGTGTGTACCAAGTCAAGGGTATTCCCTTTGGAGGGATGTTTCCATGGAGAGGGTGGGATGAGATTTTGCGGGGATTGCGAAACACCTCAATTGGTGGAAGGGTAGCAAGTTGTCCATGGCGTGTAGGATCACTATTGCCAAGTCGGTTTTGTAGCACTCATGTGTATCTGATCTGCGATGCTAGCTCCCGAGGGTAAGATACACGTGCTTTGGATAAGATTGTTCAAATTTTGTGCGGGGGGATGATGAAGGGGCGGTCGTTAAAGTGGCTTGGTGGAAGTGTCTCCGCCCCCGGGAGGATGGGGGCTTGGCCATTCTGGATTTAGCGCTGCATAGTAAGGTGTTGGTCTCCAAGTTTGTTTGGAGCATTCTCCAGGATGGAGCATCTTCTCCCGTGTGCGCTATTTGTTGTTGCATCTCTTCGCCATTGTGTGGTGTTTGGGAAGCCGCCTCGTGCATGTGGAGTTGCCCCAGGCACTATTGTATGGTCTCCTCGGCCTTTCCCACATGCATCCCCTTTTCTCACAGGAGTGTTGCGGGCTTGGGATCATGTGCGTGTGCTCTTCCAGCTAGATTATGCCTCAGTTTATCACCACTCTTCTCCTTTCTTGTGGGTTCCTTTACCCCCTGCGCACTTGCCCTTGGCTGCCACTGTGCATGCTCGGACGCAGGCCCGTTGGAGGCGAGCTCTCATGGCTCACCTTGGAGGATTGGTATTGGGGTGGTCAGCTAGCTTCGTGGGAGTTCTTTCGAGCTCGCTTTAGGGGCGAAGGATCGCTATCTGGGGAGCACGTGGCGGGGAGTATTCCGCTACACATACCTATAGTCCCTCGTGATGATGTGGTGGTGCGGAGGTTTGGAAGGTTCATCCTGATGTTGTGTCTTCTTGCTTTGTGAGGTCTTCTTATCGGGTCGCTGGCTATTCATGACACACCCCCCCTTCGGCAAGTGGTCTCTGCAGCTTCCGTGTTCTCGATGGCGCTTCGGTTTGGGCGTGGACATGGAGCTCACTTCCCCACCGGTTAGGGTGCTTCTCGCGGGTGGTGGTGCACCGCCGATCGAGGTGAATGCCCTTGTGAGTCGGTTTAGGCCGGGTGTGAGCCCTCTCTCGCCCTTTGTTGTGGCCTTCATCGTGAGACCTGTGGAGCATTGTCTCCGGTTTTATGCCCTCATTTGCGTCAGCCGGGATTGGGTTAGGGCTCGCTTTGGGTGAGATTGACTAGCCGCCAGCTTCTTTGCTTCATGTGTATCCTGGTGCTTGGCCTCTTGCGGCAAAGAAGCCTTGCATCCGTAAGCGTGGGCTTGGTTGGTGTGGCTGATTTGGAAGCGGCGGCGGTTGTGGATCTTTCGGGGGGATTCAAAAATGGCCTCTCTAATCTCTAATTCTACTTCGGTACAAGCTATTTCAAAGCTTTCGGTGTTCCCGGGAGTAGTAGGCGGAAGTTTGTCATTTGGCGGGACTTCTTGGGTGTTGTAGATGGTGATGGTCGGTTTGTACAGCAGTAGAGTTGCAGTTTTTCTGTGAGTTTGTTGTGGAGTGTCGAGGTATCGCTGTCTCTTTGGGGCAGTTCTCCTTCCTCCTCACTTGCTTTGTAACATTACCATTCTTTTAATATATTGATGACACAGTTCTTCAAAAAAAAAAAAAAAAGTACAACCCATCCTGTTCAGTCCACCAATCCCCATATTTAATTACTGCGGGTTGTTGCTTATCTTCTTGATATGCCTCTTTAATCCTTTGGAAGAGATCAATCTCCCCTACCATCAAAGTATTCAAATGCTTAATCCTAGATAAGGCATCCGCAACGGGATTATTCTTTCCAAGAGTATGCTCAATACTAAAATGGACCTCATGCAAAAAGTCAAGCCACCTAGCTTGCCTAGGGCTAATCTCAGCTTGGCTTTGCAAGAATCTCAAGGGCTTGTGGTCAGTATATACCACAAACTTGCGCAACTCTTTCTTCGTACCGCATTTCAAGTAGTGCCGCCACGTCTTCAATGCATGAACTATAGCCAATAGTTCTTGCTCATATGTTGTATAATTTCGTTCCGCTTGATTAAGCTTACGGCTTTCATATGCAATAATATGATCTTGTTGCATAAGCACAGCTCCCAGAGCTTGCCCACAAGCATCCGTGTATACCTCAAACGACTCATTGAGGTCGAGTACCTTCAGTATTGGGCTACTCACCAAAAGACTTTTGAGGCTCTCCACCCCGATACTGAACACGCCAACCCTCTAGCTGATCACTATACAAAACAAATAGCATTGGAGAGAGTGGGCATCCTTCGTGGCCCCAGCACTGTTGTTTACAAGTTGGCCTGATCGTCGGTGGCATTCGGGCTGAGCATATATTCATACATCTGATATACGACATTCTGCAACTCTGGAGGAGCTCCTAACTGCGTCATCTTTCCCATAGCTTCTCCCTAGGCACCATGTCAAAAGCCTTTGCAAAGTCGACAAAGCAGCAATGCAGATCTTGCGGGTGATGTCCGCTATCTTCAATCAAGGTCTCTAAGGTGAAAATATGACCAACGGTGGAGTGTCAAGGCATGAACCCTGCTTGTATAAGGATCCGAGCCTCTATTTTCTTTGCCCATGTCGTTTATTGATGCTCCAATCTGCTAGCCAACAGTTTTGTAAACAACGAGCTGACCATGATCGTGCCATACAGTTGACTAGGCAGTAAGGATCTCTTCCCTTATAGATGGAAATTACTCTGCTAGCAGTCCATTGTAGGGAAAAGCCTTCATGAAGTGTCCTTGCCCATTCCTCCCTTCGATTCACTTTCTACTGTATTTTCCTAGTCATCTCAGTTTGCCCCATTCCTTTCAGCTAGATTCCTCTTCTATCAGCCAATTGGTCGTACCATGGGACACATCCTTGAAATGCCACGATTCTATTGTGATAGCAAGGGAAAAAACATTCCTTAGATGAGAACATCCTTCCTTGCATCTCTTATTTATCCTGCCCCTTTTTTCATTTCATGTCCATCAACGTTCTCTTAAGCTCCTTTACTCTGGAGTCCCCCCCCCCCCCCCCCATCATATTTGAACTTATTTGTCATTTTTTGCGTTCTTTACGATAGTCTAATTTTTTTTTTTTTTTTTTTTTTTTGAAGAACCGTGGTCAAGAATATATTAAAAGAATGGTAATGTTACAAAGCAAGTGAGGAGGAAGGAGAACTCGCCCCAAAAGAGACAAAGATACCTCGACACTCCACAACAACCGCAACTCTATCATTGTATAAACCGCCATCACCATCTACCACACCCAAGAAGTCCCGCCAAATGGAAAAACTTCCGCCTACTAATCCCGAACACCAAAAGCTTTGAAATAGCTTGTACCGAAGTCGAGGAATCGAGAGGTCGCAGTCGCTGAATCCCCCCGAAGATCCACAACCGCCTTCCAAATCAACCACACCAACCAAGCCACGCGACAGATGCAAGGCTTGTCAGTGCATTTAGCCGCCAAGCACCAGATATACATGAAGCAAAATTGTTGGCTATTCAATCTCACCTGAAACAGAGCCCCGACCCAATCCTGTGCAACCCGCAAGTGAGGGCATAAAACCGCATAATGCTCCACGCCCTCAATGATGAAGGCCACAACAAGGGGCAAAGAGGGCTCACGCCCGCCTAAACCGACTCACAAGGACATTCACCGACATAAATGGCACCACCACCGCCACGTATAACCCGAACCTTCTGGGGGGGAAGTGAGCTCCATGTCCACGCCCAAACCGAAATGCCATCGAAACCCTGAAGCCGCAGAGACCACTTGCCCGGCGGGGCGAGTGTCATGAATAGCCAACACCCTAAATAAGACCGCACAAAACAAGAAGATACAACATCCGAATGAACCTTCCAAACCTCGCACCACCACATCACCCCGAGGGACTATAGGTATGTGTAGCTAATACTCCCCGCCACTTGTTCCCGTGATAGCCCTGGCCACCGCCCTTAGGGCTTAAAGCGAAGCCTCGAAGAACTCCCACGGGTTAGCCGACCATCCCAATACCAATCCTCCAAGGTGAGCACAAAGAGCGGCTCGCCCAACGGCCTCAAGGTCCCGAAAGCATGCACAAAGGGCGCCAAGGGCAAGTACGCAGGGGGGTAGAGGAACCCACAAGAAAGGAGAAGAGTGGTGATAAACCGAGGCATAATCTAGCCGAAGAGCACACGACGCGTGATCCCAAGCCCGCAACACCCCGCGAGAAAAGGGGATGCATGTGGGAAAGGCCGAGACCATACAACAAAGCCCGGTGGCAACTCTACATGCACGCATCGACTTTCCAAATGCCACACAATGGCTAAGAGATTGCCACAATAGTGCCGCACTGTGAGAAGATGCTCCATCCCGCGAGATGCTCCAAATAAACTTAGAGACCAACACCTTACTATGCAAAGCCAAATCCGAATGGCCAAGCCCCCATCCTCCCGGGGCGAGACACTTCCACCAAGCCACTTTAACAACCGCCTTCATCATCCCCCGCCCCACACAAAATTTCAACAATCTTATCCAAAGCCCGTAGATCTTACCCTCAGAGCTAACATCGCAGATGTCAGATACACATGAGTGCTACAAAGTAATCGACTTGGCAATAGTGATCCTACCGCCATGGACAACTTGCTACCCTTCCACCAATTGAGGTGTTTCGCAACCCCCGCAAAAATCTCATCCCACACCCTCCCCATGGAAACATCCCCTCAAAGAGAATACCCAAATGCCTTAGTACACACATTACCCGAAGCACCTTCCAAGGGAATAGAGCCAAACAAGGGGAGGCGGAGTCAACGGGCCCATAATGCGGAGCATTTGCCCCAATTCGTAAGAATGCCCGAGGCCAAGGAGAAAGTATCCAGCAAACCCTTCACATTCCGCAAAATTCCTCTCTTCTCGCCACCAAGAAGAGAAAAGTGTCATCGGGCGAACCGGTTAATAATCTGGCCGACTACCATCCCGCATCCCAAGCCCATCCACCACCCTCCTCCACCGCAGCCCAAAAACAATCGAGACAAAGGCTCTCCGCCACGATCAGAAACAAAAATGGTGCCAAAGGGCACCCCCGACGCACCCCTCTCGCCTAAGGAGAAAAAGGCGGAGGGTTCACCCCGCACACCACCGTAGTCTCGCGGCTTTACCTATGCAGCTTCATGATCGTTTCTCGAAAGCGTGGACCACAGCCCAACGCTAACATCATGGCGCATAAGAACTCCTAACGGACACTATCATAAGCTTTGGCAAAGTCAAGCTTAAGATAGGCAATGCCTTGACTGCTCTCCGCGCCCAATAAAGGCCCCTCATAAGTCAACGCAACATTAGTCAAAATGTTCCTCCCGTGAACAAACCTGCATCGCACCTTACTAATGGAAGAAGTCAACACCGGCTTCAACTTCTCGCCGGGGCTTTCGCAATAATCTTGTACACAGAGGACAACAAGGATATAGGCCTCCAATCATTAATAGTAGAAGGTCGCTTAACCTTAGGAATCAAGGAAATGCATGCGGTATTTAAGATCCTATCCATGTGAGAAGATCCGCAAAGAACTCAAGATACACCCGGTACAATGCACTCACCAGCCCCACTCCCAATAAGTCCGAAGAACTCCACAGGGATGCCATCCAGCCCAGACATTTATCCTTGGCCATGCACATACATGCCTCCGCTAAATCCTCTCTCCGAGAGCTCCTCGCCCAAGCTCTCACGCTGGTGAGGCAAAATAGATGGCTTAACCCCCAAAACAAGCTCCCCGTGATCTCCCCGCTCATAGGGAAGAGTGCGCCGCGCAAAAACCCCGAGAAATGAGCATGCACATACCTCTCGCAACTCAGCGGGATCCTCCAAAGTCCGGCCATCGTGCAAAGCAAGGGACGCCATAGATGCTTTGATATCGCCGCTTCCTAGCTGCTCAAGAACACCGACTTAACTTGTATCCCCTCCTTCAACCAGGTAAGGGCTGCCTTCACACGCCTGTATGCACTTTAACCTGCTCCAAAGCAACAATACGCCGCAACACCGCATTCTCCCTAATGCCATCGAAGGTCATTGCGCCTCAATCTTCTCCAACTCCCCGATAAAGACTATGCAACTCCCCGCCGCCTCGCCCCACACGCCGCCTACCAAAGACCTTAGCAAAACGCTTCAACCTCGCCAACGCTAGCCACCATACCGCACATACCCTTCGTGAGATGAAAAGGTATCAAGCCACAATTCCCGGCACCGGGCCGAAAATCCGCGACGCCTTTAAGCCGGGTGTTTCAAACTAACACCGTCCGAGAAGGCCGAGAGGCAACCGCACTCGACCGACAAAACCCGAGGGTAATGATCGTAAATGGAGGTAGACAGAATGTTACTCCGGCAAGAAAGAGGGCACACCATCCAATGCGCATGGGGAAGCATAGCACCGGGTCATGCCTAGCATACCCCGCCCGCACTAATCCGCCTATTACAATAGGTGAAAAACAAGTCCCCTGTGGACCTCAACCAAGGCCAAATCGCAACAAACGAGACCACCGGGTCCCTCTCAAATCCCTCGCACAAGCCGGGTGCGAGTAACCGAGAGCGATCTTCTACTCGCTCTACCATATTGAAATCCCCTAACAACAACCAAGCAACCCGCAACCCACCAAGGGCTCGTGAACTTATTCCTGACTGTGGCCCACAAAGCACCCCGGCAACGAGAAGGCTGATTAGGGGCATAAACATTAACAATCCCCCACTCTTGCCCGCCCTCAACCACTTAATTATTGCCCACCCACCAAACCTCGTGCTCAAGCAGAGTATGTGACCCGCACATCCATCTTCCAAGCAATAAGAGTACCCCCACTAGTCCGTCCTGGAAGAAGAAGCAATAAAGCCAAACCGCCTACCAACCATATTCATGAGCTCCGACATATCACCCTCAGGACACTTATGCTCCTCAATGCAAATAATATCGACGCCTTATCGCCGGCGTGCCAAAGAAATACGGGCCCTCTTACTACTAGAGGACCGCACCCCCGCACATTCCAACCGAGGATCGACCTATTCATCCTGTGAGGAGAAGTGTCCAGCCCCACATGCCTACCCACCGTGCCATCAGCCCACTCCACGCAGTCAAGATCTAGAGCCGAGGATTAATCACAAAGAATGTGACCCACACCGCTTAATGGATATTCCACTTCCAACACGCAGTTGGAAGTCCCCTGTGCACCTCCACAGAGTCATGGGCCACAACTCGTGATATTCCACTTCCAACACGTGTTGGAAGTCCCCCAGGCACCTCCATAGAGTCATGGGCCACACTAGTCTCTACCTCCAACCGGGTTGCTCCAGCCACCTCATGCTCAAAGACATACCGCCATCGGGACATCCCCAAAGGATCACCAGCCCTTGCCACAACCCCGTCCCCTCGATCTAGCCACAACCAAATCATCTCCGAGCCCTCCCCCCGAGCCACCACGCCCCCCAGCCCCGCCATCAAAGGGCGGCCCGTGCAAGCCCGCCCGCCCTCGTCCCACACCACCTCTCCCAACCACACCACCTCGTCCAACGCCACTCACTGCACCACGAAGTCCTCTGCCTGTGACCTCAGGAACCGAGGAATCCCGGGCCCAGTGGCCTCCCTTTTTTTATTTCATTTCTGGTGCACAGCCTCATTTTCTCGGCATGGCATTGTAGCCTCTGAGACAGTAATTGTTATTCATTGTTTCGTGACGTGGCACTGTAACCTCCGAGGCAATGCTCATTGGATGTTTTCCATTTCGCAGACCATTTCCAATTGGTCGACTGTTGTTTCTTTTTCGACGTGGCCTTAGAGCCTCCAAGCCTTATTATATGTTTTGATACTATATGTAATGATGTGCAAGCCACCTAACTCCTTAATGTGCGATAGGACTAGTACAAAACTAGCACAAATCCAGCAAAATCGACTCAAAAGATAAAAGCAAGGACAACTATATTGAGAAAACCAATAGAAAATACAATCTCTACTTGTCAACATATCAATACATCACGTATAATGAATATCAAGTCACCTAACTCCTTAATATGTAATAGGACTAGTACAAAACTAGCACAAATCTAGCAAGATTGACTCAAGGAATAAAAGCAAGGACAACTCTATTGAGAAAACCAATAGGAAATACAATCTCTACTTGTCAATATATCAATACATAACGTATAATGAATATCTATACACCAGTTAGACTAATTATAATAGCATACCATTTACATCCACTAATTATGACACTTTAGAGTCGGTGCTCAATGCTGGATAGAGTGCTGCATTCTGTACATTTCAGCACCTTCTCAGCACGTGTGTGCTAAGTGATGAATCACTGCTTAGTCAACATATTTTTATTCCAACACGCTCTCTTCAATATTGCTAATTATATAGAAGAAAATCAGTTGAAACCAAGCTAATCCTTCTCTTCCTTCAGCTGCAATTTCTTCATGCCCAAGTTCCTCGTCACATTGACAAACTTAGGTCCAACTAATGGTTTGGTACATCCATTAGTAAATTGATCTTGTGAGGAGCAATGAACATCCAATTGGATTTGCTCATGGACGAAACACAAGTGGGTGTTAAGATGTATTGTCTTTGGATGGTATTTAACATCCTTGGTACGATAGGTGGTACTTGCGTTGTCACACAATATAACAATTGATGATAAAGGTGTCTGTAGATCTATCCACAAATGTTTAAGACACAATGAACGATTAAGGTAAAGCAAAAATCTATTTAGAATAGCCATTTCGAGAATATAAAATTTCAATTTTCAACTAGTTCTTAACAAATTTAAAATTTGGCAATCAGAATAATTTGTAAATAAAATAAAATGGTAGTCACTGACTTAAAATTATATAAGAATTTCACAATTTACAAACTCTTAGTGCTTTAAAAATACGTTAAAAAAATTGTTCAATTAAAACTAAACCATTCAATTATTTTTTAATTAAAACATAAACGTAATCATTTGATACATTTCATCTAAACTTTCTTCAAACATTTAAAAATAATAATATTTTAATCATATAGAGTTCATCTTAGATGAAAAAATTAATTTTAAATAGATTAAATTAAAAATTAGTGTAGAAAACAATTTTAAACATTGATAACTATCATACTTTTTATCTAAAATTAAATTGAAAATTTTATAAAAATCAACAAGAATTAAAAATACATATAATCTTATCATGGCATCCTTGAAGAATATCTATTAGATTTGAACAAGTCTAAATTTTATTAAATATGTCACTAATTGTATATGTGCAGTTTACCGCACCTCAAGATGCCTAATAGCCTTATTTCAGATCATGTCAATAATGGGGGAAGGATCTCTGACTTTGGAATATATGTGCAACACCCTTTAATATATGCCCATACACAAAATACAAAAACTAAACTATATTTAGAAATAATATAAATTGCTTATATCATTGTAACACTCCGCAGACTTCCAATTTGCTTGAGAACTTAATTTCTGCAATCGTACAATGCAAAATGTAAAAGTCAATTTTTGATAATTATGATAACGGATAACAAAAAATAGAAACTTCAAATAAGAAAAAAACTTGATGTTTACATGTCACCATCAAATGAATGACCCCCATTAAACAAATAATCATCCTAACACATGCGTAAAGCCTCCAACATGGTGGCAGAGTTCATAGTCAAAGTAGACAGGAGCTAGAAGAGCAAAAATAACAATAGTAGCATAGACACTGATATAAGCTAATTGCCCGAGAGTAATCCCAACCCGGGAGATGGAACATTTGCCAAAGTCTGTTCTAAAAAACGTACCTCTATTCCATATGTGTAAGTTTATGACCTGCAATCCAACCTTGTAGCGGAAGTAGTCTCTAACCTTCTATAAGATTGTCCAAACGAACGTTATTAATGAAAGATACTATACTGGGTATACGACGCCCCAAAATATGGGGGTCACCCAACTGTGCAACATGAACAAATATCCTGCAAAACATTTGTAGATTGGAGATTAATATCATTAATGCTATACTATAGTATGTCAAGAAAATGAATTTTCATTTGTTAATGCAGCGTAGGTTTGAGGGCAAAGACTTACATGGATATATCAACACTTCAAAAACAAATCATTGGGTTGTTAGAGTGAGTTTACAAGTTCTAACATTCCTTCTAAAACCTTACTCTAACTAAAAGAACTTAGACGAAGAAGAAAATCTAACTAAAGGCAAAGACGATACTCTAACTAATGACAAAGACAAAGATGATACTCTAACTAAAATACTTTAACTAAGAAGAACTTAGACTAAAAGAACTTAAACGATACTCTAACATCTTCACCCCATCTGGAACTTTTCTTAAAATACATCAAGACACAAAATATGTCACAGAGATGGATCTCCTAATGACTCCTCTTTATTTCTTTGCATGTTGATGACATGATCTGCTTACAGGTATTCCATATGGTTCCATCAACCTGTTGGAAGGAGTAGAGGAACATTAGATTCGAGTGAGTTTCAGATAAACCTAGAGGACGAAATAGTCCACTAAGCAAAACCACCCATACACAGAGTATAATCATAATCCTTCTGCCACCTTGAGGCGTTTAGTGGCCTCATCACAGTCATCATGTTCTACGTCATCGAGATGATCATCAATAGGCATCAAATTCTCATGCCATTGAATAGTGCAAGGCAGGATAGCCTCATGAGATGATATCACAGACTTCTTCCTCGCTGCCTTCTTCCAATTGACCTATTGCCATGACTCTTTAGCGCACTGAAGATTAGGACCATCAGCCATAATAACCTCAGAAGCATGAGAGACAGAAGCAACAATGTGGAGAGTAGTAAAACTATAGCTGCAGTTGGTGGTGCTAAGGATGACACCACCGGAACTGTATCTAGAGCATCTTCCATAGCCGAGGAATGCAAAGAAACCGGCAAAGGTTGATCATGTATAGATGAAGAAATAACAATGGGAGCTTGAACTTGAGAAGAATGTTGAACAGATGCCTGAGACGCACGAGTACCTCGACGAAAGCTAATAAAAGCTTCCTTATCAGGAAACAAACGGGCTAATTCTGGACCATTCAGAAGCTTAAGATCCAGCTTTTTATACCAAGGCCCGCTCTTCACAACTATACAATTTGGTAAAGGTGAGTTCACTGGCATAGAAACACAAATTCTTGGACCATTCATGATGCAGTGTGAGATATGAACCCCAAGTCCCGTTGCAATTGCAACCAGAAATTGATGAGCCATTAGATCAGGAGGAAGATTAGGTATCGAGAACCAGCAAGGCATCTTTAATGCACGAACCATATCTGGTGTAAAGCCAGGAGAATAATACTGGTACATCATATATTCTCCCCCAAGTGGATCATTCCCTCTTGATACCAAAGTGTCCACTGCATCACTGCTTTCAAACATAATAAGAACAAAGTTTTTTGCCAACGACTTGATGGACTGAAAAGGGGAAGTTGAAGGCGTCTCAAAAGCCGAGATAACCAAACACGGAACCGAGAAAAATCTAAATAGCCATCAGTAAAATACCCAAGAACTGCACAGGAAGATAAGTTCTCAGCACACTTAATATGAGCTTGATGGTCCACCTCAACAACAGGAATACCAGAAGCTTGAATCACATTATTTGACGTGTCAAGCCGTTAAAACTGACCACGGCCGTACCCTGGAACTATTGCAACCTTTACCTATACCATTGCAAAGATGGGAGTGTATAATTATGGACTTCATAGTCACTTTGCCGAGATCCATAAGGCAAAACACTCAGGTGTGGGTAATCTAACTAAGTATGCCAAATTTGTGGCCTTAAAGGGGGATGCTACCGGTCCGGATGTAGCAACTGTATATATGATATGTTTTCCCTATTTTTGGTTTGCCTTTGTCTATCATTAGTGATAGGAATACCAAGTTTACGGGTCACTTTTGAAAGGACCTAATGAAAGGTCTTAAGGTGCGTTTAAGAATGAGTAGTGGTAATGGCCAAACTGAGTGAATCAACATGATCTTGGAAGATATGTAGATACGGACAATGTTGTTAGTCCTGAGAGTTGGTGTTACCACATGATATTGGGATCCATCATGTATTTCATATAAGCCATCTTTAGCGAGCTACACTAGATACGGACAATGTTGTTAGTCCTGAGAGTATACCGTTAGTGTTAAACTCCACTGTAACAACGGATTCTAGATACTCGTATTTGGCAGTTGCGCAATAGAGATATTTGTGAATATCTGGTCTTGTGGCGAGGTCAGTCTCCCTGCGGATGCCATTTGGGAGACGGATGAGTTTGTGCAACATTTTCCTCATTTGAAACTCTAGATCTTGAGGACAAGGTCCTAAGGGGAGGGGAGAAAACTGTTACAATCCAAGGGCAAGTCGCGCTTGTAGACCTTGAGACTGGGAGTTGGCCAGTTGGGGCAGCTTCTAGAAAATTATTTATGCTACCTTGCAGTATTTGGCTCTAACTAATGGAGAATGTGCTTTCAAAAGTCTCAAATTTTGCCCACATAACTATACAATAGCAAGCAAAGACTGTGTTCTCTTCGGATTTGTTGCTAAAGTAAGCTCACAAAAGCCCAGTGCCTCTATGAGTGCCTTATATTGTCCACAAAAACTACCATGATGTGCTGATACATTTCCACATTATGGACAATTTGACCCCTGCTTAAAACACATCTCTCAATTAAAATAGCTTCTTCTAATCCAAGAAAGGATATTTGCCACCTATCCATGTAAAGGATAACTGCCATTTGTCATGTTATCCCATTGTTATCTATTATGCTTGGCAACATTATCTCTAGAAGCAAAATGAATAGTATTGCTACAATTCTTGACTACATGGTTCAGCTCGTCATAAAAAATCTGGAGGCTGAGCTGAGCTTAAATTTGGGAATAAAATGCAGGTCTAGAAGAAGGTAACATTCATTCATGTGCAATCTGATGTGATGCATATTGACGGTTATGCATATGGTGAGTTGCAAAGAAGGTCAACAAACTTATTCAGTACAATGTATTTAGGGTTTGAAACATGAAATTTATCTTCATACGATTGAATAGTTCATGGACTCGTGGAAAGTGTCTACCCTCTACCATCTGCTCAAGTACATAGAGAAGCTTGGCACGTGTTGTAGTCCAACCAAAAAGCTTGTGCATTATTTTGCGATCTTAGAAAATGGCAGGTGCAAAAAGACTTTAAACAAGAGCTTATCCAGATTGGTCAAGATAACTTCTTGATGATTGCAGCACAAGGTCCAGCCTTCTGTTTTGGCTACAATGCAGATTTCAGAAATGTAAAAGCACTACCGCATGACCCATGGGCACTTATTGTTTTATATTGTAAGTAAGACCAAGCATAAAAGTGTATAATGTTCACCATGGAGATCTTATCAATTTGTTACAATACCTGAGCCTATGAATAGTTACAAAATTTCAACCAAGCTATTGGTCACCAAAATGTCAAACATAATAAACCTTTATAACACTATTGATGGCAATGCTCTACACATGCCATTTTCTTTGCTTATCATTATGGCCTATACTTCTTACATTCGAATCCCTTGAGAAGCTTTACCATTCAAGATCATGCAAACTAATATGGACACTAGCGAGCATCATACAATCTAGCAATAATCATTGGATTCAAAAATGTGACATAAAATTTGACAAATTAAGATACTAACCAACACTGTAAATTTCACAAATTGCGATATTAACAACAATAAATGCTTTTCCTACTTAAGACACTAGCAACAATCTTTGCCCTTCACACTTTTTGAATCTAGGCTTGATGAAAAGCTTAGCAACATTGAACATTGGCCACTTTTTCTATATAAGATGAGAATCTAATTCTAAACCTCAGCTTTGATTGTCCCCAAACCGCACCTAGTTCTTTGCCCCAACCCTGCCCTACCGCTAGTTACTATATTTCATTTTATAGTTTTGTAAACAATAGAAATCAATACAATTCAATTCAATTCTTCTCTTCCTCCAATATGTTTTCTTTTCTACTGCCATGGCCCATGGCCTGTTTGGTCTGCATGGACGTTCGAAAATAGCTATTAGTTGTCTTTGAATCAATCAATATCTTTACCTTTGCTTTGTCTCAAGCCTGCATTTCTGCTAGTTACATCTTATAATTTACATGTGCACAATTAAGCTAACCCATGGAGATTAGGGATCAGGATCCTAAGGATTTCAGGTCTCTGCTGATACGAACGCAAGTCATGTAAAAATTTACTATACAAACAAAAGAATATCATTCTAGTATACACTGCCGGAGGCACATACAGTGTGCATTAAAACCAATTTGAGACCTCGTAATCTCGAAAACTGCGTAGGTATCTTTCCATTTCCTCACGTGTTCTCTCCCACTTAACTCCGTGAATTATTTGATCAGGAGTTTTCTTCTTATCCTGAAAAAGAAGCATATATCAGGGATGGCAAAGAGACATAAAGTACCTGCATAAAAGAGAATATCATTTGCTACTTATTATATAATTCCCCATTAATCCTTCGATATTCATATCTTTCTTAAATATGTGAATTATTTGCTGTCGAAGTTGTCTAATCAACTTCTGATACATTTTCATAATGATCTACGGGTTGCACGATAAATACAGATGATATAACGTGGAACGTTGTCCCGCTGTCGCGAACAATCAAAGTCTCTAATGTCCTGTCACGGTCCTTTCCTCCTGGTACTTCAACCTATGAATCACGTCAAAAGGTTAAGAAAAAGCTACTACTATAAGCATGATGATGTACACAGAAATCAAACAAGAAGTGCCCTGAACAAAAAGTATATACATCAGATAAATGACCCTTAAGTAATTGCTTTCCAGGTTCTGTAAGTTTTAGTGATAGAAATCTACTTGTCTAATTGAGATCATACTTTAGGAGTACCTAACAGAAAATTGGGACTCTCTCATCAGAGCATGGTTTCTTCCAGAGCACTTGAAGTTGAATGCCACAAGGAGACAACTACCTCAATTCCAGGTCAAGGAAATAGGTCTTAAACTCATTTGTTACTTCAAGAGAAACTTGAGGCATCAAACTCTTAAATTCCGCTCCCACTATATATTGAGGCCAACTGAAAAATCAATCGGGCAAATTATCTTGCTGTTCAAGTATCAATCTGGTTGCTGTTCAAGCTTTTGAAGATCCTTGGAGACAGATTTACACCATCTTCTACTGCTCTCACTGCTCTCCCTTTCTGCAAAACTTTGTTTCTAGCAAGCCAAATCAATCACATTGAGTTTGTTCATTCAGATCACAATCAGTCCTTTCATTCAAATCTATTTCTTCTGGTAGACCATCTCCTGGTGGTCGCTACTTCAGGTTTCCCTTACAGGAGAAAGAGCAACATCAATTTGCAAGGAAAAGGAATTCAGTCTAATATCAACATGCCAGGGAATGTCTTTTGAGCGATCCAAATTCATTTGTAATGGCATAAGCCCAAGGTCAGCAACATGAGGGACATGTCAGAAATTCGTCCTCATAATAGAATACAGCAAGATTTATAATAGAACGTGCCTAGCAATGTCAGCACTACTTGATTTGGCAGCAGAATACTCAATAATGCCATACCACTTGGAAACTTTTCCAAATATTAAAGCCTTGAGAATTACCACATAGTTGAGGAGATGTGCGTAACTGAATTGGTCAAACTATTAGGAAGTCTCACTAGATAGCTGAAGCATGTGTAAGAGCATGTCAAATAGCTTATCTATCGTATAGAATAAACAGTATCACAATATAATCTGCTTTGGGTTGGAAGGTACATGGAGAAGCAAGGTCATCTTAATTAATAACAATTCACAAACCACTTTAGCATACCTTCACATTTGCTCTGGAAATAGACTTGGTCTTTGAATCAATAACATAGATCTTTTCGAAGTTCAGCACAAAGTTCTCTGAATTATATCGTCTGTTTTTATAATGCTTCATCAGGAACACCTGCATGGCCAATTTATTCAATATGACAAATGGAAAATATTAATGTTTTTACTGAAAATTTTCAGAGACCAGCATTTACCTTTAATGTTTTGTATTCTGTTCTGCCCATGGGATCTCGTGGATTATTGGATTTTGTCTCCGTCGAGCATACCAATCGCCACCTTTGTTTCCGGCACCGCACATGCTAAGGAGGAGAGCAAAGTGTCATGGACAGGTTCTGGCCTTTCAGACATTAGAAGAATTGAGATTTATGCAGAGCATAGATCTTTACTTAATATATTCTTTACTGTCAAAGACTAACGGTTTTCTTTTACCATGGGATCCTCTAGTACATTCTCTTCTATGCTTTTATTGCCATATGCACCATTCCTGTTGATGAAGTGGCATCCTTGGGTAAGATCATGAACATAAAAGGCCATACAATTCTGACCATAAAAGCTCGTCAGTTGGCATGACTTGGTTAGCTTTCTGCAACATGGTTGGTATCAGGACTGCATACACCACTAATGGGTGAATGAATGTCTTAAATAACATGCCCTTTCAACCCCACGCATGATACTATCTAATCATGCGGGACCAAAGACAACAAGTATTCTTGTCCAGTATATCTTAAATAGATCCCTTGCTGGAAAGGTTATAAGAACAGAGTTTAAGCTGAAAATGCAATAAAGGGCATGCTTTGCAACGAAGAGGCCCTCAATAACATTTCAAAAGATTTATACCAACCAAACAAATTTGTGTCTTAATATACGAAAGTAGTGACAGGGAAAAAAGTGCATTAGATCTCTCTACCTGTTTTGGCATCCTGCCAATGATTGTCGGGATTGAATACACGTCTGTATCTGGAGGTGAAACATACATCTGTCATCGGAAAACGGTTTCTTAACAGGTTATTTCAGCATATGACTGTGGAATCCGTAAGAGTATAACATACCTCTGAGAAGTCGTACAAATCGTTGTCCCGATCCTCAACCTTGCGAATAAAGAAATCACAATCCTGAAGGCTAAACTTATGAAATTCGTCCTCGTTAATCTTATAACCTACAACTGTCGTCGCTAAAGCGTCAGTTCCAGATGTTGTTTTATGGATGGGCCGTTCCATCAGGCCATACAATGTATCCATATCTGAAATCTTGTCCGTGGTATCATCAATTACATCCAATGTTTCTTCAACATCATCGTCTACTGCATCATCTATCTCGTAAATCTCATCTCCAACATTGACTCCCCATTCATGCCTTCTGATCTGAAAATTTAGGCGTGGTTTCAAGACCTTGGATGATTGGCTAAGATGTGCTGGGAGATAGGAGGAGGAGATGGGTACGAGGGATTTGGTGGATGGGGATATATGAGTAGCGTAATGCACTAGGCTGGTCGGAAGAAGACGCAACGCCATGGCCAAGATTTAAGGTTTTAGCAGTACTTACCAAGTTTTATAAACCTGCGGTTTAATGCCTGGCGTAAACGAGGCCAATTGCCAAGTGCATTTCACTACTCAAACGGCCTTCCTAATTTTTGCTCACCTAGGTTGCCAAAGGGCATTCCTAGGCGACATTGTGTAGTTCATGGAATATACTGTGAATATATGTAATTAATGGCTTAGATGGATTCGTTGAAACGAATGAGATGAGCACATGCCAAATTGAAGGCCACAAATAGTAGAAAAAAATATGTTGTATTCAATGTTTGTTGCCTAATCGGGCTCGAACGCATATTCTTGCGAACTCTCAGATTGCATGCGCTCAAGGCCTGATCGGAAGAGGAGTTCCGGGCTCAGAACCTTGCTTTCATTCAACATGGAAATTGGGTCCCATTTTTTGTCGGAAGATGAATTCTGTGTTGCCACGTGGTAGATCCCTACAATCCAGAATGAAAAGTGGGAAGCCAATTCCGTGCAGAGCAAAAGTTACAGGTCACAGCCGATTAGAGTACTATTACTGGTTAGAGCACTACCACTGTGGGATTCGAACCCACAAATCCTATAAAATATCATGGTAAAAATCTGGCCGCGGCATATCTCCTCATCAAAACGAAGCTCCAAACTTCTTGGGGGCAAATGAAAACCTTCCAAGCAAAAGATCTGCTAAGAAACAACGAGATTAAGAACAAAATACCTACTTATCTATAATAAAACAAGTATCGACAGCTTCTGTTGCTATTACCGAACTTCTGTTGCAAAAAAATGAAATAAATTAAAAGACATGGACGGAATCTGGCAGCTACATGCCTAGAAAGAAAAATATAACTGAACAAGCTTGAAAGAACCTAGAAAGGAGTGATTTCTGCCATAGCCGGCTTCACATCTACATAGCTCAAGCCAAGACGATTCTTCTGAAAGAAGGAGAAGCAGACGACGATTCCTCTGAAAGATCAACTCAAGAGCTCAAAAATGTGCAAAAAAAATCACTATAGCTCGCTCTTTCTCCAGCGCGCCGTAGCTCCCAAACGCCAGAAGATGCGGCAAAAGATGCGCCATAGCCACCACAGCCGCCAATCGCAAGGCCTCAACCAGGGAGAAAAAAAAAAAAGGGTCGCCAAACAAAAAAAGGCCCCAATTTCCATGTTGTGGTGGCATGGCCACCGGTCCCACCTTCCAGTGTGGTTGATGACCCGCTCCCGGCTCCGTCAGTAGCGGGGCCCCACCAGTCCATACCGGAATGTGGTCCTGATGGCCATGCCACCATATATCTTTGTCCCAATCCGCCTTGCTTGACTTGAGAATGAACTCACTGATCAATGACCACAGAATTGTTCATCAAAAATTTATATGCCACTTACAATGGTGCAAAATAGACTATAATGTTTACAATTGAGCAAAGGATGTTGGCGCAGGCAGTGTAGGAGCTCGTTCATTCTGTACCCTCTGTCTCTGCACTCTGAAAGGTTCTTTATGTCATGCAGCAAGAGGTACTCTTGGCCTTCGATGATGACCGGGATTAGGCTAGTGATGCCTTGATCGAAGCCCTGAAGACCCTGTTCTGCTTGCTGGCGTTCTTGGGTAGGGTCGACGTTGATGGGGTCTTCGATGTCGTAGCCTTGTCTGCCTTCTTCCTTCTCCTTCTGTTCTGACCCTTCATACTCTAAGAGCAGCTACTCTTCTGCCGTGAGGCAGTGGATTCTATGTTCATCGGTTGAATGGAGGGCTCTTCTATTTGAGTTTGGGCTCTATGGGGCAAAAATGGCTATAGCAACAGTGTAAGAGAAGTATCTCTTCCTGTTTATGGATATGGTCATATAATCAGGCATGCAACCAGCTCTATTTTCTAAGTACTTGTCGACGTTTGGAACATCGCTCAGTGCGGCTCAAAGGGATGTTCTAGGTGCAAAGTACCTTATGCATGGGGGAAGTTCTACCAATGAAGTGCCTATCCTGACTTGGAACTCTCTCATGATGTCTTGGTAGAATGGTGTGGCATTTATGGTGCCATCCACATCAATCTCCTTTTGGAAGACAACGAAGACATAATTGATATCGGCCTCTGCCACATGAGCAATGGCGCTATACCATCGCCTGAATGAAGAAGTGGCCATGATGCTGATATGGATAGGATCAACAAACAGATATACAAGCGCCTCTGTGAGCAAAAAAATAGCCTTGGAGTGAGGAGTAAGACTGTGGGATGTAAATGAGAGTCGTGGCTATATTTATAGGCAGAACCCTAATTTGTGGAATTTTTAGGGATATGTCTATCACTTCAAGATCTAAGTAGGTATTTGATAGGTAGTCTAAAGTTATGAATATCTAAAGGACTTTCTAAGAGGTAGTTTGGGTGAGTTATAGCTATTTAATTCGGACCACTCACACAGTGCACGAGAGGCCCGTTCTAAATTTTAACTAAGGGTCTGAGTGCACTCTGTGAGGGGTGGGCTTCTGTTTGGGTCCTAGATGACTCCAAAATTTTGGTATGAGGTAGAATCCTACTTATCTGCGAGTTAAGCTGGGCTATGCCCTTAGTTTCTGGTTTTGGACTTGTCTAGGCATAGATCAGTGGCCAAACACTTACACAGTGCACGATAGGCTCGTTCTAAATTTTTTCTTGGGGCCCTGGCACACTCTGTGAGAGATGGAGGTTTATTTGATCAGTTTTTGACCAAATTAATTAATACAAGTTACACATGCCATCAATACAATCACATCAAATACATTATTACACTTTGCAACCCCATTTAAACAACTTTTATATTTACAAAAATTTATATTATACATATTTAACAGTCCTCCTTCTTTATAAATCTGGCCAACTTCATATCTCTGGGCATGCAGGTGACTCTTTTCCCATGGAAAGCATGTGCTAAAGAGTCTTCAAAATGCTGCACTAGCTTCTGCTCAACTGCTTCCTGTAATGCAAGCAACACGTCGTCTGTTACTCGCTTCTCCTTGTTGAATTCTTGCAAGATCTCACGAATCAGTCTTGCAAATGCGGCTCTTGGAATGAGAAGTCCATAGTTCCTCTGGAAGTGTCGAATCTCCCAAGCAGCTTTGGCGAAGTACGAGTCCGTCTTCCGCTTCATGGGCTTCTTTGGTGGTACGGGTCTTTCTGGGGCGGCTTCAAGGTGTTATCTTTTGTTGGCCTTCCTCCTCCATGTATGTCACCTTGTTTTCTTCGTAGTACTTGGAGTACGTCTTGTACATCTTCATGTATTCCTTGTACTCCCTCAGCTTCTTCTTGTACTCTCGCTCATGCATGATTACATACAACTCCCATGCCACCTGATTTCGGCCATGTCGGGTAGGGAGGTGGTGCTACAATTTCCTGGTTGTCGAGATTGGAGGGTCCCGGTCCTTTCGTCTAGCGGGGGATCTTCTAAGCATCATTGTTCGACTCTGTATCTGATGAGGACGATGCCCGCCTATCGGGCTCCCTCACCCCTTTGCTTGGTGTCTTCTTGGTTTTCCTCTGGGGTTTCTTCGAGAGAGCTGGGTCTTTCCCCTTGCCCTCCCTCTGCTTCAAGAGTTCCGCCATCTCTGCGAGTCTTCTTCTTTTGGCTTCCCTCTTCTTCTTGCTGATTTTCTTGATGCAACGGGCCAACTGCACAGTCCTCCTCATCATCATCCTCCTCATCCCCATCCTCTTGGTTTTCCGGGTTCTCTTGCTGTTCAGGATTCTGTTGGTGATTTTGTTGATCCTGATCTTGCTCATTCTCCTCTTTTTTCTCCGGGTCTGACAAGTTTGACGAGTCCGGGTTTGGGTTTCGCATTTCTTCATTTCTGGCTCGCTCTTGAGCATCTATCGCCTTCTGTTCGTCAGCAAGCACTTGGACACTTGTCGATCCGTCCTCCATAACCACTCGAGTTGTCTGTTTGGCGGGGCATGTTTTGAAATATTGCAATCGACCTAGGAGTGCCTAAAAATTGCCTTCTTGGTCGGAGAGCAGTAAGCTGGAGGAGTACGATGAGAACGAAGAACCCTAAAGATCTATTTATAGGTCTGGGAGTTTTAGGGTTCCGACCTGCAATTTTCATGTTATAACATTATTTAACGCATTAATGTTTGCTGGATTAAGACATTAGGTTCTTTTAGACAAAAAGTACTGCTACCATTCACAACAATGCGCGAGAGGCTATTCTAAATTTAGCTTGGGGCCCTGGCGCACTTTGTGAGGGGTTACTCCCTTTTTGCTCTATTTTGGGTCTAAGTAGTTTCTTAGCGTTATAACATGTTCTCCTGGTTTAAATTCAAATTCTAAACTACCTGTGCTATTAGATTACTATAATTATGCATCTTTCTAGGTCAATAATGGTCAAAGACTCACATAGTTCACGAGAGCTCAAGCTAAAATTTAGCTAAGGGTTCCGTGCACTCTGTGAGGGGTTACTCCCTAATGGCCAAAATTTTCAGGTCTTCTAATGTTTTTAATTTTACTTTTTCTAATTAACATTATCTTAACTTATTGTTCTAAAGATGGAAAATTTTTTTTTTTCCAATTTTCGAAGTTCTTGCTTGGGTTGTTATCCCCAAGACCGAAGGTCTACTGTTAGTCCTATCAAGGAATTAGTCATTGCTTGATCTTGGTCTACCAAGATCATAGCTCTGATACTACTATGACATCCCCTACTTTGTCTACGATGCTTCCATCATATCAAAAGCCAAAGTTTATCCCTCTGGCAACCAAGCTGACAGAGGCCATCCACCTGCCACCAATCCCTTGGCAAGGAATCGATGAGGAAGAATGGACGTGTCATTTATCCCGTCTTCCCTCGGGACCGTCCTAGCTGCGGAAGCGTAAATAAATATGAGCACATGACATCAAATAGAAATAGCTCCACCTCGAAGGATAGCTCACCATAGCATATATGTGTAAGAACATCAACAACAACATCATGGGGAAGATCCTACCCAAAGCTCAGACTCAAGGGGAATGGACTGACGGCTTGGGTCTCCAGAAGTCATTGCAGACAGAATTCATGTCAATGGATTGGGCTGGCATAGGAACAAAGTTGTTGGGTAGTCCTCTCCATCTGTCCCTCCTGTGCATACCTTGCAGAATAGGCTGATAAGTCTTGGGACTGGACCATAGCCTGCCAGGTGTATAGCCAAGGGGGCTACTCCTGGGTTTCATCTCTAGTCCCAATGAGGCAGGAGGAGATCACTCCCTCCAGAGATATGCATGCCCATCACAGGCAGCTAGAGGGGCACTGTCTGTCTACGTCTTAAACCTCATTGAAGGTGACGCATCACCCAAGAGGTGTCGAGCCTATGCCTTGCCCACACGCAGTGGCAAGCCATTAGGCCTAGCTTGCTAAGATCCCTGGAGGCTTTACACACCAGAGGGATCGATACTCAATGGGACATGTTCTCCTTATCCACCGGTCTAGCCCCGCCACCCACAGCCAGGCGGGCTCTTATGCACATGCCGCATTAATTGGGAATTAATGAGGCTATCTAGATACATCAACTACTGAAGCTTTCAGGGTCTCTACCCCCTTCCCAATACGCAGGAGTGTGGATAGAATAGAACATCATCACATAGAACTGAAATACAGAATAACATCTGATCTATCTACCTAAACATACATAGTTAGGTTCCTGGTGTTAAGGCTTGTAATCTCATAATCTATAAGGTTGCTAAGGATAATCTAACATGCTAACCCAGCTCGTTGCCGGACTAAAAGTCGGCATCGCATAACAGACTCACTATTTACCTGATCCCTGGCTTGCTCCCGCACCTCGAATCGCATTCATGCCTTTGCTTAGGTCGAAGGTGACTGAATCTTGAGATCCATTGTGCAAAGGCGGCTTGACAGCATCTGGCAATGCGAATTAGCAGCTTGGCTTAGCCGGAATGGCTCAGGAAAGCCGAAATGCGAAAATGGAAAAGATTTAAGGTTTCCCCTTTTGTTCCTTTTACATGACCTTTTAGGGTTAGGGCTAACATGACATGTAGGGTTTTGCCATGTGGCAAAGGGGTTAAATGAATATGTTTATAGACATGTCCGACATATGAGGTTGCCCCCTAAAATGCAACGCTTTACGGTTTCCAAGTACGTATACATGTCATCAAGGTAACATGTACGAGTGGCATGGCAGTATAATATACGTATAATTTACGTATTCATACCATACGTTATGTTGGAACATCACATTACCTCTTTTGCAAAATCCCGCGTGACACACTATACTAAGGATTCCTCAGTTTGATCCAATGGTCCTCGTAGAGGGCTGTTTTGTAGACAATCCCGAACCCAGATCCTAAACACTATTGCCGCCGCTGGGTCTTAGTTATTTTCTTTCGACTTCAAGATGTTTGTTCGTGCTTTCATCCAGGAAGAGCTTCTCAGCCCAACTGCGGCTAGATTGGATTGTTATCATAGTAGGAAAGTTGCTCGCAATTTTTATGATGGAGACTATGACACTGAAGGAGGTCACTTACGCTCACGTGCTCATTCAGCACCTCTTACTCCTCACTTTTTCTCACAGCCAGGGTCACCTCCTAACTGTCGACATTGCTCTCAACCTCAATCACCGCAGGACTCTCCAATGCATCAGATCTCTCACTATTTTCAAACATCGAAGAGTACTTATATACATATTTCCTTTGGGCAGACCTTCGCAACCTTCTTCTCCACAACATGGAATGAGTTACCCTCACATTTTTTTTGGTCCTAATATCCATGAATTTCAGTCATCATCATCTTTTTAACCTCCTGTCAATGTCTACAATGTTGGTGAACTTAATTTAACTGAGGATAGCACAAAGGGTATTGTGTCAAATGACACCAAACTTTCTGGACCTCCTGGGTTTCATGTTACCACACAGATGCCTTTCTTATAGCCCTCGACTGTGCTCAAGGATCGCCTATTCTTATGCACCACCGCTTTACACCCAGGTCTCAGTGCCGCAGACTCATTATATTTCTGGCAACCCTGTTGTTACTCAAGTTCCCTTCACTGCTCACAATTTCAAACTTCCATATCCTATTTTTTGGCAATGCGAAAGGGAAGCCTATCCTCGATCAGAGTGCTCAGATGCACATGGAATAATTTGAAGCTCTCACTATTTTAAATGGACACTTTCAGCCCCAGATCAAGTTTCATATCTTCTCTATCACCAGCGTGGTGCCCCACATCAATGACTCATGTCTAATAAAAGTCATTGAAAAAAAAACTGATAAGAAATGAAGATGGCCTTTCTGTCTCATTATAGTACGGTTAAGCAGCTCAATAATGTCCAACAACAACCCTCAAAATCTGCCCGATATTTTGTTGGTTGTCTGCATATATTGGTTAGCAAGCTCAATGAGTATTCCAGGTAGAGTCAGATCCTGATCTGATTTCTGCAAGGCCTACCTCCAGCTATCCGTCTTACGACTGAATACTTGCGACTTAACACACTGGATCATGCCATTGAACTGGACAATCACTCAGTCAATGTGTCCTCACATGGTGTTCCCCTCATAGATCTAACCTTCATACCCCTTGTCATGGTTCCAAAAACTGCAGTTCAACCTCATCAATCCTCTCCGCAACAAAGAAGTCAAATCTGGTGCCACATTTGTGAGTATCAGGGCCATTTGGTCAATGAATGCAATTCTACTAATAGTCTTCCCCACTGCAAGCATTGCAATATGTGCAACCATGCTGCTAAAGTATGCATGTGTTCTCATCCCATGCCCTTTCGATAGAAAATGAGCTTTCAGGTCCAGGCCATGCCTCAGCAATATCAAAAACCTCAGCAACCTCAACAATCACGAGGACAAAGCTCGTGTACTCCCTTTGACCTAGCGAAAGCTCAATGTTATCACTGCCGAGAATGGGGCCACACCACCACAGCGTGCCCACAACTCCCCCAAGTTCAACTACAGCTTTCTGGTACTAACCAGACTGCCTCAGTCTGCCTCATGGCCTATCAACTCTGGGTGGCGAATGGGAAACAAGGCCCACGGCCCACTTTGCGAAAACCTCCCCGTGCTCCTCAGCAGCAGCAAAACCAACAAGTTTCTTCGCTAGCTGTATTGGACAAGCCGAAGAAGAGATCTATCAAGCTCTCACTGTGCAACAATTTAACTGGGTTGGTCTAGTATCACGTCAGCATCTTGGCACTCGATCTTTGATGCTCATGCCACAGGACACGCAACCTACTTTTGCTGTGGACGCCATCCCTCATGAGCAACACAAGATGGTGTATTTTGCCCCGGATCTTGATAAACTCATGCCACATGTTATGCCAAAGGTCCGTCAGAGTATCCTCAAACTTATGCAAGCAACTGAAGGACATACCCTTGCCAATGTTCATGCTACTACACACGCTCAACAACATTCGGAGGCGCCATCCACGTCCACGCCTACTTCACGTGCTCAGCCTTATCCAAACATCGTCGCCGAAGTAGAGTTCCTCAAAGAAGTTTCGACTTCTATGCCCAAGGAACCGGCGCTCTTGGATCCTGCAAATCCTTTCGTCCATGTTCCTTTGGAGCTGCAAGAAGAGCTCGCCAAGATTAAATTCCCCCTCAGTCTTCCGACCATTCTAAAGTTATGTCCTGCTCTAGGGGAACAGTTGCCCTTACCCACTGTTCTTGTTGGTGCTGTAGCAACTTCCATGTCCACGGTTCATGCTCCGGTGGCTGTTTGGAAATTACGACCGTAATAGGATCAAATGCAAGATAATGGCATCTCTAGTATACTTAACGGCAAGCTGTTCATGGTTTCTGCCTAGATTTCTCTGTCTTGGTAGACCTAACCTAGTTGGCCTCCTCCATATGACTGGCAAACAAGGAGTGCACTCATTCGATTTCATTTTCGTAGTCACCTTGCTTCTTCTTTCATGTTATGTCCCAGTTATTGGTTGGAAGGAATGAGGCAGTGCTGTCAACCTCATCATGGACAAACTCAGGAAATAACTCGGCATCACTCAACTGTATCATGCCCCTTACGATATTAAGTTGGCCAACAGTCACATCATGCGCCCTCAAGGTGTCACTCCTATCCTCCAAATCAGCATTGACAATCTTAAATTTCCGTTGGAATTTGGTGTTTGGAAAATAGGAGAAGATCCTAGTGATTCTGAAATGCTAGTTGGTAGACCTTTTCTTCGTCAAGCTAAAAGCATCCATTATTGGGCCATGATCAACTTGTCATTACTGATGGTCAATTGAATGCCACCATGGATCTTGAAACTAGAAAACTCGTTCCTGTTGAAAATGTTGAACCTTCGCTCTCTGATAGTGAATCTAACGACCTCCAAAACACTTATCATGTCCAAGCTCCTGACACTGGTTTGCTACTATCAGCATATCTTGAATACGTTGATCTTTGGAGTGATATGAGTCTTGATAAAGACCATGCTGTTGCTGCCTTGCTTGATCTTTATCTCGCACCTTGCAATCGGATTTCCACTCACAGTGTTGAACCACCGGTTCTTCTACGACCACCTGCTCATATTGTCACTGACACTGATGTTATTCTGCATATTCAAACTCCGGAAGTTGAAATTATTGACTTAGGAGACAACTAACCCATCAGGTTGGCTGCTAATCTTCCAAAATCATATAAGTCTCGCACACTCTGTCTTTTCAAAAAATTCAAACATATTTTTGCGTGGAGCTATAAAGATTTACGAGGTATCAAAAAGGAGTTGGGGGAACTCACTATTCCTACCAAACCTGATGCATGCCCCATCTAATAACGACAGTACAGACTCGACCCCAACTATTGTGACCACGTCAAGGCAGAAATTGATAAATTCTTGGCTGCTGGACTTATTTATGAGGTCAAACATTCTGAGTGGGTGAGCCCCATTGTTATTGCTCTTCAGCATAATGGAAAAATTCGTGTTTGCGTGGACTACCGAAAACTCAATACGGCCATGGAACATGATCATTTCCCACTACCCTTCACGGAGCAAGTTCTTGAAGAAGTAGCAGATCATGAAATGTTTCTTCATGGATGGCTTTTTTGGCTACAATCAAATTTTCATTCGCGCTGAAGATCAGCTAAAAACAACATTCACCACTCCCTGAGGTACTTTTAAAGCCTACAAAGTGGCACCCTTTGAGTTGTCCAACTCATCTTCCACTTTCCAGCATATTATGCTTTCTGTTTTTCAGGATTACATGAAAGATATTGCTTTTCTGCAAGTTTTTCAAGACTTGTTTCGCTTACAACATTATGGATGATCATCTCACCAAACTTGAGCTCACTTTTCAAAAATATGATAAATCAGGCATCAGTTTGAATCTGGAGAAGTGTACTTTCTGCGTCAGTCTAGGTGTTCATCTGGGCCACATCATCAGTAAAGAGGGCATTGCCACAGATCCTGCCAAGATCAGTTATGTTCTCAAATCTCAAGCACCTACCAATATTAAGGAGACATGATCATTTCTTGGTAAAGTCAATTATTATGCTACCTTCATTCCTGGACTAGCTGACATTGCTTATCCCATCTACAAACTCACAGGTGATGAATCCACTTGGACTTGGAATCCCCAGGTGGATGCGACCTTTGAAGATTTTGCTTACTCAAGCCGCGGTTCTTGTCCCACCTCAGTGGTATAAACTGTTTCATGTCCATGTGGATGTTTCGGCTTTTGCTATTGGCGTTGTTCTCTCCCAAGAGTATGATTCTCACCAAGACAAACTGATTCATTATGTGAGCAGGAAACTCAACCACGAAAAGCACTCAGACTCTTTTTTTGTGCGCAACGGTTTTGACACTATCTGCTGGGTAGCAAAATCAAGTTCTTTGTGGATCATCAAGCTCTGCTTTATCTGATCAATAAGACTACACCCACGCGGCGCATTGCTCACTGGGTGCTGCTACTACAAGAGTTTGCTCCCTTCAAAATCATTCATAAGGCAAAAGTCTCATGTGGTGTCTGATTATCTTTCCGTCCTCAGAAGTTTCAGATACTTTTCCGAATGCTCAATTCTTTTTAGTCACAGCCACACCACACTGGTTCCATGACTACCAACAATATCTTCTTTCAGGTGCATTACCATCCGAGGATCCAACGCTCTCTCCAGACAAATTACGCTCACGCCATCAACAGTTCCGGCGCGAAGTCCGTGACTATACCATGGTAGCTGGACACCTCGACAAACGTGGCAAGGATATGATTATGCAAAGATGTGTTCTTCCTCATGAGGTCCCAGAGATTATTTGCCAACATGAAGGCCTTGGTGGTGGACATTTCAGTGGAGATAACATGGCACAGAAAATCCTTTTGGCTGGTTGGCCACGCTGTTCAAAGATGCTCACGCTCATGCGCGCCAATGTGACATTTGCTAGCACATGGGACGGCCCACGACCACGACCCATGGCGCTCTCCCATTGACTCCGATTGCCATGCCTCTACCCGCCAGCAAATAGGGGATATATTTTGTTGGGCCTATTGATCCATCTGCTCGTAATTCCCGTAATTATGTCACTAAGTGGTCTGAAGCTTGCGCGTTACCCAATAACACCGCAGCCAGCATGGCGTGGGTGCTGCCCCACGGAACTGGTGAGTGAGTGGGATATTCATTTTGTCAATCACACAATCAAGGAACTCATAGAGTACTTGCATATACATCATCGAAAGAGCATGCCATATTATCCACAAGGCAATGTCTTGCCGAAAGAACCAACAAGACTCTGATCAATATTCTCAAGAAAATTTGTGATGCTTCCAGGAAAGGTTGGCAGAAAAAGTTACCCACCATCTTATGGGCCTATAACACAACTTACAAAATTGCTACTGGGCAGACATCTTTCAGACTCGTGTATGGCCAAGAAACTTTGATGCCTTTTGAGTTTATTCTGCCCACTCTCAGATTTCAACTTGCTACTGTACATGATCCTCCTGCTGCTTTATAGGAAAGGGTTTATCAGTTATAACAACTTAATGAAATTCGCAGGGAATGCCTATCTCGGGGTTCTTACAGGTCAACAATTGCGAAAATCCTGGTATGACAACCAGATCAAGATAAAAACTTTCAATGAAGGAGATTTAGTTCTTCTCTATGACTCTAGAAATCACGGTCCAATATCGCACCGTTCCTTCTTGTCAATCTCCACCATTGATCTTACTACTATTGGCTTTCTGGGACTTAGCCAAAATTTTGATTCTTGATTAATCTTTTCCTCGATACTGCCATCTGGCAGGATTCACGGTTCAGATTCTGTCTTTTGAACTCCCCATAAAAACCTCTCTACTGAACAGATGCGAACCCTAAAGCTCCAACTTTTCTACCGTTCGACTTTCGCTCTCATCCTCTTTGCTCCACTCGCTATGGCTACCGCACCAAAATTGGCCACTCTGCAAGCCACTGAGCCCATGAATCCTGATCTTTTCTTATCTATGGACTTCTCGATGCTTAGTCTCCAGCTGGTCCTTGAAGGCGCTAGTAAAGATGTTCCAGAAAGGGTGGGTTTACTTGATTTCACTAGCCAAGAACTCCATGTTCAGAATCTGATGCAACTTCGCCAATTTGTTGCTGGTTTGGTAAAGACTGATGCTGGGTACTAGACGACGGTTGATCATACCAGGATTACCCTCAATCAAAGCCTCTTGGCCCAGATAATTCAGTTACCCAGACACACTCCTTCTTTGAATTGGGTTGCTTTCCAAGATCATGATGTTACGGTATATGGTCAAGTCCCATATGCGGCCACAACACACAAGCTAACGACTATTCCAAGTCTCATGAAGCTTTTATTAAGTTTTTGTGGAAAAATTTTTATGGGTACTCTGTCATAAACACTCACATCAACAAGCCTTTCTTTGATACTGTCATTATGGCTATTCATTCACCTAGCTTTATTGATTGGCCCAGATTCTGTTCCAATGCCTTCTCCAAGAAGTGGACCGCCTTCGCCAGGCTCCGACCTCGAATCTTGATTCCGCAATGGGGGCACAATTCCAGGCCATTATTCAGAATTATCTTCCAGATCCTAGTCGGATCTCCACTAAGCCCTTAGATGTCACCTCACCGGCTTCTAGTCGGACACATTCTGTCATTCATCCTATCTCGCGAACTTCAAGACGAGACCTCCAGATCCCACACGGAGGCCAGACATTCTCCGTGATAGCAAAATCAGCCAGAAGTTTGACCCTCAAATTCAAAAGTCATAAATGTCACTTCATCTCAGTCTACGCATGTTGATGCATCCACATCCCATGAATTAGGAATTCTGCACTAAAGCTCAGAAGCCAAGGGGGATTCACTGTAAATGCCATACAATGTGCCTGAGTGACTTGTAGGGGGGTTTTTTCGACCCATTTCCATACGTATACGTAAGAGGTAGGGGGGTTTTTTGCCACTACTTGGGGTAAACTTTGTACGGAAGGGGTCGAATTTGCCTTTCAAGAAATCGTATACGGGGGTGTTTTTGATCACCCTATGCACGCACATGGCATACCCCCCTTACTATAAGTGAACCCCCCGGGTCAGAAGCCCATGATGCAGCCTGCTCCCCAACACGACACTCCTTATGCATCACTGAGAGCACCTCCACGCTGTCATTTTCTCACCTCTGATTGGCGCTCATCCTTTTGGACCAGGGCTTTGGCTGATCATGTTGATTGGACCCCCACTATATCTACAGATCTCCATTGGGATCCACGCTTTGTGCGTAGGAAGGTTTGGCAAGAAGGATACACCTTGGATCATACATCCCAAATGAAGGAGGTTTTGAAAAACCAAAGCCAATCGATATGGGGACTCAAGCAATTTTTGGAAAGAGCTGCAACTTTCCTAGATCCGTCTGTTGACAAGGACACAGGTTTTTGTGCTGCTTTGAAGTGTCTTCTCACCTACTTTTTGGCTTGTAGTCATCCTGTTTACTATTGCAATCCCAATGCCAGTGCCGGTGCTTTTGGCCTCCAGATCTGCCTGCTAATTGAATGCTAATTTGTTCTAGCAGAGACTCACCGTGCCTTTGAAGACATGGCACAATCTGGATTTCTATTGGACGCGTCACCATCTTTTGGGTTAAACACTGCGAATGCCTTGAAAGATCGACAAAATATCATTCAGAAGTATCGTTCCGAGGCTCACCCTCATAGTCATCAATATGACTTCAATCAAGTCATAGGTTTTCCACCTCCTGAGACCGTGCCTGCTTTTGTCTCTTTCGAGTGTTCTTTGGTGGGAGGGAGTGTTAGTCTTGTGCCATCAGGCACTGGACTATTCTCGAGCACTACACAGGCCAGCACACAAGAGACCAGAGGCAAGGGTCAAGGTCAAGCCGGAGCATCAGGTAGCAAATCCATGCCCACGCAGAAAGCCACGCCCCTGTAGAAGAAGAGGACGAGGGGTGACAAGTGACCACCCCCGGGCATGTGGCCTTAACTTAGCAGGATTTGCAGCACTAATGACGACACCAAAAATATTCTCTCAAATCAAGCATATGATCCCGGAGTTGGTAAATGAGATCACAAAGGCTCTGCCATTGTCTATTTTGGGCCTGAGGTCGTTGTACTATATATCAGTAGGGTTACCTTAAATTTTAGATGAGACTTAGTATCATCTTATTTCAGTTTTCTTGTCTCAGCGTCTTATGAGACGTCATTTACTCCTTATGATATTAAAGATTGCTTATCCTGGCATATAGTTTCCTTTGTTCTTGTTCCGTTCTTTCAGCTCTTACCTCTTTTGCAAAATCCCGCGTGACACACTATATTAAGGATTCATCTGTTTGATCCAAGGGTCCTCGCAGAGGGCTGTCTTGCAGACAATCTCGAAACCAAACCATAAACAATGGAACAGCCTCAGAGATTTGTGCAAAAGGAAGAAGAAGCACTTGTATACCACCTCAAGAAGAGCTTGTATGGATTGAAGCAGGCCCCACGGTGTTGGCATCACAAAATTAAATTTTTTTTATGAAACTTAGGTACTAACGTTCCACAACAGATCCATCTCTCTATTATTAGCAAGCTAATGGCCAAATATCGTTCTAGTCCTTTATCTGAATGATTCCCTAATTACAGGGGATGCAACTCTCTTTATTAAAAATCTCAAGAAGCAACTCAGCAAATCATTTGAAATCACAGACCTAGGACTCTTGCATTATTGTATAGGTATTGAAGTTTGGCAGAAGAATGCTTCTATCGTGCTTACCCAAACTAAATATCTCATGGAAGTGTTACAAAGATTTCATATGGAAATCTACAAGCACGCTTCTGCTCCATATGAACAAGGTCTCAAACTTACCAATGGAGAATGTGACGCTCCCTGCTAAATATACGGCGCCCGGCCGTACACTCCGCAGGAAATCCCCCATCCGGTCCTTCGACCGCACGGGCCCTCCGTCTATCCTGCACTCTGGGGTGACCCTAGTGCGGGAAGGGGACACGAAGGTGTCTCGCATGCCCTTCCCCTATGGGCTCCTATCGCAGCGGAAGCATAAACAATGTCAGAACTAGCAATACAACACATCATACTACCTCGAAGGGTAGCCCATCCACATATCTATAACCACAAAGAAGATAATCAGATGCCATAAAACATGAGAGCTCCTACCCATGGCTCCGACTCGTAAGGAAGATGACTGACTGGCTAGGCCTCAAGATAGAGCAGACCGAGTCATAACAATAGCGGGGCTGGCTATAGACGATGGCTAGGGTTGACCACTCCATTCGCCCCTCCTGTGCATACTTTGCAGAATGTGCTAGATCGGGCTCTGGCATGACTCTAGCCTTCCGGATACGCAATCCCATGGCATCACCCATCAGGACTACTCCAGGTTGCATCTCCCCGGTCCGTCGAGGCAGGAAGGGTTGCATCTCCCTTCCCGGGGTCTAGAGGTTCCACGGGCGGCTAGAGAATCGTGGCGACACACGATTCGTACCCGACTTAACCCCCCAAAACAGGAGCCAAGCCGACACTTGCAACTCCTGAGAGGCAGAGCGACACCATTGCCCCAGGAGGTGTCGGACCCATGCCCGACCCACACGAAGTGACCGACCATAGGCCTAGCCCGCTATGGGATCCCCAGTAGCCACGCTCAGCAGGGATCCTCACATCCGTATTGCCTCTAGCCCCGTTGTGTAGTGTTGAGTCACATCATAGCCCCAATAGCCCGGTGGGCTCTTATGCACAGGCCGCATATAATAGGAACTAAGGGATCTAACTAGGAGCATACTACATACTGGCTGCTAGGTCTCTACTCCCCTTCCCAATACAAGAAAAGCAAACATGATCAACCAACATCACATAATATCATATCATGATAATCATCATAAGAACATCTTAACCTAATCATACATATCTAACTTACAGTTAGGGTCCCTTGATTAGGGTTCAAGATGTTCAACAAGGGTTCTAGGGTGGCTCTACTCTAGATACGAAATGCTAACCCATCTAGAGTGCTAACTTCCAGATGAACTACTAAGAACACTACTCTACATACCTGCTCCAGAAGCACTCCCTCCAAATCCTGGTGTCTCCATGGTCTTCGAATTGGTCGAAGCTGCACTTGCTCCAAGATCGAATCCACACTCCGCGAGCTGCTGCACTAGACTATGCCACAACAAACGGTTGTTGGGGTGGTCACCACTCACCACATTCACCACTCACCACACTCATCACCACATTCACCACTCACCACTATTGAGATGGTATGGGAGATTGTATACCGTATATGGGGGGATGTACGCGCATGCACGCGTGCAGGATATTTGCACGTATGCATTGTGGGCATTATCATCACTGTATTATCTGAGCAGAGAGAGAAGAACAGGGGGACGGTGTATTGGGAGAGAGTATTTTGTTTGATCTAGCTATGGAGATGATGATTCTTTGTGTTGTGCATTGCCTTGTTCTGGTAGATTGAGCTTGGATTGTTGGGTTTTTCATCCTTCTTGCAAGGTTAGAGTCTAGGCTCTAACAATTTGGCGACCACGGTGCTCGACAGACCATTGATCGGCAAGAATTTCCATTGAAAAAGAAGTTGTTACCATTGGTATTGGTGATCGTCGGTAAAGAACGACACCATTGAGAAAGGAGCAATTTCTTTTGTGAAGGGAATTTTGCCGTAATTGATTTGTGGGATAGAATTTGACAAGGGGAGCATAGTTTTATGCCCAAGAGAAGTAAGAAGGAGATCCCACTAAGCTCTATCGTCACAAGAAGGGGACCGGTGAGTCAATCTTTGGGCTCAAAATTGCATCACGATTCAATTTCGTTTTCAGATTTGGGAGTAGATCTGGGGTCTAATTCTCAGATCCAGGAGGTTTTGATTCCATTTACCGATCTAGAAGGTAATCCAATTTCGTTTTTCAAATTAAGGGGAGATTCAATTTCGTTTTTCCAATTTCAAGAAACCCAAGAAGAGGAAGAGATGGCTGTAATACCACCTATGGTATGGGGTTTTCAGACAATGGGGATTCCAAAGTTTGATGATCTGGTGGATCGGGATCCTTTGAAGCATATTGTGAAGTTTGAGAGGTATTGCCAGCAATGTAAGTTACCGGCTGCTGATTACTTGCTTTGGTTTCATAGTTCTTTGCAAGATTCAGTAAAGGAATGGGCACAAACTCAGCCAGATACCATGACATATCAGGAATTAAAGGAAGCTTTCATTGCTAATTATTAAGAAGTTCATGGTAAGGATAAGACTATGGAAAGGTGGACAAATTTCACACAAAAGGAAGATGAATCAATTAGAGAGTATAATCAGAGGTACATTGCGGTTCTCAAAGCCGTGGTTCATAAAAAGATTGCAAGGAATGATGAAATAGATATCCAATGGTATGTGAAAGGGCTGAAACGAGCTATTGCTCATAAGGTGAAGGCTAAACAACCTACAACATTGTTAGAGGCACAAAAATATGCTCTCAAGGCTGAAGATAAGCTGGGATACATTCATGAAGTTGCTGCTCCAGAGCATAAAACAGAGGATATTGCAGCCAAGATTTCTAAGCTTACAATTGGTGAGAAGCCAAGGGAGGTGCAGTTTATTACTTGTGAGTATTGTGGGTCTATTGGGCATTCTGATACTACATGTAGATTGCTGAAATTCTGCTCAAGATGCTAAATCAAGGGCCATAATGATCAAGAATGTAGGGAGAAGAGATTCTTTGAGAGGGCCAATCCGGTATTTGCTGTTATGCAACAAGCACCATCTATTCCTATTCAACCAATGCAAGCAGCACCTATCATACCACAAGTTCCAATGATGCCACAAGCTCTAATTGCCCAACAAGTCCCAATGGGTTCCACACCAATGGTGCAGCCAAAACAGGGATGGTATCCAAGTAAGGCTCATTTATATTGCAAGTTATGTGATAAATTCAAGCATGATGAGACTACTTGTTGGAAAATCCATGGGAAACCAGAATGGGCAACCAACAAGTATCCACCAAAGCAGCAAGTGTTTGAATCAGTACCTCTTCCTAATAATGATGTTCGCATTCAAGATGCAAAGTACATTGATAATCCTCAAGTTAAGGCTCTTATTGAGGAGCTTAAGAAGCAAGAGAAGGCAAAATCAGTAGTAAATTGTGGATTTGTGGAGGTAGACAGTGACCCATTTCAGCAAGAAGAAGAGATTGGAGAAGTAAATGCAGTTACAAGATCACAAAAGGTGGTTCAAGAACCAAGAGTAGTGCCAATTGCGGAGAAGACTAAGACCTCTTTTCCAAAGGCTTTGAAGGAACAAGCTTTGAAGGTGTCAGCACCTAAGAAGGTGCAATTCAATGTGCTGCCCACAGAATAGTTTCAGTCTATAGAAGAAAATCAGCCCATAGTGATGCCTCCTATGGTGGCTGAGGAAATTCAGAATGAAGATAATGTGATCAGCCAAGTTTTGGCCACCAAAGTTACACTTACTCTTGAGCAATTGATGCATTATTCTCCAAATTTGTTGCAAGAGTTAGGGGGAAGAACAAAGTCAGAAATTTCAGTCCAACAAATCATATCAAATGATACCGACAAGAGGAGAATGGAGCCACCAGCCCGGCAATCCAAGGATCCTGGGCCATTTCTTTGTGATGTAAGTATTAATGGATATCTAATCAAAGAGGCCAACATAGATACTGGCAGTGGAGTGAATGTAATGCCTTATCACATAATGCTTCAAGTTGGATTGAAAATGATGGAACCGACAACTATGATGCTCAAAGCATTCAATCAAATGAAGGTGCAGCCTATGGGAGTCATAAGAAATGTCTTATGCAAGGTTTATGAGGTGGAAGCAATCTTGGATTTCATGGTTTTGAAATTTCCAGAGAGTGTGCATGCTTGAACTTATACTTTGTTGTTGAAGTCGCACATGGTTAGATGCCGCATGTTTGAGACTTCATGGAGGAAGCGTGAAATGAACATCTTTCAAGGAGAACACAAGGTTACTATAGATCATCCTCTGAAATCAGCAAAAGGTACCTTTCTTTGCAATCCTTCTTTGAGCAGCCCGCAGTTAGAAATCAGCAAAGAGAATGCTATGGTGTCAGGGCAGCAAGGTCTTAGTTGTTTTCATGTCTTGGAAGTGGGTGACAGGGAAGATAAGACTTTGTACAAGTGGTTAAAAGGTACCCAAATTTCAGAAATATGTCATTTACAGCAGCAAGTTGCAGACAAGTATATCCAAAGACTTGAAAGTATTGGTGAAAGTGAGTTACAGCAGACTCTTGTAAACATGCAGGAGGAATCCATTCAAAGTCCCATTGTTCAGACTTTATTTCAGCAAGGTATTGATCAAGATCAAGTAGAGATGCTAATTTTGACATCAAGCATGGATGGGGTAAACAGAAATCAGCCCACTATACAAGGACAAGCAACTTGGTGGCATGCGCACATTCTGGAGGATGAGGTAAATCAGATCAGTCCATATTCACTACAGTTATTACAGTCATCACATGCACCAAATTCATCACATCCACCACATCCACCACATCCATTACAGTCACCACAGTCATCACACGTACCACATTCATCACTGTCACCACATTCACCACATTCACCACATTCGTCACCACACTCACCACCTTCATTACAGTCACCACATTCAGTCAAGAACATCAATATTTCTCAAGGAAATCAAGAAGAATTGGTTACTATTGGAGGAGATCTTACTCAAAAGGAGGAACGTGATTTGATATCTTTGTTAAGAGAATTCAGGGATGTTTTGGCAAGAAATTACAAAGAATTGAGAGGCATTCCACCGGAGGTTGTGGTTCATACCATTGATTTGAAACAAGGATCAAAACCAGTCCAACAAGCTCAAAGGAGAATGAGTCCAGCAATAGAGGAGCAAGTAAAGGTTGAAGTCATGAAGCTTTTGGAGGCGGGATTTATTGTACCAGTGCCAAATTCAGATTGGATCAGCTCTATTGTACCAGTGAGAAAGCCAAATAACTCAATCCGAGTATACATTGATTACAGGGATCTCAACAAAGCTACCAAAAGAGATCATTTTCCTACACCATTCATAGACACTTTATTGGATATTGTTGCAGGAAATCAGGCCTATTCTTTCTTGGATGGGTACTCGGGATATAATCAGATCCAAATCTATCCACCACATCAAGCAATGACGGCTTTTTGAACACCTTTTGGCATCTATGCTTACAAGGTATTACCTTTTGGCCTTACAAATGCTCCAGCCACATTTCAGCGAGCTATGACATATGCTTTTCATGATATTTTAGACTTTTTGAGAGTCTTTATAGATGATTTAACAGTATTTTCTAATCCAAGAAAGGATCACTTGGATCATCTCAGAAAAGTTCTTGAAAGATGCCGGCTGTATGGTATAAGTTTGAATCTTGCTAAGTGTATTTTCTTCACTAGAGGAGGAAAACTATTGGGCAATTATGTTTCAGAAAAGGGATTACAAGTGGATCATGGTAAGATTGCAGCCTTGGAGAAGGTCAAACCACCTACAAATGTATCTCAAGTGAGAAGCTTATATGGCCAACTCAGTTTTAGTAGGAGGTATTTGCATAATTTTGCTAAAGTAACCCAGCCACTTGTGGATTGTATGAAGCCAGGGCAGCATTTTAGATGGAAGGAAGATGCTCAAGAAGCATTTGAATGGTGCCTTGCACAATTAAAAGAGAGAACTTTGCTGATTCCTCCAAGAATGAGTGAGCCATTTCATTTATTCTTTACGCTTTTGGGAGCAAGCTTTGGGCTGTCACACTATGTCTAAAAAATCAGCAAAAGCATTATGATGTGAATTACTATGCTAGCAGGGTGTTAACTCCACAAGAGCAAAAATGGACTCATGTGGAGCATCTTGGGTTAGCATTGAAGTGGGCCTTGAATAAATTTAGACATTATCTTCTTCCTTCACAATGGAATTCAGCAAATGTACAGTATGTTTACATTCATATGGATGTGAACCCGTTGCCATGCATTTACAACAAGACTGTCCAAGATCCTAAGTTTACAAGATGGGCTCTTATCATACAAGAATTTGAGTTGAAGTATGTTAAGATGGCTCAAGGAGCTCATAATCCAAGTGCCTATTTGAGTAGTGGTGCTGAAATAGAAGAAGAAACAGACCAGCCAGTAACAGTTCAGGATAATGGAGTATTACAAGGGTTCATTGAGACCGTGGATCTTTGGTATGCCAACATATACAGGTATTTGCAAGATCAGACTTATCCTTCATCATTTTCAAAGCAACAAAAGCATGCTCTTAGAGTACAAGCAGCTGGTTATGTGGTGCATGAAGCTATTCTTTATAAGAGGACTATGGAAGGTCTCTTACTAAGATGTGTTGTTGATCAGCAAACTCATGATTTGTTGCAACAAGCACATGATTGTCATGGGCATTTTGCAGCCAGAACCACAGCTAGGAAGATCCTTCATTGGGGATATTATTGGCCAACTCTTTACAAGGATACTAGAGACTTTGTTAGCAAATGTGAGAAGTGTCAAAGGCATAAACAATTAACAGGCCACAATAATATGCCATTCCATCCTATTTTGAGCGTTGGTCCATTTCATATGTGGGGATTGGATTACATTGGACCTATCAATCCTCCATCTTCCAAAGGTCATAAGTATATCTTGGCAGCCACATGCATGTTTACGAAGTGGGTAGAAGCAATTCCAAAGAAAGCATGCTACGTAATATACCACAAAGAAGCTTCCTTTATCACAATTTGATTTCTCAGTTTGGTGTTCCAACCATTCTTTTGTCGGATAGGGGAACTCATTTCATGGGGAAAGTAGTAGCTCAGTTAACAGAAAAGATTGGTGTTCAACATGTGCAAGCTTCTGCTTATTATCCACAGGGCAATGGGCAAGCTGAGTCTACTAACAAAATTCTGAAAGCTATCTTGGCCAAAACAAGGAAGGATAATCAAAGAAATTGGCATGAAGCCTTGACAGTGCCTTATGGAGTTTCGTGTGTACTTACAAGTTAGCTACGTGGATTTACACCATTTGAATTGGTTTATGGAGTGCAAGCCGTGATGCCTATTCATTTGGACATTCCTTTGTGTTCATTTGTGGAGCTACCTTATTATGAGAATTTGGGAGAGGTTCCAACTCCAAATCAAGTGCATAATAGGATGGATGATTTGTTTGCAATTGCAAGAGATGAGACAAGAAGCAAAGCAGACTTCAATATGAGGCATAAAATGTAAAGTAAAGCTTATCAAAGACAAGTTACAGTTGTCAATCCATTTGAGGAAGGGCAATTGGTGTTGTGCAGGACCACTAAGCAGCATCTATCTAAATTTCAAAGCCCATGGGAAGGCCCATTTCGATTGATAAAGAGGTACCGTGTGGGGCTTTCTACTTGATGACCTCGAAGGGGAATTGTTGCCTAATCCCAGAAATGGCAAGGATCTCAGGCCTTATTTTGAAAGAGAAGTGTTATTCTAAGGGATTTGGATTTGGCATAGCTCCAATTACAGAGAATTGTGGAGAATTTTTGGGTTATAGCAGGTCGTTTTTTTGTCAAAACAGATGGCGACAGTTCAATAATACCTGATCTATCCTACATCAATGCATGTGGTTCGGCGATACGAATCCAATGAGCTATGGTGCAGGTCAAACGAAGGTCTGGAACTCAAGATATCAGCTTTCAAAGTTTGCCACAGTTACAGAGGCTCTGTTTCGTCACTGTCATTTTTGGACCAGTTTGTTTGTATCAGTCATTTGGATTTGAGAAGGGTGTAAATGTGTCATTTGGGGACATGTCCCAAGGACCATATGAGTTTGTTTTGTCGTGGGTTCTCCGCCACGGAGTGGCACATTTTCCCACTGTGGTCGCCACTATTGGGGTGGTCACCACTCACCACATTCACCACTCACCGCACTCATCACCACATTCACCACTCACCACACTCACCACTATTGAGATGGTATGGGAGATTGTATACCGTATATGGGGGGATGTATGCGCATGCACGCGTGCAGGATATTTGCACGTATGCATTGTGGGCATTATCATCACTGTATTATCTGAGCAGAGAGAGAAGAACAGGGGGACGGTGTATTGGGAGAGAGTATTTTGTTTGATCTAGCTATGGAGATGATGATTCTTTGTGTTGTGCATTGCCTTGTTCTGGTAGATTGAGCTTGGATTGTTGGGTTTTTCATCCTTCTTGCAAGGTTAGAGTCTAGGCTCTAACAATTTGGCAACCATGGTGCTCGACAGACCATTGATCGGCAAGAATTTCCATTGAAAAAGAAGTTGTTACCATTGGTATTGGTGATCGTCGGTAAAGAACGACACCATTGAGAAAGGAGCAATTTCTTTTGTGAAGGGAATTTTGCCGTAATTGATTTGTGGGATAGAATTTGACAAGGGGAGCATAGTTTTATGCCCAAGAGAAGTAAGAAGGAGATCCCACTAAGCGTAGATGTGTCTCTGGGTGCTAGGGTCAGGAAAAGAGGTTTAGGGTTAGGGTTTAAACTAATATAAGTTAGGGTCCACATGGGATGCCACGTGGCACCAATGGGGTAGGGCCGTGTGGCAGTTGCCCAATGGGATAAGGCCATGTGGAAATGGGCCTTATCCTAAGGTTATCTAAGTTAAGCATTTAACTTAGATGTGCACCCATTGCCACTTCCTAAGGTATACAAGGCTACATGGGTAGACTTGTATAGTGACGGGTCCAGGAATATACATATTTATGGCGTATATTCCCCTGGAACGTCACATTCTCCCCCCCTTAGGATAATGCTGTCCTAAGCATTACGCTAAGGTAACTACTCTACACGCTCCTGCAAAACAAGATACATGCAACTTCTAATATTCAATTAACATATCGTATAGGCTATATTTATATCTATACAAAATTATATAGCCTTAACAACAGTAATGCTATAGTACGTCAAAACATTATGACATAATCACTAGAGTTCATAATTTAAGTCTAAATTATGGCTCCCCGCCTCCACGTAATGCGCTCCCGTCGGTGCTCCCCTATGCTCGCCCTGCACGAGTAGCACATTACGTTAGTTAAGTTAATAAATTGTGGTTTTAAAGGACCAGCCCCCTTACCTACCTCATTGAGCCGAACTACAAGCTCAAGGTTACCCTACTACCTTGCACCCGATTATGGCCCCTAAGGATTTGAGCTTAAGGAACATTTAAGATGCTCCTATCATCGCCCATGATCAAGTGCTACCTTGTACTCGATTACCCGTTGTCGAGTACACCCCAGTGGATCATGCCCCAAGGGTTTCAAGCTAGGGAACGTCTCACGATCCCATCATCGCATATGATCACTTAACCTTCACCATGACCCCCCTATGGTCCGGTGCACGAGCCCCGCATCGTGGCATAGAGCGCATCCGACAAATGTCCCATCATCACCCACCATGCCTCACTTCCTCGCTCACATGACCCTACTGGTCATGCGCACCTCTTGGTGCGTGTTGGCCTAGAGAATGCCTTAAAGGCGTATCCCCTCATCGCCTACACGTTCCAAGATTCTGGCACATGCACTCTACTAGCTAGAATACATATGCCAGAGCTAAGGCTAACTAAGAAATATACTAAGCTAACCTCCTGGCAAGTCGGCATCGACCAAGTCGGAGACGACTCGCCCATCAAACTCCTTCATGAATTCTGGGTATTGTTTCTCCAAATCCTGCTTCAATATCCATGTCGCGTCTTCCACGGGCAAGTGTTTCCATTTGACCAAATACTGGAGGAACTGAGACCTCCTAGTCTTCTTGAATGACTTATCAAGAAGCAATTCAGGCACAATTTCAATTTGCCCTTCTGTCATTTCCAACAAAGTTGGAGTATCCAAAACCTCATCAGGGTTAGGATCGTGCCTTTTCAATAAACTCACATGGAAGACCTTGTGGACTTTAAGGTGCGCCGGGAGATCCAACTTGTAGGCCTGAGAGCCCACTCTCTCCAAGATCTTGAACAGACTCGCCCACCTAGGAGCAAGCTTCTTGCAATTCCCTATGCGAAGCTTAGCTTGCTTCACCTTGATCTTCAACCACACCTTGTCGCCTACCTTGAACTCCCTTATGGTCCTGTGCCTGTCGGCTACACTCTTCTGCCGACTTCTTGCTGCTAATAGGTACCCCTTACTTCTTCCACCAGCTGCTGCATATCTCCTAGCATTTGCTGGGATACTTCGACCTTTGACACGGGATTGTGCCAAGTATCTAAGGTGAGGCACTGATACCCGTAATTGATCATGAAGGGAGACATCTGCGATGACTCCTGCTTCGTACCGTTGTAGGAGAATTCTACCAAGTGGATGAAATCATCCCACTTGGATTGCTTATTCCATACATAACTTCTGAGCATATCTTTGATGATTCGATTCGTCCACTCCGTCTGGCCATCCATCTGAGGATGGTAGGATGTGCTCATCGAGAGCTCGGTCTGGATCGTGGCAAATAAATCTTGTCAGAATGCACTCATGAACTTAGAATCCCTATCTGAGATTATCTCTCGAGGCATGCCGTGGAGTCTAAAAATCTCCTTTACAAATAGAACGGCAGTGTCTAAGGCTGTGTCTGTAGTTTTACAAGGCACGAAGCGTGCCATCTTAGATAATTTATCTACGACTACCATTAGTGCATCTTTGCCTCGAAGAGTCCTAGGAAGTCCTATAATAAAATCCATGCTTATTACTTCCCACTTTGCATTCGGCACTGTCAAAGGTTCCAAAGCTCCCAGAATTCGAAGCTGCTCTGCCTTGGTCTGCGGGCACAACTGGCATTCCCGAATATATCTGGCTATCTGTTTCTTCATTCTCGGCCAGAAATAGCTACTTCGAATCTTGAAATACGTCTTCATAAACCCCGCATGCCCGGCTATTGGGTTGTTGTGCGTGTCATGAAGAATTAACTTCCTTACTCCTGACGATTCGGCCCAATCGAGCACACACAACTTATCTTTATGGTACAACAGGTTGCCTTTCTTCCTATAATGTTTGAAGGCCTCCCGTTCCTTATCTGTTCTAGCCTCCTTAGAGAGGCTTGCCCATACCTCCTTGAAATCACCATCTGATGGCAATGTCTCCTCAATTTTCTTGCCATATTCACTCGAAAGGGTGGATATAGCATTACAATGCGTTCTCGTTTCGAATGGTCTCCTGGAGAGGGCATCTGCAACCACATTAAGCTTGCTGGGCTTATATACTATGTCAAAATCATATTCCTCAAGGAATTCCATCCATCTCCTTTGCCTTAGGTTGAGGAGTGGTTGGGTGAAAAGATACTGGAGGCTCTGGTGATAAGTATCTAACTGAAACTTCCTCCCCAGCAAATAATGCCTCCAAATCCTTAATGCCCTGACAAAGGCTAATAACTCCTGATCATGGGTTGGGTAGCGTTGCTCTGCGTCGCTCATCTTCTTCGAGTCGTAGGCGACTACCCTTCCTTCTTGCATCAAAACTGCACCTGTTGCTATCTTGCTCGCATCCGTGGCCACTAGCTTATCTTTGCTCGGATCTGGAAGGATGAGGATTGGAGCTGTCGTTAGAGCCTCTTTGAGCTTTTCAAAGGAGGCTTGGACATTCTCAAGCCAAAACTTTGCCCAATCCTTTATCTTATTGCTCTTGGTGAGGTCCGATAAAGGGGATGCCCACCTAGCGAAGTCCTTCACGTGCCAGACCGAGAAAACTTCTCACTTCTGCCACGTTCCTTGGAGCTGGCCAATCAACTATTGCTTCAATCTTTGAAGGATCTGTAGAAATCCCCTCGGCTGTTACCACGTGCCCCAAATACTCCACTCGACCTGTTGCAAAGTGGCATTTGGAGAGCTTCCCATACAACCGATGCCGCCTTAGCTTTTCCAACACTCTTCTCAAATGCTGACAATGCTCTTCGATGGACTTGTTGTAAACTAAGATGTCGTCGAAGAATACAATGACAAACTCGTCCAAGAACTCCATGAAGATGTCATTCATGAGACGCATGAATGTGGCCGGGGCATTCGATAAGCCAAAAGGTATTACTGTAAACTCGAAGTGCCCATACCGCGTTCTGAAGGCGGTCTTATGGATATCTTCTTCCTTTATCCTTATTTGGTGATAACCCGACCTTAAGCCAATCTTAGAGAAAACTTTTGCTCCTTGACTGATCCATCAAATCATCCGCCCTTGGCAGAGCATATTTATTCTTTATCGTCTGCTTGTTAAGCTGGCGATAGTCTATACACATTTCTTAGACTCCCGTCTTTCTTCTTGACGAAGAGTATGGGTGCCCCAAAGGGTGACACACTTGCTCTTATAAATCCAAGGTCAAGCAATTCCTGCAGCTGTTTCTTTGAGCTCTACCAACTCTGGGGTGCTCATTCTGTATGGTGCCTTGCTGGTAGGCTTAGCATCTGGAGCTAATGTGATTTCACACAGATTTTGCACTTACCTTCTATAAAATCTTGGCCTTCTTGCTGGTCGTCATCTTCATCATCACCTTCGGTTGGAGATTTCCAATCTGCAAGTTCTGCCAACGCTACCTGCATGACGAATGGACAGTTGTGTGTTCGGTGCCCTGGCTGGAAGCACCTAAAGCACAACTTCTTCTCAATGCATTCCTGTCTCTTCTCCTTAGGGATGCTGTCTAAAAGACGCTTGAGCGAACTGCCCCCTGATCCATCCTGTGGCATGCGGTCTCCAAATTGCTTTCCATGAGCTTTTCCTTGATGTTGGCCTCCGGCTGGTATGTTTGCTGCTTGCCTATTTTGATACCGTCCTGTTGTTTTACCCTTGAACGGTAACTGTTTCTGCCCTGGAGTTACTGGGGCTTCTTCCAAACTCAAGGCCTTGTCCTCGGCCTCTCCGACTGTCTTTGGGTTAATTGCTCGAACTAACCTCTTGATGTTACTGTTGAGCCCTTCAATGTAACCATCGACCGCCTGTCTCTCTATAATCCTGAGCACATTGAGTCTTAACCTCGTAAATTCCTCTGTGTACTTGGCTACTGATAGGTTCCCCTGGTCTAGTCTGTAGAACTGCTGGATCTGCCTGCTAGTGTGAGATCTCGGCACGTAATGTTTGCGGAAAGCTTTACTAAAGGTCTTGAATCTGCAACTGTTCCGTCTCAACTTATTAGACTTAGCATACCCTTTCCACCATATCCTGGCTGGTCCTATTAGGTTGGCTGTTGCAACCTTGCCTATGTCCTTGTCTTTCATGCCGTAAGAATTGCCAAATTCCTCCATCTCATCAAGCCAAGCCTCTGCTTCCATGCCTGACCTGTCTTTACCTGAAAACTGACCAAGCTTCCTCGTCTTCCAGACATTACTCATGGCACTACCCACTATTTTCTGATAATCATCTGTCTTCCTGTTCTGTTTCCTATCTTATGATGCATCTGACTCGCTCTCGGAGCTGCTACCGGTCTGACTATTAGAGGTATCTGATACGCTAGAGCTGGATGGTGTTGGGCTCTTTCTGCTTCTCCTTTTCCTCTTCCTGTCCCTGACATTTCCTTGATTCTCTTCCCCTTCTGGCTATGGAGTCTCATCAACGCCTTGCACAGGAGGTGGAGGTGGTGGTGGAGGTCGGTATTCCTGAGCGTTCATCAATGGGGTTGCCCACTAAAGCAGGTTTTGCATCTGGTTTCTCATCTGCGTGAGCCTTGCATTCACTGTCTCCACCGTCATTTCATCGTTGTTGTCGTCTTGTTCTCGCCCAAACAAGTTTCTAGGTACCCATTGGTGCTGTCGGCCCTGGCCTTGAGACCCTGAGCCGATGTTCCTTGCTGCAAGTATTGGTCATCAATGCTTGTTATTTAGGTTATACATTATTCATCCTTATTTACAAGACAATTATTGTTAGGTATAAAAGAAATCATGTCAAAACTCCACTTATAAGTCAAAAACAATTTATAGCAATTAATACATAAGAGTTATACATTTATATAAGATACATGATAATATATCGACTGAAGACATTCAATACAATTAGAAGATAAGTGAGAACAGAAAATGTTCATCTTCGATGCCCCTTCATCGATTTGAAGAAGTTCTTGACATCCCTGAGTCGAAGTCCTTTGCCGACGTTCCGCAAGATCTTTCTAAAAGATCCCCCTTCGAGGGCTCGAGCCATTTGGGGTGCAGGGAGTTCGGGTGTCGTTGCCGCCACTACTGTCAATGTTGCGTCCCTGAGGTGGCCCCTGGCGAAGTCAAGGCAGTGGAATGCCACGGATCTCTTAAAAAGAATGATATGATCCGTTATGGGACTCAGCTTGGCGTGTTGTCCGAAGTCAGAGAGTGCTATGAGGAGTGCCACCGACTTTTCTCCTCGTGGGTTGAACTCCCTGTGAAAAACTATCATCTGCCCTTGGCTGAGGACTGGAAGATAGTGCCGGAGTGCCTTGCCCTTTCCTATGGCCTTCGAACCTGTGTCCTTTCTCCGAGCTGCTTCTCCGTAGACGTCTAATGCCAAGAGGTCTTCATGGTCCCTCCACATGGTAGTTGTGCTCTCCAGGTTGATGCCACTGGATGCCTCCCATATACTCCTGGAACGAACTATTCGGCTAGAGCTTGGGCCTCTTCGTGGTTTTTACAATCTGCTTTGGATTTCTTGAAACTCCTCCTCTGGGATGATTGGTTCCTGTTGGCGATACATCTCCCTTATCTGCTCGTAGGCAGCTATATCTGACATTGTCTCCCCGGCGTAAGAGTGTCGCTCTGCTAGCTCCCTTGGGATTTCCTGATAGGAGTAGTCGATGAAGTCACTTTGCTGCTCAGAGTTCGTCAATTCTAAGCCCTTCTTCTTGACAGTAGGGAAGGTTGAGGATGTCATTTGCCAAGGTGTACTCCTCTCCATCGATGACTATTGGTGATAGGGCTGTGATGTCGATTGGTGGTTCATAGGCCCGCCTGATTTCATCATCATGCCTGGCTATGCGCCTTTCGATTCTTGTCGCCTCTCTGCTTTCCCAACCTGGGTTTTCTTCCCCTAGCTGCTCGTAGTCTTGCTCGATTTGCAATGCTGGTGTCCCTGATGTTATGCCATGGTACATGTACTCCGAGGACTCGATCTCGTGAATGTGGCTTTGCTCCCTTCAAGTGTCGAGTGGCGCTAGGTCCAAAGGCTGAATTGAGGGCTCCCCCACCTTGTTGATTGCCTTATACTGCATGAATAGGGCGAGGGCTGCATGGGCTGAGAGATGTCTATGCCTATTGTGCTTGCAGGTCATGTAGTCGGGCATGGCTCTTGTCCTATCCTACAGCTGGTTCTTGCCCTTGGATCCTCCCCCTATGGCTTAGCTAAGCGAATCTAGGGATACCCATTTCCCTTCCCTAGGCGGCAAGCTAACTTCCCAGGGTAGGATCTGCTGATCATATTGGCAGATGATGTCAGTATAGAAGGGTGTCCTGGTCAAGGTTGCGTGGAGATCAAAGAGATGGTCGAACACTTTGAAGGCCTCTCAGCAGGGAAATCATGGATATGGTTAGCAGCATCATACCATCGGACAAAGCTACTGGGCGCCATTGAGCAGAGATAGGTATAGAAAATAGCTTGAACTAGATTGATGAAAGCTTAGGAAATCGCCTAAGATGGCAAGAGCAGTTTTGGTGAAGGGAAAATGGCAAATGAGGCCCCTTTTTATAGACTAGGGTTGCCTCGGGTTCTGTGCACAAGGGTTCTTGATGGAACAGACTTTTGTTCTAAGGCTATGGATGTCCAAATGAGGTACCATAACGTGCAAATCTAAGTAAAACAAGGCAAGAAACACTACATGGCAGTTTGTTGGATCAATTTGGCCAATCCAGGCCAAAATGGGTCAACCCGGGTTAGTTCGCGTGAATGGGCTCTGCATTGCGAACGCAGGCGATTTGGCGCAGATTGACCCGGTTTGGCCGATTTGGGAGATGATTACACATTTCTAGGAGCTGTAAGATGCTAACATGCCTATTTGGGTGTTTGCTTATGGATTATGCCCAAATGCGCCCATTCAAACAAATTTAAGTGGAGGACGAGATGAGGTACGCAATATTTGCTAACATCATATAGCTTTATATTTTAGAAAGTATTAGCCCAAATAATTTTAGTTCTTTCATCATAGATTTCAACTAGTTCAACAGACCAATCATTGGATGGGGATTTTGTTTCCGAGCCTGGTCTAGTCGAGGCAATTAACAACTTCTTTCCGACGAAAGAAACCGAAGAAGGCACTGAAGCCCAAGATAATAGCAACCAATTCATGGATGAGCCGTTCGATTTCGAGCTACATAAATCATTATATCCAAATGCTAAAATCTCTCGTTTGGCGGCATGTCTATTGATAATAAATCTCCAACACAAGTGCAGATGGAGCAATAATAGCGTTTCACAAGTATTCAAGTAAGAGATTGCTTCGTGTTGTTTTTATTATGCATTTGTAAGTACCAACATGTGAATTTGATAATTTTTTATAGCTTGCTGGGGGATATTCTACCAGATGGGCATTGCCTTCCGAGGGATAGACGAGAGGCATTTAAATGTTTGAGTCAATTAGGACTTCAGTATAACTCCATTCATGCATGCCCCAATGATTGTATTCTCTATCGCAATGACTATGCAGAGTTGGAGACATGCCCAAAATATAATGAGCCTAGATATGATGTTAAGATGAAAACTGCAGGAGTCCCAAACGCTCTTGCGACATATGCCATTGATACCAAGGTTGCAAAGGGTGTTCCGATGCCCATCACTTAGTGCACTTATGGAGTTTCATTCCAAGCATCGGAGCACAGATGGAGTTTTAAGACTAGCAGTTGATGGTGAAGCAATGAAACATATTGAGGACAAGTGGCCAATGTTTAAAACAGAACCAAGAAACTTGTGTCTTGCCATTGATTTAGATGGAGTTTGTCCTTTCGGTCATATGTCCTCAAGTCATAGTGTGTGGCCTATCGTGCTAGTGAATTATAACATCCCTCCTTGGCTGGCGACAAAAGCAGGGCACCCCATGTTGACACGTATAGTTCCAGGTATGTACGAAAGTCCCAATTTAAATTAAATATATTTAAACTAAATATATGTAGTAGCAACATATATCTTCTAACTACTTTCAAATTAGGCAAGTATCAAGTAAAAAATATGGATGTATACCTGGAGCCACTCATTGAAGAATTGCAAATACTATGGAAAGGGATTCAAATGCATGATATAACTAGGTCACCTCAGGCATTTACTTTTCATGCTATATGTTGTTTCACCATTCATAACCCCGGGGATGTCACATACTTTAAGGCGTATATAACATGTGAGTGAATGGGGTGGATTTTTTTTACCTTAAACCGTATGTATACATACCTGATAGGGGTTTGGCTAAGGGGTTTTCTCGGGAGGGGGGTCCAAAGGTAATATGTATATGGGAAGGGGTGTTTAGAAGGTTGGACAAGGCGTATACGGAGGGTTTTTTGCTGACTCCATTAACGCACGTGGCGTATCCCCTTTATAGTAGGTGAAACCACGGGGTTCATGACTACCCGGGACTTGGTTATGCATCAGGTATGGATGTATATATGTAGCTATAGGTTCTATTTCTTTTATAATTGTAAAGCTTTTCACATCTTTTTTTCTTAATGCATAGGTTTGCAAACAAGTGGAAAGTTTCGATGCCCTTCATGCGGAGTTGAGTTGCCATGCTATCGCTCAAAGCATCTATCTAAGCAAATATATGATGGCCATAAGAAATTTTTACCACCTGCACATCATATGTGTGGACGCATAAATGATGAAAAACCAAGAAGAAGAACTCCTCATGATTGGTTAGAGACTTGGCTAGAAGCACGTGCATCTCAAAATGTGACTGATGATAGTTTGGTAGTTCCTCCCCCTGGTATGAAATGACTTTCTATATTCTATTGTCTTGAATATTGGTCATAACTAAAAATTGCACATTTTCCCCATGCACATCTTTAAAATGTTGGCAACTCATTATGGAGACACCTAATTGGTGATTGTGATACTCTGGCTCGTAGAAATGATTTGAAGGATAAAAATATAATGCCCCAATTATGGCCACCGCAAAATGGGCAAAAGTGCAAAAGTGCACCTTGGGTACTAAGTAGGCAAGAGGAGAAGCAAGTCAAACAGGTGATTTCTAGTATGAGAACACCCACAAGTTATGGTATATTCTTGCATAAGGCATTCACCCAAGACGACGAGCTTAAAGGATTGAAGACACACGATTGGCATATGTTTCTACAAGTAAGTCTTTGATTTTCCTAATAGCATTTCATTTTACCAAAATTTTCTTTCATTTTTAGCATATTCTACCATGCGCGATAGATAATTGCTTGACAACAAGAATACGAGATGCCATTTATTGGTTGGAAAAATGGCAAGGTAAAAAACCTATGGTTTTTAGATTCCTTATAAAAAATTGTATTAATGACACTCTCCTTTATAAAATTTCTCATCTAGGTGGGTTTCATTGAAGGAAATTAATGTCTCTGACATACCAAAGATGGAGATTGAAGTTGTTGAGTTATTATGCATCTTAGAGCGAGACTTTCCTACTAGCTTCTTTCATCTTCAAGTACATCTTCTAATACATCTTCCAGAGGAGATTAGTTTGGTGGGACCAGCTCCTAGACATTGGATGTTCTTTTTGGAACGATATATGAAAGTTTTAAACGATTTTGTTCGTCAAATGGCTAGACCAGAAGGATGTATGGCAGAAGGATATTTGGTGCAGGAGATTCTTTTCTTCATGACTGATGCCACCACATCAATACAAGTGGATGCTCCACATATATGAAAGAAAGAGCAACGTGTGTAGGATATGGGAGAAGTTCTTGAAGGCCTTGGGGTTGAACACAGCCTTGATGATGAGACATATATGTAGATAAACAAATTTGTAATGGCAAATTGTAATAGTCTAGATAAATGGCGAGAAAAGTATGAAATTGCACGAAAAAATAATGAGGATGACAGAAGACACCAAGTCCCAACAAGAAGGCCCCATCATGGAAAACATTTAAAGGAGACATGTGGGCCTGAGAAGTTGCCTAACATCATGCCACATGAATGGTTAATAAGTCAGATGGAAGAGGATCAAGAAAAGGGCATTGAAAGTTTACCAGATGATTATAATGTAGCAGTTGGATATTGCTATCTTTTGCACTACATTAATATGTTTTTTATTGTTGATCATGATGACATAATACATGTGTACATGCAGGCAAGATTCCATACGTCCATGTGGGCATACGGCCAACATTTTCGTGTCGCGCGCATTGACAGGGGCAGGGTTACATATGATTGTGGCATTGCAGCGTGTTTTGAGCAAACGCGTCAATCCTCTATAAGAGACAACCAACTAGTAGACAGTGACCTCAATTATGTTGGTCAAATAACAGACATTATGGAAGTTGATTTTCGTTCCTTCAAGGTGAATGTTTTGAAGGCAAGGTGGTTCAAAGTATCTTATCGAGGAAGAAATCGCACGATTAGGCAACATCCTTCAGGTTTTTATGAGGTGAACAGCACGCAATTCTTGAGGGACATGGACGAGCCTTTTGTTTTTCCAAGGCAAGTTGAACAAGTTTTTTTCACAAGAACCAGAAAGAAAATGATTGTTGGATTGTGGTGCATGCAACTTCTACATCTCGTCATATGATTGATCCATTCTAGGAAGAGGTCCTTATGCACAAATATCATCATCAGAACATAACCCACAGGAACAAGACAAGAGACCCCAAGATACAAGAACACTGTGACAAAACAATTATGCAATTGAGAACACTGGTAGGCAATGCCATAGAGTCAGCGAGGATGAGGTCAATGCCAAGATGAGGAATGGATGAAGAAAACTGAGTGCAACCTGAAACAAGAACAAAGACCATATAATAAAGCAAGACAACTTACCATAGGCTCCACTACAACATGCCCGAATGTGCGATGATGCAACCACGTTTTGAAATTTAAAATGCAGGCAAAAAAGGGGAATGTTGTGTGAACATCATGCGGGATGCACGTATACCAAACAACTCTTCTAGTTCAAAACATGATGACTGGACCAACAAAGCAAGAAGAACTACGTCGAGTCAAGAGGCAGACAAAAGAGGAAGGCAAGACAATAGCAGATCAAAGATATCTCTCAAGGGATAAAATGGAAAAAAGAGGAAAGGAACAAACATAGGGTGAAAAAGGACAAACATGAGATCAAAATGAAATGGATGAAAAAAGGGACCGAGAATAGAGGAACAGAGCAAAACGAGATAAAGTAGCCAAGGACACAAAATGCAAATAGCCAAAGGCCCTCAAAGGCACCAATGAGCAATGAGACATTAAGAATCTATGACAAAGAGCGAGCGTAGGCCTTCATAAGGGCATCCACGAGAACCACTGAGAACATATGACCATATATGGAGTAAAATAAGAATAGAATAGAATAGAATAGAATAGAATAGAATAGAATAGTTTTTTTAACGTCCACGGAGACCAATAGGTCATGGGACCCATACAATGGGCTAGTAGAATCATTACTACTAGGATTAAAAAACCCCTGCCTCGAAAGGTTTTCAAGGGAAAACCCTTTGCAGTAATGATGATACTAGACAAGCAGAGATAATGACTACTGAGGGCTCAGTAATTGCAGACGTTTATCTAGAACCTCAAGTATGTATAATGCCAAGTCATGCATAGATGGTGCTCTGAGAAGTTGTGGAAGCGTGGAATGGAATGCTAAGGTCAAAATAGAGCAATAACAATAAATATCAAGGACTAAAATTCATGAACATATACCCACATGCATAACAGTTCCAAGCGAACTTTCAAATGTAAAAGAACATAATCTAGAACTGAAACAAAATGATAGGGACCCTGAGACTCAGGAATAATCTAGGGGACTAGACCAAAGAACCCATTATGGTGAGAGAAAGATGGAGATTGGAATAATGAATCCAAGGGACTTAAAGGGTACTATATGACGTTTTCAAAAGAAGCAGAGTTCAAAGAACAACTTGATGACCTTAGAACAGAAGAACGAGCGAGAGGGCATAATGGAGGCGGCATGCATAAGGAGGAGGTCTAAGATGGCAGAACGAGTGAAAACAAAGTGAGCAGATAGGAAACAACTGGGGTCAACATAGTAAAATGGCATAATGATGAGACACCTCTAGGGCAAAAAATAAAGAACTATGATGAGTCAAGAGGCAGACAAAGGAGGGAGTTAAGACAATAGAAGAGCAAGGACAGTTCAAGGGATAAAATGAATGAATAAAGAGGAAAAAGACAAAATGCAAGATGAAAAAGAGAGGAATAAGAGATTATAATTGTTGGATTAATCAAGAAAGACAATTCCTTTGCAAGGATGTAAATTCAACACAATGATTTCCTTGTACTTTCAGTCTAGCAATATTAAATCAATAAACCATCTTCAAGTACAAAAGCATCTAGTATCAAGGAAGCCAAGTTATGGTCATTCATTCCTTGATATGCTAAAAATCATTTCATCACTTCTAATCAATGAGTACTTCCTAAGCTCAAAATATAGATAATAATAGTTTTAAGCATTGAGAGCTCGAATTCATCAAACCCGGCATCCCTCTACCCTTTGATCTGATCAATACTTGATCCTCATAATTATTCATCTTCTCATCGTTCCTATATATCTCTTTTGCACGATCGGCACGGCTAGATCCAAGTGACTCGTAATAGAAACCTCATCTCGCATCTTATATCCCACAAAGCCAATGTAAGGAATATAGCGTTTCCATCAAGCACATAAAGCACATAAAGCACTTATATACATAAAGCACTCATTTGCTTGCATCTCTAACTGTTCAATACTTAATCTTCAACTCAGAAGACCAAGCAAACCCCATCCATTGCTTCTCATAGGTTGTTCTTGTAGCTACAATATATTCATCACCAACGCTTCTCATGAATATAGGATGCATATAATATAACCTGATACACACTAACATCCTCCTTCATGTTATGTTTATATGCATCATTTTCTCCTTCAAATAGTTAAATCTTTTCTCTGCCAGAGACTTGGTAAGAATGTCTGCTAATTGTTCTTCTCAGATTTACATATTCCATGGTTACCAAATTCTTCTTGACCACATCTCTAATAAAATGCATTTCCAGTTCTATATGTTTACTCCTTTCATGTAGAACTGGATTTTTGGACAAGCATATGCACTTTTGTAATTGTCACACCAAATTTTTGTGGCCAATGGTTGCTTAAAACCTAGCTCCATAATTAGTCTTCTCCCCCAAATAATTTCCTTTGAGCATAAAGTGGCAAAGAAGATATTCTGCCTCTCTGACTAGACATGGCTATGGCAGTTTGTTTTTTGCATTTCCAGGATATAGGTGCTTCTCATAACATAACTAAATATCCTGAAGTTGACTTTCTTGTATCTACATCTCCACCCCAATCAGCATCACAAAACCCTTCCAATGTTAGGTTCCCTGTTGTATATCTGATTCCTTCTTCAACTGTTCCCTTTAAGTATCTCAGGACTCTTTTTGCAGCAGTCCAATGCTCCCTGCCAGGGTCAGTGTTATACCTACTCAAGATATTAACACTATGTGCAATGTCAGGTCTTGTGCAATTAGCTACATAAGCTAAACATCCAACCAAGGACCTATAGGGCACTGCTAGCATCTCCTTTCTTTCAACCTCATTCTGTGGACACTTGCTTTCAGATAGCTTATGACCAGGTACAGCAGGAGTATTGCAGATTTTACAGTCTTGCATGCTAAATTTTTTTAACATTCCAAGTATTTGTTTCTTTTGAGTAAGAGTTATCATACCTTCTGCTCGATTTCTGCTCATTTCAACTCCAAGAAAATTCTTCAATTCCCCCAAATCAGTCATCTCAAATCTTTGCTTTAGCAGCTCTTTGCACATATTTAAGCATCTTGTTCCCTTTGCTACCATTATATTATCATCAACATATAATGCTATTATACACCACTCTTCTTCGTATTGGAATTTATATAAATTCCCATCATTATCCAATTTTATAAATTCATGCTCTCTTAGGTATCCATCCATACACTTATACCATTCTCGAGGAGATTGTTTTAGCCCATATACTGCTCTATTGAGCTTCCACACCTTGTCCATCCCTTGTTCAAATCCTGGGGCCTGCTTCATGAAAATCTCTTCTTCTAATATGGCATTTAGAAATGCAGTTTTCACATCCATATGATGCACTTCTAAATTTTCTGCATTTGCTATTGCTAAGAGCATTCTAATGCTATTCATTTTAACCAAAGGAGAAAAGGTTTCATCAAAGTCCTGACCTTTTTTCTCTGAAAAAAACCCTTGGGCAACCAATCTGGCCTTGTATCTAGGTGTCTTTTCCATCTATACTGTTTTTATCCTAAAATGACCATTTGTTACCAACAATATTTTTCCCATCGATCTGTCCCACAAGTTCATAGGTGTTGGTGTTATGAAATGACTTCATCTCCTCATTCATAGCATTTAGCCATTTATCCCTCTCTCGCTGAATCAAGCACATCTTCATATGTTTTGGAATGTCCGGATCTAGATGTGCTAATATTTCAAACACATTATTCACTTCTCCTTCCACATTCTGAAATCTCTTACTCTTACCTCGAGTTGTACGACCATGAATTGAGGGATCAATTCTTATGTTTGCTTGTTGTAGTTTCTCTACTTCAGTAATTCTTTTCTTTCTTTGAGGTAGGTCTGCATCATTTGATGTCTCAGGTTCTTCATTTATGATCTCTTGATTTGGTATTTGCACATCTTCAGAATCTCCCACCTCTTCCTTAACCTTTTCATCATTCCCTGCATTATTGACTCTATGATCATCTGCAATATCATCATCATCAATCAGCTTAATAGTAGGCACAGATTTTCCAGTATTATCATCATTGATTATGCTTTCAGCAATCTCCCTTTGTTTATTCACCTTGACTTGCACTTTATACACTTGAGATTCATCAAAGATTACATCTCTACTTACCACTATCTTTCTAGTTCTCGGATTGTACAATCTAAATGCTTTAGACTGAGTGTCATATCCAACTAGATAGGTAATCATGGCTCTATCATCCAATTTTTTCCTGAGCTCTTCAGGAATGTGTGTGTAGGCCAAGCATCCATATATTCTTAGTTTGCTATAATCTATGGTTTTTCCTGACCATAGCATATCAGGGATTGCCCCTTTTATGCTTACTGAAGGCAAACTGTTTTGAATCATGGTAGCTGTTTGAACAGCCTCTTCCCATAAAAAATTTGGAAGCCCTGATGATTTTAGCATACTTCTTACTGCATTAAGAAGTGTTCTATTCTTTCTTTCTGCAATTCCATTCTGTTGAGGAGAATACCTACATGTAAGCTGTCTTCTTATTCCTGATAAGAATTCTCCACCTCTATCAGATCTCAAACACTTGATCTTCCTTCCAGTTTCAGTTTCTACTTCATTTACATATTGTTTGAATGTGTCCATTGCCTTAGATTTTATTTTCAAACAATAGATGTGAGTATGTCTGCTAAAATCATCAATTAGAGTCATAAAGTATCTTTTCCCAGATAACCCTATTATGTTCATAGGTCCACACAAATCAGTGTGCACTAAATCCAACAACCCTTGTGATCTTTTATTAGATCTTCTAAACGGTAACCGAGTATGTTTGCCAAGTGCACATCCCATACATACTGATTTTTCAAATTGGTTTAAATCTGCTTCTATAAACCCTTTCTTACACAATAATTCAATGATTTTAGAATTTGCATGCCCAAGTCTCCCATGCCATCTATCAACTGATGGCAAGGTTACAAGATTCAGCTTAGTTGGTTGACAATGAATATTATCAAGACCAAATAGATTTCCAATTCTTCTTCCAATAAATTTCACTTTATTTTCATAAATCACATTACATTGCAGTCTTTCAAAAACAACCTTGTAACCAAGATCTACTAGCTGAGCTATGGAAATCAAATTCCTTACAAGACCAGGCACACATAATACTTTTTCTAGAACAATCTTCTTCCCTTGCAAATCAAACAATTCAAGCATTCCACTATCTGCTATCTGCTTCAACTCTCCATTCCCAAACTGAACATGTCCTCTTGCTTCTCCTTTGCAATTTTTCAGCAAGCATGAACTTGAGGCTACTGATTTTTCAGCTCCCTGAATCTAGAATGAGAACATCTTTTTATGAGTTTCTTTCCTTGAAAAACAATTGTTTGAAATATTTACCTCTATATCTTCATCTAGCTCCTCCTCCTCAGATTCTTTAACCACATTCAGACTCAGATTATGTCTTCCTCCTTTGCTCTTGCTTTCAAAATATTTTCTGTCTTTTCCTTTATTTCTTTTTGACCTTTGGAACACTTGTTTGCCATATGCCCCTTTCCCTCACAGTTATAGCACACTATTTCTTTATCTTGCTTAGGACAGTTTATCTTCAAATGCCCATAACTGTTGCATTTAAAACATGGACCTATCTTCCCTTTGTCAAAGGATTTCTTACCTTTTTTTCCAGCATACATAACTTCTGCCTCATCCTCCTCAGCATCTCTTCCTTGCTCAAACTCTGTACGAATCATCCTTATGGCATGTTCTTTGGACCTAGCAACATTTCTCAAAAGAGTAGCAAGATGTGCATTATGAGATACAGCCCTAGAGATAGCTAGTAATTGATAATCCTCATTAAGAACAACCCCTGCACCTTCAAGGTCAGCAATGATGGATTCAAACTTGTGACGGTCCAGGGGAATATACGCCATAAATACGTATATTCCTGGATCCGTCACTATACAAGTCTAGCTTCATAGCCTTGTATACCATAGGTTGTGGCACTAGGGGGCATGGCCAAGTTATTCTCATAACTTAGCCACCCATAGGTTTAGACCATTATCCACGTGGCCTTAACCTATTGGGCACCCGCCACACAGGACTCACCCAATTGGTGCCACGTGGCATCCTAGGTGGACCTAACTTATATAGGCCTAAACCCTAACCCTAGGCCTCTTTCCAGCCCTAACACCCAGAGACTCACCTACTCGTTCGAAACCCCGTTTCGAACGTCGTTTGCTGTAGCATAGACTGGTGCAGCAGCCCCAGCAGGGTAGACTCGTTCTTGGAGCAAGAGCAGCATCACGTGAGTCGAAGACCATGGAGGCACACGGATCTGGAGGGAGAGCTTCAGGAGCAGGTATGTAGGATAGTAGTTGTGATAGCTTATCTGGAATTAGCATTCCAGATATGCTAGTATCTTGTATCTAGAGTAGAGCCATCCTAGAACCCGTATTCAACATCTTGAACCCTAATCAATGAACCCTAACTATTAGTTAGATTTGTATGATTAGGTTAAGATGTTCTTCTTATGATTATTCTCATGATGTGATGATTATGTGATGATGGTTGATCATGTTTGCTCCTCTTGTATTGGGAAGGGGGGTAGAGACCTAGAGCCATATGTAGTATGCTCCTAGAGTAGATCCCTTAGTTCCTATTAGATGCGGCCTGTGCATAGGAGCCCACCAGGCTATTGAGGCTATGATACGACTCAGCACCATACAACGGGGCTAGAGGGAAAGTGGAGGGAGGATCCCCGCCGAAAGGGGGGCTTCGGGATCCCATAGTGGGCTAGGCTTATGGTCTGGTCACTTCGCAGGGGCCGAGCATGGGTCCGGCACCTCCCCGGGCAATGGTGTCGCCTCCTCCTCGAGAGCTGCAAGTGTCACTTTGGCTCTCGCTTTTGGGGGTTCACTGGTACGCAATGCGGTGTCGCCACGATTCTCTAGCCCACTACGCACCTCTAGATCCCGGAAGGGGAGATGCAACCCTTCCTGCCTCATCGGACCGGGAGATGCAACTCGAGTAGTCCCGATGGGTGATGCCATGGGATTGCGTGATCCGGAAGGCTAGAGTCCCGTCGAGCCCGATTTAGCCCATCCGCAAAGTATGCACAGTGAGGGGCGGATGGAGTGGTCAACCCTAGCCATTGTTCTATGCCAGCCCTCGCCATTGCCATGACTCCTGGCTGCTCTATCTTGAGGCCTAGCCCGCCGTCCATCCTCCTTATGAGTCCGAGCCGGGTAGGAGCTCTCATGTTTTATGGTTCGTGATTATCATCTTTGCATTGATAGATGTGTGATGCGCTACCCTTCGAGGTAGTATTTGTATATGTTTGATGCTAGTTCTGACGTGTTATCGCTTCCGCTGTTATAGGAGCCCATAGGGGAAGGGCGCGCAAGACACCTTCGTGTTCCCTCCCCGCACTAAGGGTCACCTCAGAGTGCGGGGTAGACGGCGGGCCCGCGGCGGTTGTTGAGCCGGATGGGGATTTCCTGCCGAAAATAATGCGGCTAGGCGCCGTATGTTTAGCAGGGAGCGTCACAATGGTATCAGAGCGATGTTCTTGGTTGACCAAGAACTAGCACTGACCATAACCATGAAGTAGTCTAACAGGCCTATAGAGGTGTGAAATGAACGTTTCCACCATTGAACCGCGAAAATGGGGGAAAAATTTTTCTCCTAGGTAGTGGGTCAGGATTTAGGTTAAGTGTTAGACAAAGGGTTGAGTGAGTCAAACTCATCTTCTAGTAAATTTGGAGTGAAAATTATGCATCTGCATCAAATTTCACCTAAAAAGGGGTCGAAGAATCATACCAATCGGAGACCCAGGTGAAAAATGGCGCAAATTCATAAATTGCACTTCAAACCATTAGAAAATTTGAAAATATAAGTATAATATCAACTAATATAGGTTTAATATATATTTTAATAATTAAATAACTATTAAATAGGGTGTAATTAATAAGGGGGGCTAATAAATAGGGGTAATTATGGTAGGAGAATATTCCCAGGGACCCTCCCTTTTAAATATCCCTGACACCTCATTTTTCCTCCAAACTTTCCTCCACCTTCTTTCTCTTGATCAGCCTATCCCCACCCGTTTTCTAAACCGTTAAGTATGGCAAGAACCAAGCAGCATGACCAGGAAGCCGTGGCGAGCCGACACTCTCGATGGCGACTTAGCAACCGGGGCGACACGTGAAGAAGATCCCCGAGCACCTCCTCACCTAAGAAGGGGGGAAGAGGAGCTTCCCCCAAGCAGCCAGCAGCTAGCCGACAGTGACATATCACGATGCCGGTGAGCCCTTCGGGCCGGCAGAACGCGAAAGAACCGGCGAGACTCGCCATTTCGGGACACGCATTAATCGGCGGAAGAGCAGAGGAAGAGCAGTCCAGCAGCTAGGGACGGCTTTGGCCTTCTGGCCAAAGAAAAAGGCAAGGAGAAGGTCACTGAGTGGCCGGAGGAGAGGGCCGCGAGGAGGAAGAGGGAGCGGGAGGAGGAGCTGAGGCGGCAGGAGCAGAGAACGAAGAGAAGAAACGACGGGCCTCACGGACCGGCCGCTATCGAGGAACCGCAATGAGGAAGTGGAAGAGGAGGTGGAAGAGGAGGTTGAAGAGGAGGAAGACGAGGAGGACGAGCGCGCCGGGGAACCTTCAAACCCCGACGCCAGACCACCTTATCCAAAGTGGCCTAAGCCACCTAAGGTGGTCAAGAAGCAGAAGGCGGGCGAGCGATCCTTCGCCCTGAAGGAGGATCGTCTCTTCTTCGACGCCTCAAGGCGCATTCGTATACCTCCGCCTGCGGGACGAGGTATAATGACTGGTATTGCCGGCAGAATGTCGACCGGTACGTGGAGGGGGGGCGTCCAGCGAAGAACCAGCCCAAGCCGCCTCCGCCACCACCGGAGAAGCCGAAGAAGGTCCACCATGGACCTAATTCCCCGCATCTCGTCTTCCCGAGATTAGACACTTTCAACAAAGGCACTAATCTCCCCGATTAGGAAGGCACCTTTGAGCGCTCATGCGAGGAGGTGATGGCGGAGTTCGGCCACCCACTACAGAGTGACGCCGCCACAACTCCTGGTGTTGCAAGTAGCCGAGGCCGAAGCTCACCCAGCTTGTTTGAGGAAGGGAACCCTCTCGCTGCGATCCACGCCAAGAGGGTGACCTTGATGCCCAAGGATATACACTTACGCCGCATCCGCAAGAAATACCCTTGAGGATGCATTTTTGTTCAAAGTAATGTAATTATTAAGTCTCTTATAAATATAAAATTTTGTTGTAAATTGACCTTAATTCTTGTATGAAATTATGTCTAAATAGCTCAAATTTCACTTTAATTTTGACCATTAAAATTGCATTGTTGAAGGAAAAAAATTAATTAGTTAGAAACCCTAGCTTAATTAGTCCAAAAAAAAAAAAAAAAATTGGCTTAAACCGGTCGCTGTCGCGAAAATTGGGTCTCATCGGCCGAGGGCTACTTCTCATGACCACGCCACCCGATTTTGGCATTTTGATGCTGATAAATGTCCAATTTAAGTAAGAAAAGTTGCTAGTTAGGGTAGAATCATGCTGGAAAGTCATGTTAGGATGTTTAATTTTCCTAAAACCCCTCGTAGAAAGTTAATTGACCCGAAACCGGGTCGTGTCGCGAAAAACCACCCTGCGTCCTCGACGCAGAGCCAATTCTCGCGACGCCACCCGATTTCGCCCAATCTTGCCTAGATTGACCAATTTTGACCCAACAAACTCTCATGTAGTGTTTCTTGCTTTGCTTTGCCTAGAATTGCACTTCATGGTAGTTCATTTGGACACCCAGGGCCATAGATTTGGAGTCTTCCCCATCAAGAACCTTTGTGCACGGAACCCGAGGCACCCCTAGTCTATAAAAGGGCCCTCATTTGTCATTTTCTCCCTATCAGAACTGCTCTTAGCTCCTGTGGCGATTTTCTAGCCCTTTGCTCAATTTCAGACCATTTTTCATAGCCATCTCTACGCTCAATGGCTTATCAAGCTTTGTTAGATGGTACAATGACTCTAATCATATCCGTGAACTCCTCTGCCGAGCAAGCCTTTCATGTCTTCGATCATCTCTTTGATCTTCATGCCACCTTGACCGTAACCCCCTATTACACCGACATCATGTGTCAATATGATCGCAAAATTCTGCCCCTCGGAAGTTAGCTTGCCACCTAGGGAGGGAAATGGGTTTCTCTAGATTCTCTTGCTCAAGCCATAGGTGGGGATCCAGGGCAAGAACAAGTCGTGGGATAGAACCGTAAACATGCCGCACTACATGACCCGTAAGCATCATAGGCATAGGTATCTCTCGTGCCAAGCAGCCTTAGCATTGTTCATGCAAAGATAGGGCGCTTAACCAACCAGGGAGCCGTCAATTCAACCCTTTGATTTGGCACCTCTCGACACTCGGGCAGCACAGATAAACATCCACGAGATCGAGACCTCAGCATACGAACACTACGGCTCCACATCGGAAACACCTATGTTGCAGATCGAACATGACTACGAAGAGGAGGAGGAAGAGAACCCAAGTTGGGAGATGAGGGAGGCAAGAAGGATGGAGAGGCGATAGCTCGACAACAGAAGTTCTAAGGCGAGACTTTGAGCCACCAAGTGGGTATTACGGCCCTTACCCCGCTGATTATCGACGGCGAGGGAGTACATATTCGCCAATCACATCCTCAACCTTCCCTATTGTCAAGAGGAGGGCCCTCGTGGATCGACGCAGCTTCTAAGCCTAATAGCACAAGAGCGGGCGTTGACTTCATCGACTACTCCTACCAAGAGATTCCACTAAGGTAGCCGAAATTACACTCCTATGCGGGGAAACCATGTCGACATCCGGGCATATCAACAGATTAGGTACATGTTTCAGCAAGCCAGGAACCCATCATCCCGTAAGAAGAATTTCAGAAATCCAAAGCAGTTGTACAAACCGAAGATGCCCAAGCTCCAAATTTACCGGTCGCGCCCAGAGTATCGCTAATCATCTAGCAAAGATCAACTTGGAGAACGCAACGATTATGTGGAGGGATCACGAAGATCCGATCGCATTAGATGTGTTCGGGCGCAGGCGCCCAGAGGAAGGGTACGGGAGGCACGGGGCAAAGACAGGGGCAAATCACTCGTGTACTATCTTCCTAGCTCTTAGTCAAGGTCAGATGATAGTCTTCCACAAGGAATTCAGCCCAAGGGGTGAAGAACTCCGGGCCCCTCATAGCACTCTCAGGGTTTGGACATCATGCCAGGATAGATTTTGGGATGGACCATGTGATACTCTTCAAAAGATCAGTAGCCCTTCACGCCCTCGACTTCGCAAGGGGCCACCTCAGAGATGCACACTTGTCAGTAGTGGCGGCAACTGCACCAGAACTCCCGGCACCACAAGTGGCAAGAGCATTGGAGGGAGGATCGGCGGCCAGAATCCTACAGAATATGACCAAGGGCTCACGATTCAAGAAAATCAAGAACTTCTTCAAGCGACATCATTGATGGAAGAATTGCTTTGCTAACTTAATTAAAGTACATTGTAACTCCTTTTAAGTATTATCATGAAGTCCATTAAATGTATTCCTATATACTAATTAATGTATTACTATGATTTTGACTTGTAAATGAAGTTTTCATATGATTTCTTTTGGTACCTAACAACAATTTAATTGTAAGCAAAAATGACTATTGTCTAAACTTAACATTATGTATTGATGATCGACCCTTTGCGCTGAAGGAACTCAAGTGCGGGATCTCGTGACCAGCACCACCACGAATTGGGTTCCAAGGAACTTGTTTGGCGTGAGAACAAGAAGATTTTGAGCAGATATGTCACCGTGAGGCGTCAATGCAAGGTTGGTGCGATGAGGAACCGTGATGCAACACCTCATCAACTCGGGCGACACCTCTCATGAATGCATCAGAAGATGGTCCTCCACCTCCACCTTGTCCTCCGTGGGTGACGGTTCCCTCGGCGAGGAAGGGGAGGGCAACCACGGCAACGTCAGGGACAAGAGACGAAGAAGGAGAACCAGGAGTCCATCATCATCTAGCTCCAGCACATCAGATAGTTCTTCCAGTGAGGACAGCTCTAGTTCCGACAGTGAGTCTGGCACACCTAAGGCAAGGAAAAGGGCAAGAAAAACAGATGATTACCAGAAAAAGGTGGATAGTGCTATGAGCAATGTGTGGAAGACAAGGAAGTCGGGCCGCTTTGGGAAAGACAGATCGTGGATGGAAGTCGACGATGGCTTGATGAAATGGAAGAATTTGGTAACTCTTACGGTATGAAAGACAAGGATATAGGGAAAGTTGCTACAGCTAACCTTATTGGACCGGCAAGGATCTGGTGGAAGGGATATGCTAAGTCTAACAAGCTGAAGAGGAACAATTGCAGATTTAAGACTTTTAGCAAGGCTTTCCGTAAGCACTATGTGCCAAGGTCCCATACTAGTAGACGTGATCCAAAGCTTTTACAGGTTGAATCGTGGTAGCTTATCGCTGGCTAAGTATACCGAAGAATTCATGAGACTTAGACTTCATGTCCCTGAGTATCGAAAAGGCAAAAGCAAAGGGACACCTATATTGAGGGGTTGAACAAAGAATATCAAGAGGCTTGTTAGAGCAATCAACCCAAGGTCAGATTGCAGAGGCGAAGATAAAGCTATAAGTTTGGAAGAGGCACCAAAGAACTCCAAAGCAGAGAAGCAACCAACCTTTAGGGGTAAGAGTTCAGTGGCAAGATCGTGGACAATACCAAGGTAAGCAATCAGCAGCTACACCATCGGGGAGTCAGCAGCAAGGTAAGGGTCAGAACAAAGCTTTTGGGGACCGTAAGTTACGCATGCATCAAGGGGCGTGCTCTCAAGCCGCCTCCCAGACACCGCCCCGAAGGAAAAGAGACAGAATGCATTGAGAAAAGTTATGCTTCAGTGCTTCCGGCCAGGGCAATCAACACATGATTGTCCATTCAGTCATGCGGTCGATAGCCTTGGCGAGCTTATGGATTGGGATTCCCCAACGTAAGCGGATGAAGACGGCGACCAAAGCAGGGAGGCCCATGACTTCATAGATGGTGAGTGCCACATATGTGCAAACATTGAGTCGATGATATTGAGAGTCAGTCCCGACCGCCATCGCGGCTGATGGGATCATAAATAATAAGCCATATGTAGTCCTCATAGATACAGGTAGCTCTCACAATTTTGCATCTCCTAGATTGGCTGCCTTAATGAAGAACAAGGTATTGAAGTCTACGCCAAGGCCAAGAGCTATGGCAAACGGCGCCATTCGACACTAAGGGGAGGAGGATCATCTTTGATATAGACCTTAGTGGGGCTAAGTGGGCCGGGGGAGCGGAAGTCATGGATATCGGAAGGTATGATTTTATTGTGGGAATGGAATTCTTGAAGCCAAAAAAAAGCAAAGAATTGATTGTGACCGAACGGTCACCATGACGCACCGACGGACGGCAGCAAGTTGATAGTCAAAGGTAAGAAGCTAGGTTCTCCCATGCAAAGTATTTCTTTGAAGCAGCTAAGGAAGAGCATAGAAAGGAATAAGGTGGACTACATCCTGAGGATGGAATCAGTTGAGCCAAGCAAGCAAGATGGAAGTGACCCAAAGGGAAATCAGCTGCCCAAGCATAGCAAGGCTTATTTCGTGAGTTCAAGGATGTATTTCCTGATGAAATCCAAAGCACCGCCACCTTATAGGGGTGTGGAATGTGAGATCACATTGGCTCCGCACGCCGCCTACCAAGAAGGCACCATATAGAATGAGCACCCTGCAATTGATTGAGCTTAAGAAGCAGCTTCGTGAATTGCTCGAGCTTGATTCATAAGGGCAAGTGTGTCTCCTTTTTGGAGCACCTATACTCTTCGTAAAGAAGAAAGACGGAGCCTAAGAATGTGCATAGACTATCGCCGCCTTAATAAGCAAACGATAAAGAACAAATATGCATTGCCAAGGGCGATGACCTAATGGATCGGTTACAAGGAGCAAAGGTATTCTCTAAAATTGATTTGAGATCGTGATACCATCGATAAGGATAAAAGAAGAGGATATCCACAAGACCGCTTTAACGCGGTATGGTCATTTTGAGTTTACAATAATGCCCTTTGATTGTCAAACGCCCTGCAACATTTATGCGCCTTTATGAACGACATCTTCGTGAGACTTCTTGGATGAGTTTGTCATTGTCTTCTTCGACGACATTCTAGTCTACAAAGAAGTCCCTTGAAGAGCATTGTCGCGATCTCGGGAAAGTGTTGGAAAAGTTGAGACGCCATCGGTTGTATGGGAAGCTCTCTAAGTGCCACTTTGCAACAGCCGAAAGGGAGTATTTGGGGCACGTGAGTAACATCCGAGGGAATCTCCACAGATCCATCTAAGATTGAGGCAATAGTTGATTGGCCAGCTCCAAGGAATGTAGCGTAAGTAAGAAGCTTTCTGGGTTGGCGGGATATTACAGAAGTTCGTGAAGGACTTTGCTAAGTGGGCGCCCCTTTGTCTGGACCTCACTAAGGCCAAGAAGATTAAGGATTGGACTAGCCATTGGTTAGAGAAAGTCCAAGCTTCCTTCGAGCTTAAGGAGGCCTTAACAACAAAGATCGCTTGCTTGTTCTCCGGATCCGGTAAAGATAAGTTGGTAGCAACGGATGCAAGCAAAATAGCAACGGGAGCAGTCTTGATGCAAGAAGGAAGGGTAGTCGCCTACGACTCGAAGAAGATGAACGACGCCGAGCAACGCTACCCAACCCATGATCAGGAGTTGCTAGCCATTGTCAGGGCATTAAGGATATGGAGGCATTATTTGCTGGGAAGGAAGTTTCAGTTGGATACTGATCACCAGAGCCTTCAGTATCTCTTCACCCAGCCACTCCTCAACTTAAGGCAAAGGAGGTGGATGGAATTCCTTGAGGAGTATGATTTTGACATTGTATATAAGCCTGGGCAGATGCCCTCTCTAGGAGACCATTTCAGACAAGGACGCATTGTAATGCGATTTCCACTCTTTCGAGTGAGTTTGGCAAGAAGATTGAGGAGTGTGGACTTCAAGGAGGTATGGGAAAGTCTTTCCAAGGAAGCCAGAACAGATAAGGAGCGGGAAGCCTTCAAGCATTATAAGAAGGAAGGCAACCTGTTGTATCACAAGCATAAGTTGTGTGTGCCCGAATCTTCAGGGGTAAGGAAGTTAATTCTTCATGACACACATAACAGCCCAATAGCGTGGCATGCCGGGCTTCATGAAGACCTATTTCAAGATTCAAGTAGCTACTTCCGCCGTATGAAGAGGCGATAGCTGCATATATTCGAGATTGCCGCTTATGTCACAGAGACAAAGGCGAACAACTTCGGATTCCGTGTGCTTTAGAGCCATTGGGGTGCCAAATGCAAAGTGGGAGGTCATAAGCATGGATTTCATCACGGGTCTCCCTAGAACTCTTCGAGGCAATGATGCATTGATGGTTGTCGAGACAAGTTATCTAAGATGGCACATTTTGTGCCTTGCAAGACTACTTGACACCGCATTAGATAATCGCTGGGTTATTTGTAAGGGAGATTTTTAGACTCCATGGCATGCCTCGAGATAATATCCGATAGAGATTCTAAGTTTATGAGTGCCTTTTGGCGTGATCTCTTCAAAGACCATTCGCATTTAAGCTCTCCATGAGCACGGCATATCATCCCCAAACAGATGGCCGGCGACCGGAAAGGACGAATCGGATCATTGAAGACATGCTTCGGGTTATGTGTGGAATAAGCAGTCCAAGTGGGATGAGTACATCCACTTGGTGGAATTCGCCACAATTAGCGGGAGTCTTCTCGATGTCTCCTTTCATGGTAAATTACGGTACCTGCTGCTTAACTCCCCGGATACTTGGCACAATCCTCGTGTCCAAGGTAGAAGTATCCCAGCCAGATGTTAGGGGATATGCAGCAGCCTAGTGGAAGAAGTAAGGGGTTATTTATTGGCAGCAAGAAGTCGCAAGTAAGAGTGTAGCCGACAAGCACCGAGGACCGTAAGGGAGTTCAAGGTAGGCGATAGCGTTTGGTTGAAGATCAAGGTGAAGCAAGCCAAGCTGCGGATTGGGAGTTGTAAGAAGCTTGCCCCTAGGTGGGCTGGTCCGTTCAAGATTTTGGAAAGAGTGGGCTCTCAAGCCTACAAGTTGGATCTTCCAGCCCATCTCAAGGTTCACAAAGTCTTCCACGTAAGTTTATTAAAAAGGCACAATCCTAACCCTGAGGAGGTTTTGGATACTCCAACCTTGTTGGAAATGACGGAGGAGCAAGTAGAAATAGTGCCTGAGTTACTTCTTGATAAGTCATTCAAGAAGACTAGGAGGTCTCGCCTCCAATATTTGGTTAAGTGGAAGCACTTACCCGTGGAAGATGCGACATGGGTATTGAAGCAAGATTTGGAGAAGCAATACCCGTAATTTATGAAGGAGTTTGATGGGCGAAGTCGCCTCCGACTTGGTCGACCCGACTTTGCCGTGGTTAGCTAGTATGTTGTTAGTTAGCCTTAAGCCTGGCGCATGCATTCTAGTTAGTAGGGTGCATGTGCCAGAACCTTGGATCGTGTGGGCGATGATGGGATACGCCTTTAGGGCATTCTCTAGGCCACACGCACCAAGAGGTGCGCATGACCATTAGGGTCATGTGAGTGAGGAAAGAGGCATGGTGGGCGATGATGGGACATCGACGGATGATCTCTATGCCACGATGCGCGGGTACGCACATTGGCCGACCGTAGGAGGGTCATGGTGAAGGGTAAAGTGATCATGCGCGATGATGGGATCGTGAGACGCTCCCTAGCTGAAACCCTGGGGCATGAGGCAATCGGGTGTACTCGATCCGGGGATCGTGGTACAAGGTAGCACTCGATCATGGGCAATGATGGGAGCATCTTAAATGATCCCTAAGCTCAAATCCGAAAGGGCCATGATCTTGGGCAAGGTAGTAGGACAACCTTGAGCCAGTAGTTCGGCTCAAGGAGGTAAGGGGGGTGGTCCCCTAAAACCACAAATTATTAACTAAACTAACGTAATGTGCTCCTTTGCAGGCAAGTAGAAGGAGGACCTCATCGAGGAGCCGCCAAGCATTTAGAAGATAGGGGGAGCCATAATTTAGATTATGAACCCTAATAACTCTTATAATAGTATTTTGAATTATTATAACAAATAACTGTGTTAAGGCTATATAATTTTGTATAAGTACAAATATAGCCTAAATTTTGACCTTTAAATTAATAAAACTTGATTGCTAAAGTAAACTAAAAGTTGTCTTATGTTGTTTTGCAGGCATAAGGTAGGTTCGTCACCTTAGCGCAATGCTGAGGACAGCATTGTCCTAAGGGGGGGAGAATGTGACGGTCCAGGGGAATATACGCCATAAATACGTATATTCCTGGATCCGTCACTATACAAGTCTAGCTTCATAGCCTTGTATACCATAGGTTGTGGCACTAGGGGGCATGGCCAAGTTATTCTCATAACTTAGCCACCCATAGGTTTAGACCATTATCCACGTGGCCTTAACCTATTGGGCACCCGCCACACAGGACTCACCCAATTGGTGCCACGTGGCATCCTAGGTGGACCTAACTTATATAGGCCTAAACCCTAACCCTAGGCCTCTTTCCAGCCCTAACACCCAGAGACTCACCTACTCGTTCGAAACCCCGCTTTGAACGCCGCTTGTCAGAGCATAGACTGCAAAGAGTCCAAAGGGTAGACTCGTTTGGAGCAAGAGCAAAGCATCACGTGAGTCAAGACCATGGAGGCACACCTGATCTGGAGGGAGAGCTTCAGAGCAGGTATGTAGGATAGTAGTTGTGATAGCTTATCCGAATTAGCATTCCGTATATGCTAGTATCTTGTATCTAGAGTAGAGCCATCCTAGAACTCGTATTCAACATCTTGAACCCTAATCAATGAACCCTAACTATTAGTTAGATTTGTATGATTAGGTTAAGATGTTCTTCTTATGATTATTCTCATGATGTGATGATTATGTGATGATGGTTGATCATGTTTGCTCCTCTTGTATTGGGAAGGGGGTAGAGACCTAGAGCCATATGTAGTATGCTCCTAGAGTAGATCCCTTAGTTCCTATTAGATGCGGCTCAGGCATAGGAGCCCACCAGTGCTATTGAGGCTATGATACCACTCAGCACCATACAACGGGCTAGAGGGAAAGTGGAGGGAGGATCCCCGCCGAGTGGGGGCTTGGGGATCCCATAGTGGGCTAGGCTTATGGTCGGTCACTTCGCGTGGGCCGAGCATGGGTCCGACACCTCCCCGGGCAATGGTGTCGCCTCTCCTCTCGAGAGCTGCAAGTGTCGCCTTTGGCTCTCGCTTTGGGGGTTCACGGGCAGTAATCGCGGTGTCGCCACGATTCTCTAGCCGCCCACAACACCTCTAGATCCCGGAAGGGGAGATGCAACCCTTCCCGCCTCATCGGACCGGGAGATGCAACTGAGTAGTCCCGATGGGTGATGCCATGGGATTGCGTGATCCGGAAGGCTAGAGTCCCGCCGAGCCTGATTTAGCCCATCTGCAAAGTATGCACAGGAGGGGCGGATGGAGTGGTCAACCCTAGCCATTGTTCTATGCCAGCCCTCGCCATTGCCATGACTCGGTCTGCTCTATCTTGAGGCCTAGCCCGTCAGTCATCCTCCTTATGAGTCTGAGCCGGGGTAGGAGCTCTCATGTTTTATGGTTCGTGATTATCATCTTTGCATTGATAGATGTGTGATGCGCTACCCTTCGAGGTAGTATTTGTATATTTGATGCTAGTTCTGACGTGTTATCGCTTCCGCTGTTATAGGAGCCCATAGGGGAAGGGCGCGCAAGACACCTTCGTGTTCCCTCCCCGCACTAAGGGTCACCTCAGAGTGCGGGGTAGACGAAGGGCCCGTGCGGTTGTTGAGCCGGATGGGGGATTTCCTGCCGAGTGTACGGCTAGGCGCCGTATGTTTAGCAGGGAGCGTCACAAAACTTCTCTAAAAATTCTGTAATATTGTCCTTTTCATAAAGTTTTAACCTTCTTAATTGCTTCTCCAGAACATCTATTTGAGATGAGGATTTTATCTCATAGTTATCAATCATATATTTCCACATTTCTGCTGGAGACTTACCCCTTAGCTTCAATTTAATCACAGTACCAACCTTGTTGCTAATTATTGACTGAGCCTCCATAATCTTTGTTTTCTCATCTGCACTTGTTCTCAAGGTTGCACTCCTGCCAAAGACTTGCACTAGTATCTCCTCCAAAGACTTGGAGATTCCGTCTCAGGCACCACCGCAATGAGCTAGCACTAGCACTAGATCCTCCCGTGCCATTACCCCCGAGCTATTTATACCGCCCCTCCCGCACTAGTTGGATCACATAAATACCACAAATTCTCAAATTCCAATACCTCTTTTATACTTTGTTTCCACAATTGAAACCCACTGTCTCCTTTGAATGTCTCTATGGAATTTAGAAGATTTGCACCAAATCTTGTCGACATCCTGCACTTGGAATTTTAAGGCTCTGATACCACTGTTGGATTAATCAAGAAAGACAATTCCTTTGCAAGGATGTAAATTCAACACAATGATTTCCTTGTACTTTCAGTCTAGCAATATTAAATCAATAAACCATCTTCAAGTACAAAAGCATCTAGTATCAAGGAAGCCAAGTTATGGTCATTCATTCCTTGATATGCTAAAAATCATTTCATCACTTCTAATCAATGAGTACTTCCTAAGCTCAAAATATAGATAATAATAGTTTTAAGCATTGAGAGCTCGAATTCATCAAACCCGGCACCCCTCTACCCTTTGATCTGATCAATACTTGATCCTCATAATTATTCATCTTCTCATCGTTCCTATATATCTCTTGCACGACGGTTACGGCTAGATCCAAGTGACTCAGAATAGAAACCTCATCTGCATCTTATATCCCACAGGCCAACAGAAGGAATATAGCGTTTCCATCAAGCACATAAAGCACATAAAGCACTTATATACATAAAGCACTCATTTGCTTGCATCTCTAACTGTTCAATACGAATCTTCAACCTGTAAGACCAGTACAACCTACTGCCACTGCTTCTCATAGGTTGTTCTTGTAGCTACAATATATTCACTGCCACTGCTTCTCATGAATATAGGATGCATATAATATAACATGATACACACTAACAATAATGAAATAGATGGAATAAGAATCGCAAATAGAGGACTGAGCAAACTGGAATAAAGGAGCTAAAGTCACAAATGCAAATGTCTAAAAATCCCTCACGGACATTCATAAGATATTAAGAATCTATGATAAAAGAGAGAGTATAGGCCCTTATAAGGGCATCCATGAGAACAACTGAGAACATATGAGAAAGAAGCATGCACTTACCTACCTACACATACATCTAGAGATAAAGCACAAGAAACTTAGAGCAAAAAAGGAAATAGAAGCAAATGAAATGGATGGAGAAATGGGATTAAGACAAAGGAACCAGAGCACAACAAATCAAAAGATATCAAGGAATGAAAAACCAAACGAAGGGGACATCGTGAGATACATGGAGTAAGAACAAATAGAGCAATTGGTACCATTGATGCAGCAAAGGTTGAATGGGACGAGACATTTATGCAAAAGGAAAGGAAGAAGGAGGGAAAGTCATGAGGTAAAAGAAGTAGAGCAAACATAGGGAGCACGAAATGAAACTACAGGCAGGCGAGAATGGAGAGAAATGAGCCACTTCTAACTAAACCAACGAACCGCATAACCACAAAACTAAATTCGATGACTGAGAACCCCATAACCTGCAGAACGAAGAGAAAACAATGTGAAATGGACAAACAAATGAGCATCCCTCAACTAAGAAACCTATAGTGCAAAGGACGCTACCATAGACTGCAAAGATAGAAATACATGAAATAGCCAAGCAAAGAATTAGACATTCGACACTTTATGCCAAAATGGATGCTCCCACCCTAAAGAATGAAAAAATGTTAGTGAAAATGCTCCTGTGCAAAGCGAACTCACCTGTAGAAAATGCAAAAACCAAAGAGCAAATCAAAATAGATACGTAACCGTGAAAATAGTGTCTCCCAACACATCCAATTTCCATCCTGTCATCGAGGAGATATAAACCCCTGCCATTTACTAAACATGCTCAGGATTTGGCAACACTTGTATGAGGTGGTATATCGCAAGTACTTGACAAGTCCAAGATGAGGGAATCGATGCATGGGTTGAGCAATATCAAAATGAATCATTTAGCGAATAACAAGAGGGCCAAACGGGAATTGACAAGTGCATGTACATATGTACTTTATTACAAACGAACTATTTTAGCCGATAAAATATAAAATGGATATGCACTTTAAAAAATGAACCATGTAATTACCGAGATAAATGCCAGGTTGTAGCAGAAGATGCATGTACACATGAACTATAGAGCTCACAATAGAATATGTAATCTAAAATAAACTGTCTAGATAATGAAATAAAACATGGCAAAGATGAGACTATAGTACATGCACGGGCTACAATTTCGAGGGAGATTTCCGATACCAAGCCAAGTTAAGTAGAATACATCTTTTTTAAAAAACTCCATATAACAGAAAAACCATCGCATGATAAAACCAGAAAAACAAAGCTAAAAGACTAAGCCATCATAAATCCAACCTATCTTAGAACTGGTACATGGTTATAGCACATGCATAGACGCACTACTGGAGAATAGAGAACACTCAAGGAACAAAGAAATCCACAAGGACCTAGAGCATGCATCCACAGAATACAATTTCAAGGAAAAGAAATATATAAACAAATATGAGCTCAATTTAGGGCATTCGATAGCAAAAAAACTTGAACCTGTATAAGTGGTCGAGGCACCCTATGTGCTAGCCGTCGGACTGAGACTAAGATGTCAAACAACAATGAAATCTTAAAAATATAAAAGCTTACGAGAAATGAAGCCTGATGTGGTTGAGTCGACAATATAAGCACCAAACACTATGTAAAACATACTTGCCTAATTCAAGATGAATGAAAAGCCATATCTCGTTCTTCAATAAACATCGAGCCTGTTAATGCCTGGGCCTTAAGCAACCTCGTGTTGAAGGGACAAGCCAGAGCCGGAACAACCATATCCAGTGGAAAATAACCAAGCAAACCATTAAGAAAACCATGTAACATGTAAAAATTGGGTGGGATACCGGCGTCCAAAAAGGAAACCCTTAGAACTAACAACCCTCATGGGAATACCTCAAACCAAGCCTGCCTCAAAGTGAAACACAAGAAAACCAAAATCCTTCCCACACCAAAAAAGCCTAACCTTTATGACCTAACAACTCGACAAGATTCATGAAGCTATGTCCAAACAAACCAATCTATGCAACGAACTGAAAAAACAGGAAAACATGGTATAAGAACAAGGATCGACTGTTCATCAAAAATACAAAAAAGTATCTAGGCTATGCTGTACTGGACCCATGAAGCACGACAACAGATCCTAGACTCAAAACGCCTCAAAAACCAACAAAGCCTTATAAAACTAAACCAAACAACACCATCCAAGAGACATCTAAAGCATCTAAGCTATGCTTTTAATCTAGGAATGTAAGACCCAAGACCCTAGAATCCAACCTTATCTAACTTAAAGGACAAACTGAAAGCAAGAACACCTTTCCAACAAAACAACATGACAGGTTTAAAACACGAAATTAAGGGACACGCACCCCAACCTATAAAGATCCAGCAAAAACAAGGGATCGACGGAGCAAGACCCCAAGCCAACATGCCAACCCTACGAGCATATAACAAGAAGAGCAACAAAAACACACCATGTTATAAAAGACCCATCTCTTAGCTACCAACTATAAACAGTACCTGAATGAAAGAATAAACAAAATTTCATTATTTTTGCAATTTATAGACCTTTTTTTGGAGATCTTGCTTCAATGACATTTTTCGTACACTAACAGACATCCCCAGCGAGTGCTGCATATGCTTCAAAAACAAGCACTGGAATGTTGACACTGTTGAGTAGTTTCTTCTTATTGGGAGGAGTGAATGGATTGAATTCTGGTATGGATTTACCCTTCCACGCACCAACGTTCCTCAGTGTGATGGCTTGACGCTCTGTATTCTCAAGCTCAGAAACTAGAGGCCCGGTGTGCCCAGTGTTCCCGGTCAAGCTCTCATCATCAGAGATGCGCACATATTTATTGAAAGATATGAAAGATATAAAATCACATACCTATTTCTGTTTTGTACGAATGAATCGTCCAGTTGCAAGAGAAATTTCACGGTAAGACCTTCATGGATGGCTTGTCAAATGGACATACATGTTCTTACAGCGAGTCTGCCTATATACTGACAATAGATAGTGCACATATAGCTTTGGCATTGTAGTTGTCCATATGTAATGAAATAATCCAAAAATAAAAGTTGAGATTGCTAGGCCGAAGGTGATGCCATACCTCTATCGTGAGCATTTAGAGTCTCCTAGAGTGTATTTCCCTGACATTCAAACACATCTTCAACACTATGAGTCGGTTAGGACTAAATGAGACAGTAGTGAATTGTCATGGCAAGAAATCATCTTAAAACTAGACACGTTCATATCTGCAAAGCAATGAAAGATACACCATTACAAATTGGGTACCTACATCGCTTTCAAGCACAAAACACACATGAAAATTACATGAAAACTTGGTGAAAATGTCTTAAAAAGGGAGATAGACAGAGGGAGGGAGGGGGGAGGGCGTTGGCTTAATTTGGTGAGCCCAAATTGGGGTTTGGTGCTTCCAAATTGGGCACCCGCCTAATTTGAGGGCCCAAAAAAAATAGAAATTGCCCTTAAATCCGTCCAATTTGGGTTGACCAAATGCAATGAGCACCCATTTTGCTAACCCAAATTTGCTCTGCGAGCTTGCCGGGATCCAATATCGTGCAGGGCTTGATGAGCTCAAACACTCATTTGGTTGGCCCAAATTGGGCGGGCGCCCAATTTTGGGGTCAAAAAAAAAAATAAAAATAAAATTTGCCCCAAAATTGGGCGCCCGCCCAATTTGGGCCGACCAAAGTGAGCAACGGCCCTGTTCGGGGTCACCAAAATGGCACCAGCCCTGCATGAAATTACACCCCTGCAAGCTCGCTGGACAAATTTGGGCTGTCAAAATGGGTGCCTGTCGTATTTGGTCGACAGCATGGTGAGCCCTATTTAGTTACAACCACCAGATTTGATCCAAGCTAGTAGCATAACAATCTTCTAATAACAGCATCTTTAGCACATCTTTGATTCAAGTTGTTCTAGCTACGTGATTTGAACAATAAAGCTCCTACCTCATTTTGAAGACGAAGGTGCGTCTCATCATCTCATCATCAGTGCGTTCTTGAATGCTGCAACATGCCTGTAACAAACATTCTTGCAATGGTACAAATGTACTCTTCTCGTCAACATTCAAATAGACTTTACTGGTATAATATCCGTTAGATGCAAAGTGATCAGCTGCTCCTCCGCGCCCAATAGACTTACTGGTATAATGTCCGCCACATGCAAAGCGATCAGCTGCTCCTCCGCGCCTTGCTCTTCCGTGCCCAAGAATCTTAAGAGAGTTGGCACTCGCTGCCAAGAACCTTTTGAACGAGGGAGAAATTTTAAATTTTAAAAACTGACGGAGGTGTCACTCGCGTGAAAAATTAAAGTCACGTGACGTTTGCTTTTCAAATTTCAAATTTAAAAGAGATGCGTATGACGTGTCCATTTTCTCTCCCCTTTTTTATTAGGGGAGGAAATACTATGCGTCCACGAAGGGGCGCCTCTATCTCCGATGGCCCCTATCTTGGGCGGCTTCTATCACCAGGTGCTGCGTTTCTATCACCAGCGGCTTCTGGCAAAAAAATAAAAAAGCTGGCTGGATTTGTTCTTGTCTGATTGAAGATCTTTGAAAAGGAGATGAACATGGATCTGGAGCTGCGGATTGCTGTATGAAGCATAGTGAATGGCGCTATAGAAGTATTCTGGTGAAGGACAAGGCAGAATGAACATAGCGGATTTGGGGCAGCGAAGACAAATAGGAAACCGGTGAAGCAACTCAGTTTTGTAGAGAAGAGTATGCTGGAATTCGTCTGGTATTCTACAAGGAATATACAGGAGATACATGATATACAAGAAGTTGCTTGTGCTTGCAGGGGTATTTTATTTGACATGCTTGCATTTCCTCATGATTGCAGAAGGTACAGTTCATCCTTAGAACTTTGAAGGCTATAGCTTGTGCTTTATGTGAAGTAAAGCGAGAAGAGTGCAGGATTGGATTTGATGTGGTTAAATTGGGCGTTCCCCGGATTTAACTTGTATCGGCAGACACTTTCTTTGACTTTGTTTCCAAACACAAAGATTTGTTGACTGTATGGTTAAACATAGCAGGGAAATGTTTGGAGTGGGTTCCAAATTTGCTCAGCGAAACTTCTCTTTTGAAGTTTATGGAGGCTAAATTGGGCGGTCGCCCAATTTAACTCCATAGACAGACGCTTTGTTTGGATTCTTCAGATTTTGTGCCTTCGAATATGATGAAACGAAGCTTACCTTATGCTTTACATTTGTTGACGGTAAGTTGGGCGGACTTCATTGGCTTCATGTCTTTCCTTAAATTGCAGATTCTAATTCGTTGAAGTATTTTCACAGAAGCACATCCTCATCTAAAGAGCTTGTTTTGTTAGAGTGCAAGTGCTTGTCTGTGAAGTGTAGGTGCAAAAGAACGCGAATCAGTTCAGATGGATCTAGGTTTTCTGGAGAGCCACTGCATCAATTACCTGTTTGAAGATACAGAGCAACTGTTGTTTGCTGCAAAGCTTGGGCTATTGAAATTGAAGTGTAAGGGATTTCAATAACATAAAGTTTTAGATGAATTTGAGGAGACGAAATTGGGCGATCGCCCAATTTCCTTCTATTGATTTACCTTTTATTGGCCAGGGAGTTGCATGTGTCTGATAGCAGAGAGCAGAATATAGCTTGATATTTGAATCAAAAAGCGGCTAACAAACTCGGCAATAGCACTTCCGACCAGATATGGTTACAAGAGAAAATCCTTTCTCACTAAATCCCATAATGAGAACCTATCAGGCCAAATACCCAGGCCACATAAATCTACATCAAATCCGACCACAGATTCTAACTTCGGTTTCTAACTTCCAGCGGTTTGCCAAAACATCGCTCTCCAAATGCAAGCCACGATCTCTATTTTATTCTTTTGCACATGTGCACGCCTTCTTGCATGCTCAGATCTTCCTTTTCAACAAAATATTATCGACATTTGTTTTGCCATGTCATCATCAGTGCATATTATGTTATAATTCAAAATGCTGGATGATGATTCCAACACACGTCTTTGGGTACTCCTACTATCTATGAATATAATCTGAAGTTTATGTGTTGGAATGTTGTAAATATAATCTGAAATTTATGTGTTGGAATGTTTCTCTTTTATTGGTTGCCTTAATCTTGGAGAATAAGGTAATATTTGTATGGAGCTTGCCAAAGTATCGACTGATGCTATTATATTCCATGGTCAAACCTTGTATTCTACACAGTTTAAATCACTTTGGGATGTTTATGGACTTGGAAAAAGTCCGTATATAATGAAATTGTGCTTGAATAAGCTGTAGGGAAACACTGGAACAAGGAGAATTCAGCTCAAAGGAAACGCCGATGAGAATTGTTTGGAAACTACAGATATATGTAGCAGACAGAGCTAAAGGAATCATGTGCCAAAGAAAGCTCAGGCTAAAGATGACTCCTACGTCCCAAATAGCGTGACGCCAAAACAGACGTCCCTTTCCCCAGAATGATGGTTCTCTTCTATATAAGAAGAGAACCATAGCATTACTAATTCTAGTTCATGTATTATCGTGGATACCCTACTGCCATGCAACTCGAAGAAATAATCAATGCAGGCGGGTTTAAGACGTGGATTAAGTTTCAAGACGTTTCTGAAGTAAAGGTAAGAACATGTGTTATTCATATAATTAATACAACAATTTATTTGACTAAATTAAATTTTTGCTTTACAAGTTTGATGCCAGGGATTATGGCGGAAAAGGTCCTATAAAGTGCACGTTTAGAGTAAAGGAAACTCCTAAGAAGTTATTGACATTTGAAACTATATTCGCTCTATGTTTTTAATTCATTTTCGCTCTATTTTTTTAATAGAACGATGAAGCAGGCACTTCAAGAAATAACTTAGTTATGGAAGTGAGTAATTCCATTGCAACTGTTGATGTCCCCAGTATTGTATCAGATTCGGAAGAATTAGATATCGTTGGCTTATTTGATGAAAAGGTGCAGTTTAGTTTTTTATTTATATGTTTTGAATTTTATTTGCGTTTAAGAAAACAATAATAAAATGTCGTTTTTGAACGCGTAGGAAACTGATTTTGGTGAATATATACCCAAAGAAGGAGGAGATGGTAATACTGAGCACCATAAATTAGGGAGTAGCACCAACACAAGTACATCCTCCAGTTACGAGTCTTTAAGTGGCAGTACATCTGCTACTGGCAGCTCTTCGGAAAATGATAATGATAAAGATGGGAGTGAAAGCAATGATGATGAAAGCGAAAGTACTGACTCCGAGACAAGAGCAAGAACACCACCTCGGAAGAAAAAAAACGGTGCAAGATATCTATCTGTAAAGACATCTATTTTAAGCGAGGGGAACCAGAACCTACATTACCTATGAAATGATAACGAGTTGACTTTCATTCGTTCCCTATGATTCTACGTTTTGTGTGTTCGATCTATAGACATTATTAGGTTTTCAAATACGAATGATTATGAGTTTCAAATACAGTATCAAAATTTCAAATATATGAATTATTATGCTTACAAAGCCAAGAATAAATGATTTTGCTTTTTAAATCATTTTCGGAAATTTCATATGAATGCATTGCTATATTGCAATCAATTAAGTGGTTGTTTTAGATGATTCATGAAATGCAATTGACTCGTAAATGGCATTATATATGCCTTTACAAGTGACATAAATGGTGACATTAGTTTGACAATGACATGACCTAGTAAGTGACACTATATGAAGCAGAGTTTCATTAAATTTGGAATTCTGAAGACAAGTTGGAATAATTTTATATAGTATACCTTGGAGGGTTATGTATACCTCTATACTTACAGTACGGTTACGTGTATTACAAAAGGTTATGTATACCTGTTGTATACTAACACAACCAGATTACAACAAGATTACAAGTACGATTACTCTTCTGAATCATCGTCACCAGGCGCTCCAGAGATCCTTTCGATTATAAACATTTGATGCTCTCTATTCCATATAAGATGGATGATAACATCGAAGGGATCAGGATAATGGCAAGGATTGAGAGCAACAGTGGTCAGCTAGTCTTCAAGCGGTATACCTCGCTCGGGGCACTGCAAGAGGTCCTCATGGTTCATCTTGCAAGTAATGGAATCACGTTCAGGACCAAAATGTGCCATAGCTAGATGGAGGCCAATGTTGATGGATTCGGCAATTTGATGGACATGTCTCTAGTTTATCAAATAAGACTCAAGATAGGGGGTTCATGTCCGTAGTCCTATCAAGTTGTGGATGCGATTTGACAACATCTACTATTGTTTTACCAAGAGCCAAATCACTTATGATGGACATGAATAGTACTAGAAACTGAGGGTGTGAATATAGTAATGCTACCCAAAAAAGCGCGAAAGCACTTAGCACCTAAAGCACTTGTAGTCGAGAGAAAACGTGACTGCCCGTAGTAAATACCTCGTACTACCTTGACCTCGGTTCCCACGAGTAAAGCTTCTTCTCAATCATTTGACATCCCAAATTTGATCTGCTTTTTCTATAGCAGAGTCAAGAGCAGAGTATCCCAATTCCCAAATCCTTTGCTCGCCCACAACGTAGATTGTTTATCCGAAACTGATCTTCGTCAATCAAGTGAAATGGTAGAAGAGGCAGCAACAATGGATGAAGTAGAATTGGATAACAACTCAAATTACAAAGGAACAATGGGAATCCGTTTGGCAGGAACCTTTCAACTCAAAGTCTGCAATCAAGGTTCATTTTGTTCAACCACATTTGAGGAAAAAATTCGAAAGCTTGTTGAGACTGTTTTACCTAGATGGCATTTGTAACAATGAAGTAAGAAAATATGTTGCTTATGCTTTTGCTTGGGAAAATTGCCTTGAAAGATTGCTTGATCCCGAAGGTTATAATATAAATTGGGCTTCATTTGTCACTCAGACTATGATCTACAAGAAATGCAGGCCGAGAAAAAAGGATCAAAAGGCAAAAAATGAAGTTAATATCAAACCTGTTATTTCTGCTAATAAATTCCTAAGTCTATTCTAGATCAGACCAATTTGAAGCATAACCTGCAGTTAGTGACAGAAAATATAGGGAAATGGGAAAGGAAATGCAAGATATTATTATTAGCCTGGCTGCTGATGAGAAATCGAATGATAAAATTTTGAAAAGGTTGGCTGAAAAAAGAAGCAATATGGAAAAGCTAAAGTCTAGTATTATCGAAAAGAGGGCTTTAGTTAGGACAAAAGAATTGGAGTAGAAATCACAGACTTGAAAAAAAAATTGATGTTTGAAGAGTATGCATGTGAATCTTTGGAGTCTGGTTAAAAACCTGTAGATCCTAATCTGCTTGTGGAGGAGTTATTGGAAGCTCAATTAATTGAAAAGGATGCTGAGATAATGCAGCAAAAGAACATGCGAGCCACCTTGAAAGTCTAAAGTAGACCACCAATTCTCCTTTCTACATCAACACCATCAAAAGAAGGCTTCCAGGTTTTTTGCAAAGTTATTGTGTTTCTTGTGTTTTAAATTTTCATGATACATATAAGATGTTCATACTTCTTGAACGTAAATATGAATATTATATGAAATGAGCTGCATTGCTAAAGGAGGGAGATGCTTGAAATGGGAACGTAATATTCCTGAAGACCTTTATGTTGAACTTGGTATGAGTACTCCAGCAAGAATAGAGCAGGTTGCTTCTTTTGATCCTAAATTAACTCATAGAAAACTGACCTGGAGTCAAAGATTGCTCAGCCTGGTTTGGGATCAAATACAGTTCGGCCTAATGTTCAAGGGACTTTAGATGTTCTATCTAAGCAGTTGCAGTCACCTTCTACTAGCAGAAAGAGAAGGCTGAGACGTGTAAGGGATGATGCTGATTATGAGCCAGATCTTGCAGATTTAGGGGATCAATCTAAGATGTTGAGCCCAAGGATTTTGAGAAGCACTGATAAAATTAGGGAGGAGAAGGCAAGATGGTTCAGAAGCAGGTTTTAATGATAGTGAAGTTGAATGTGTGTTAGACACTTCAACTAGAAAGAAGCAAAAGCAAGATCTGCACAAGAAAGATGATGTAGTTGAGAAGAAGAAAGGGAAGGATAATAGCAAGATCAAAGTGACTGAAGTTGGGACTAGCAAGAAAGGCCAAGCCTGATAAGAAAAAGATTGGGGAAACTAGAAAGTATCCTTTGAGAAGGAGAATGCACATCGATCTGAATGAAGAAGAGGATGAAGAAGGTAGAAGAATATTATGAGAATATAAAGTCAACCCTTGAAGATATTACAAATGTAGATCACATTCGTAACATGTTTTGAACAAGAGGGTAATGCTGTAACAAATCTGTACACAATGAAGGTACAAATCGTAATCTTCCAACAATTATGGATGCTCTTAGAGGAAATTCAAACATCTATTTGAGAGCATTAATTTATAAATAATACTTTGATGTTCAGGGATTGACAAAGTAATCCCACTTAAATGTGCCCAATTTAACTTCTAGGTTTATGACTTTTTAAATTCAATCTATTTAATCTATTCAATATTTATGGATCTATTCAAGCTGTATTCACTTAATTAATTGTTTGAATGGTAGGTCTACCGAGTTGCAAAGTATAATTGTAACTGACTTGACTCAATTCAGCAGTATAACTTTGAGGTTAAGACTTCTATATTTCATTTGTCCTCTTCTCTTGATTTATTTACTGAATCGCATGTTATTTCACTTATTAGATGTATTAAGCAAGTTGTACCTATGGTTATTACTAGATCTCAATGGCATGCTGGTAAAGCATTATGGAAGAACCAATCAATTAAGAGAAGATCTTAGAAGGATTAGTTCTCAATTATTGAGATCATCCACCACTAACAAAATGGTTGTGTTGAGCCCAGGTTTCAATACATTCTTGCAGAAAGCCTCCAAATTGTTCAACCTTGCAATTTGGTCCTCCATGAATGTATTCAATATCCACGAAGTTCTTGATATTGTCTGTCCTGTGAACAAAGGCAATTTTGTCTTTGTTTGGGACCAGAAATATGTGATGAGGTGCCTGGAAACAATGTAGTTCTTGCAGATGATGAAGTATACAAGACTTATAGGTACCCACCATTTACATCTATCATAGTGCCTACTATTATGAGTAATACTCTTGATGATATTCTGAATGCTTACTTGCTTCCAATGATTAGACAAGTTGCACATGTTGAAGACTTTTCTGGTATATTGAAGAAAAGTACCAGCGCAGAAGCCTATACAAAAACATCCTTAGGTGTTCTTAATGTACTTTTTCAGCAGAAAATTGGCAAGAAGTAGAAACTACTAGTGAAAGCTTACTGCAAAGGTCAGATTCAATGGTTGGTGGATGCCTTTGGTAAACTTTTCAGTCGTGATCAGTTGGAGCAGATGAAGAAATATCTAACTATTCCCTAGAAGAATACTTCTTGTTTATTCATATTCAGTACATACATATATATTCCTCAATTTTGGACATAGAGGCATGTAAAAATATGACATAAAGGCTGAGACCTTAATTTTATGAAATGTTGCCAATATTATACGAGTGCAGATACATTACAAGAGAATAGGTCAATTAGTGTCAGCAAAACGTCACCACATATATATTATGACAATATTGGTGACATTTATAGAAAGGTGATGCTATAGGTGAAAATTCTGAGAATAGTAAAGTCATTGTTTGTGTCACCTATAGTGTCAATAATTTTGTTATGATGCTATAGATGTTGCTATTAGCATCGATTATAGTGTCACTAGTTGTTGCACATATTACATCATAATGTCAGTGCCATGTGACATTATAAGTGTTGTTATTAGCAGCAATTATAATGTTACTTGTTGTTACACATGTAGCCTCAGTATTAGTGTCATTGCCGCTAGTGACATTATAAGTGTTGTTATTAGCAGCAATTATAACATTAATTGTTGTTACACATGTAGCGTCAATATTAGTGTCATTGCCAACGAGTTACATTATAGGTGGTGGTATTAGCAACAAATGTAATAGCACCTTCAGTGTCACAACTTTTGTAGCAATACCAGGGGGATTCACCTTTTCACATGAGGTTGTTGGAAAAACACCCTTTCCATCGAGAAAATACACTAGAATGTCAATAAGAGGGGGGTTTAAACCGCTAGTATAAGTACGAAAGCGTTGAAAAAAAAAACCCCTTCCAGACATTCACTTGGTTTATACGGGTCTTCTGTGTGAATCCCCTGGCTGGCAATATTGATCAACCTCAGAAAACTTAGAACTTGAACAAAATTTCTTCAATTGCACATGAACCCGGTGAAGCCTGTTGATTACATCTTTTAAAAAGGAACAAAAGAAAGGGTTTTGTCAGGATCGAATCAATGCTTCTCAAGTATCGGTCCTTGCAAGCTGAAGTTTAACACCACCCTAAGAAAGGGCCAGTTGGAGTTGTTGGGAGTTTCAAGTAAGGACAATTGTTTGTTTCTTACACCATGGGTTATAGATATGAGCTAAATATCATATAAGTACAAACATCCTAAATATATGATCTATGTAGACAGATCAGGGACCTAACGAGTAGGTCGATAGCCTTGTGGATAGATTAAGATCTTGGGGATCTAGTCCTGGGAGCCTAAAAATACATTAGTTGGGCTAATTGCCTCGGAGTTACCTTGTGCCTAAGGAGATATTAGCTGGGCTAATTGGCACTATACTTTGGATGTCTTTGACGGACATGGTATTAGGATGTATTTGCCCTAATACTGTTAACCACATTGATATGCTCACTTCCTACATCCTTTTTTGGCCAAAAGATATGGATGAAGGCAGAAAAGAAATGTGAAAAGGGAGCTAGCTGCCTATGTGTCGCCTATGGAGATACATCATTGACTGATAATAGCTTTTGACTTGGCTGGCACTGAGCTTACTGGGTGATTCACTGGGTGAATCTAAGGTTGAGCAACAACCATCCATTTTCGTTTGTAGTTTATCAAAGTCCAAAAACTTAGACAAATTTCTTAATCAAAGTCGTCTGATATAATGGTAAAGGTTGTGGCATTGAAAATCACAGTTGAGGTCATCTGCCTTTTACCCTATGATTTAGAGTTAGAATATGTAGTAGTTGGGATATATCAATGTAGACTGATCGGGAATCATGGGTTTGATCCAATGCAACATGGATTTGGTGCTTGGTGAGGCCAACCTTATATGCCAACTTACCTTTGGCTGAAAGGTCTCAGAGAAAGGTGAAAGGAGAGGTGGCTTTGTTTCTCTTATATGAGAGAGGTAGTTATTCGCATCTGGAATTTCATAAATCAGAGACCAGTATGTCTAGTGATATGTCCCTCTTGCGTGCCAGCTGTCAGCTGTCAGCTTAGTGAGGAGTTCAAATGCGTTTGAGCTCAAGATTGGGTGGCTAAATCATTGTTTATGTTGTCCATGTAGACTGTGGTCGTATTTCTCATGCGGTCATGTTTTGGGCTTAGCAACTGGATTTCATTTGATGTTAGTAACAATGTGCTTGCAAAAATGATAACAATAATGAAACTGAGCTTATTATAGTCTTTTGGATCATTGTTTTGTGAATGAAGATTGAGACATAAGGCAATATACATTGCCACTGGATGCATTCTTTGAAGCATAATATTCTACCTAGTTACTTTTAATTTCGTACCTTACTATAAGTTTTCAAATCCAAGGTAGGTTGCAATGTTCTAAAACCTTCTAAACACTTCTTAACTTTCGTTGTAAGCATGGGAAAGAAGAGAACAAGCTGAGAAAACATGAAGTTGAAGTGCCTATTATATGGAAATCACATTATCTAAGGGTAAAAGCATGCTAGGGTGTCATACATTAGTTCTAAATTCATGTACTATTTTGCACTAGAAACCCGTTTTTTATGTAATTTTGAATGTATGGTAGGAGGCCACGTGCTTGTCGTTATATATTTAAAAAAGGAATATATTTGATTGTTTGTCATCATGACATGAAGTGGCCGACGGTTGTTGCGAAATTTTGGGCACAATCACTGGATTCCCTCCGATCCAAGCAAATTCCCTCCAATCCATCCGAAGCAAGCAAATTCCCTCCAATTTACGGTCTAAGAATCTAAAACAAAGAAAAGAATTTCAAATTCTTGCCGGATCTTTGCATGCATATCAGTTTTCATAGTAGTAGTGGCATGGCACAAGAAAATCAAAGTATGAACAGAATTACTCAGGCTGATGTCCAAAATGAGGACGGTGATACCGAAATCGACAAAGTGAAGCGTAAAATGGTTGAACAAGATACTCTAAATGACATGTTGAATGAAGTGACAGAGAGTGATACCAACAACGGAGAATGGCGATCATATTCCATGTACTTCACCAAAAAAAATCGAAAAAGAGCGTAAAAAGGTTGTTGAATGCTTTAGAAATGAAGCCGCTCTCTATCTCCTCGGTGAAAGAGAGGTATTGGTTTCCGTGATCTTGCAAGATAACAGCTCTTGGGGTTGTTTAAACCTGTGATTGGGCTACCTTCGTAGCGGTGGTGAAACATTCATTGTTACAAAATCTCAAAGATGGATTAGAAGAGGTTAAATCTTCTAATAGCAAAGGACAAGTTGGCGTACCAAGCACTCTGCTTTATCCATGATTGTTGGGAAAAATGGGGAATTGAAGCAAAAAGGAGTTGCTTCAAAAATGTTGAACCGCCATCCTCGAAATTTGTCATACACGCCGCAGTAAGAAGAAAGAGAATGAAAATTGCAGTCCAAGTATATGGGCATTAGCAAAGTAAAAAGAGAAGATCCGATTGTTTGGACGAAGACACAAAGCAATTAGTCATCCAATTTTGGTTAAACAACACCAAGGTTTCACCTAAATACAGGGGATGTAAGAAAGAAAAGGCATCGTGCAATCCAGCTTTGATATACCACAGGTATTTCATTCTTTACTTTGTGAAATGCTTCTGATCCCTCATGTATATGTTCATTTTTATTGGAATTTATAGTATCTTCTTTGTTTTGATGTATGAATGCTTTCTAATGACTGATCTATTATTTATGTATTCACTTTTACTTACTTTTACATATGCAATCACCTTTATTGGTTTGCTTACATTTATTGACCATGTATATTACACTAAATCTTCCTTTCTTATTTATGCAGTGACTCCAAAATTCTTAAGCAATGTACAGATTAGATATTTGCATAATATTGTATGTTATACATGTCTATAGAGTACATATCTTGTACTCAGACTTTCAGATAGTGCCTATGGACTTCAAGAATCTACTCTAGAACATTAATATGCTCTAGGGTACAGTAATGTACCCACACTGCTACTTTATCCTTACACACGTATTTAATGTACATGTGTAATGTATATTCTGTTGTCCTTATGTATATTGTAAGTACATTCTGAGTACATTCTGAGTACATATGAGTGCATATGAGTACATATGAGTGCATATGAGTACATCTGAGTACATATTAGTACATTATGAGTACATGTTAGTACATTTTGACTCCGCATGTACTCAATTGCACATACAAAATCTTTTATTAACTATGATGATTTGAATGCACAGGCTGAGCTGTACCAGAACTTTGTGGAGCAACACCCAGAGGCAGACATTGGCATCAGATTGTTCGAATACCTCAAACCTGATTGTGTAAGGAAGCTAAAGGAAAGAAACACATGTTGTTGTGTCAAGCATGAGCAAGCAGAGAACTTCAGGAAGGCATTTAATTCTATGAGGGCTAAGCTTCACATCAATTGTAGCTGCAATTGTGAAGTTTGTGCTGCTAACAAAAATGATGGAATTTGTCAGGCTCACAAGCATACATACCGTAATGTCAAAGACTCTATGGAGGAGTATGGTTTGTCCAAAACAGGGATAGTGATGAGTGGCACAAATTAAATTGTATTACAAGTGATTGCAAGAACTGTGGTAAGCGTAACATTAGCTTGTGTCCAAAAGAAAACCGAAAATGACATTGAAAGTAAAGTCAATTGGCAAATATACTCTTATGTGGATGAGAAGTCTAAAAAAGGAGTCTCAAGAAGGCTCAGATTGGTGGAGAAGACAACAAATGCACCTGTAATGTTGGATGCCATGTTTGGTCACATGAAGACATTTATCCATCACAACTTTGCAGCCACCGGCAAAGCAAGGAATTCGTAAGATGTGTTCAAAACCCGAGAGATGATTCAAAGATATCGCTGGTTGACTTTGCAGTAAAATTATACATTGAAGCCTTTCAAAGAGGTTCAAATGTAACATTGGAATGCGCACCAAGTTACTATAATGGTACAGATTACCATGCTAAAGGTAAATGGCATCTTGAAGAAGATCGTTTCACTTGTATATTTCTCGATGACGTAAATCATGATACACATTTTGTACAACATGCATTTAAGCTTCATCTAAAATGGTGAAAGAGAATGGTGGATCTCATGTACGATCATATTGTGTGGTCTCGATGGTTGTGCCGCACAATACAAATCCGTAAGAAATTCATATTTCATTACCGTGTACTATGTTGAATATGGCATTCGCTTACAATGGAACTACTTTGGTTCCGGGGTATGGAAAAGGTGAACATGATGGAGAGTCCGCCAAGGCCAAGCAGTGTACTTGCACCAACAGCTATGAGAACATGGAACAGATTAGAGGTGCACATGATGCTTGTGTTGTCTTGAGGAGCAAGCAATCTAATGTTAACAGAGTATACCGGGAAGTGAAGGAGTCGATATTGATAGAACCAATGCATTGATGTGCAACCTCTTCCCCGGTATTCAAATTGCATGCTATAGCTTCTATAAGTCCAACTGACCCCACCTTAGTAATGGTGAGACCATTATCTTGCTTCGCAATGCTTGCATTAACTTTGAATGGGATGCTTGTGAGTCCATTTCATTCTCGTGGGAAGTGGCAATTAAAGAAGCTAGTACCCCGAAGTAAGTACTCATTGTGAAGTAGAGAATGAGGAAACCGCCGCTTTTGCAAATGAAAATGAAGAGCTAGAAGATCTAGTACGTAGGTGATATGTTTGCTTCTTTTGTCGCACTGTGAAATGAAGAAAATGTGCCATACTATATCCTTCTTTGCAAGAAAACAAAATTTGTTTTGCAGGAAAATGTTATTGACGATTACAAAAATTATCACCATACAGGTGAAACAGTCATATCCGCGTATTACTATAAAAAATTGCCTGGTTGTCACCACAAGTATAAGTTATTGGATGACAAAGAAGTTCTTGTACCGCAGCAGAGTCCTTATTGGAGCAAAGTTTGCAATGCCAAAAGTAAATCATAAGGTGAAGGGTGCTTCGCAGCCTTATGCATTGTCTACATCGATGTGCATGAGATGCTACTGGGAAGTCTGCCTGAAATGCTACATGATCTGGAATAGCTTGAACAGATTATATGTTGGACAGATTATATGTTGGAGAGAAATCTGAAAAGAGAAAAGTGCAGGAGTAACATGATTTATATTACATTGTAATTGAGTACATCAACTTATTTCAAAACATGTTTCTTGTTATTGATAACTTTACGTAATATATCAACTTCTTTTATGCCTAACTATTACATCCCCGTGGTGGCTAAAAATCTCATAGGTATTGCATCCATTCTCCTAAGATTTCCTGAGCCCATATAATGTTAGGACTAGCCGTGGCGTAGGGCCACCGCTACTTCTCTTGCAATTGGAAGCCCACTCCAGCCCTCACGCAGCGCAGTTGACTCGTGCGCACTTGGCAACTGATTCCTTCCCCAAGGATCAGGATCATAGATCTTGTGAATTGCCCAAAGTATTGTTAGCATCTCATCCCCCCGGTGCTTCGCCTTCGACCGCTCGACTGTTCCCATAATCCAGTGCAGGCCGGTAAGGAATCTTGCTTCATACATTAAGCCACAAGAGAATGGTACATCCGAACATATTCTCGCTTCAGCCCCTAAAGTAGAAGGTGGTTCATCCGTTCAACCTCTACTCCATGTACATGTACAAGTTCCTTTTGTTCTCGTTCAACCTCTCGCCCATGTATAAATTCCTCTTCAATTTCATTTTCCTCAACTTCTAATCCAATAACAAAAGTTAAAAATTATTAGCATTTTAAATCTAAAACTTCCTCAACCTTAAATATTAATAATAGATATAATTTAACAAGTACTCAAAAGAGTTATGAAAAGCAAATCAACATCAAGAAAAGTTACAAAAAACAGATTCAGCTTTATCAAAGGCATTGTACATAGGGCCTTTATTCTGCTCATATCTTCGCCAGATTCATCCACTATAGTCTTGATGATAATGTCACCATATATGTCCCAAGAGTCATCCAACTTATGCTCCTTTATGTAATTGGTAAAATCTGGTGCATATTTCAACCCTACCAACCAATCAAATAAGAAGGACAGATGGTTGTCGCTGTTTCTATCAAAGGTGTCCATAGTGGCACACAAACATAACTTTCTTTGTTGAAAAGAGCTTTGTGCTTAGACTCAAACACACCACGTAGTCCACCATTGTATTTAGGATATTCAATGACAATACTATCCATAGGTACTACTTGAGGGGTTACACCAACCTAATTTGTGTAAGGAAGTCCCCAACATCTCTTTTTTCCATAAACATGTTTAAATTTTGGGATGCCATCTTCATAGAGCTTGTCCAAAATTGATGTTATGATATCTAAGGTAAGAGTTGACCATATGGCCAAATCCCAATGAAAGGAGGCATATTGAAACATTGCTTTCATTGTTGGTCTCCGCAGAGAAAACTCCATGTTCTCAGAATTATGGGCTTGTAAGAGGAAATATTCATTCCCGAGTTCTATAAAAGTAACCCGTAACACCTTGGATCTCAAATATTAGAGTCCCGTAAGGAAGCAAAATATAATTAACATACAAAGAGCACTAGGATTGCAACCATTCATTGATTACATTATCAAGATTACATAAAGCCAAATGGCTTAGTGTTGTTTCCAATAAGAAAAAGCCAATTGGCCTCATTTGATAAAGAGTTATGAAAGAAGTTAAGCACTACCATGCTTCTCTTTGCGCAGGTGCTAGTAGTGCCTGCTTTCATGAGATGGCTCTTATAATTAATCATAGCCTTAATGAGCACATGTCTTCGGACTGCATGCATACCCGCGATCAAACCAATCAAGAGAATCGAAAGAATGAAAACAAATAGTTTTCAGAATTAAATATTATATAAAAAGCAATTGTGTATATGTTATCTCACCATGCTCTTAGCTTGCACTGGCATCCACAAAGGCTTGCATATAAGCCATGACATAAAGACCACAAGAGGCCGTGTCACCTTGTTGTGGAACCTCGTGTCTAATTTCTTTCTCAGACCAATTTTTACATAAATATCAATCTTACGAGAACCGGAATTAGTCAAATGTTGTAATGATATCTTTATGAAGCCCGCAATAGAAAATAACATCAGAATTATGAAGCATTACACCAATTAATAGTGAGTGCACTTACATCATAACCATCCTCGTGTCGTCGACCGCACATTCTTTAGCGAAGTTCGTAATAAGGATAGCCGGAGAAGACAAAGGGGTGCCGCTACGCTTCTTGGCCTTATCTAAAACAATGATGACATGGTGCATAGGATCCTCAATCCTGATTGGAATCATAATATACCGGCATTTGCTCAATATGATTCCCCGAAGCCCTTTTGAACTACACCAATCCGCATCGTACCATCGGGTTGCATCGATGACGCTTTGTTAAAGGTCGCTCAGAGGCTAAGAAATTCTCCTCAAGGGAAGAAAAAAAATGCATCACGCCATTTGTCGCATAATGCTAATCGATACCTATTCACAAAGAAAGTGAGGTTAGATGTTCAAGAGTTAACCATAATGCAAAAAGAATCTGATCAAGTTACCTTCCAAATATATCTATATGCCCTGTTGGACATGTGCCCTGCTCTCTCGCAAATACCTTCCACACAATATTTAGTCACCTTGATTAGAGGCTTTTGCCGGAAAGGGTAGCATGGAACTATTTTCAACAAGCTCTCCGTGTCTCTCGTAAAAGCGTACTTGCATTATTGAGAGACAAATGAATTGCAACTACAAATGTAATCTTACTTACTCCCCGTGGTCATGTCATCTCCGGATCGAAAGCACTTTCGGATGATGTTTGGCTTCTAGTCCCGCAGAAGTCATCATAAAATTGTTCGAGATATTACACTTTAAAAGCTTCAATTAACATAATAAATATTCACCCTTTTGGTTGAAGTTGTATTTTGCATGCACTCCTTCCTTTTTCTTTGTCTCCGCTTCTCCCTGCTTAACAACCTTGGTCTCCTCAACCTTGATTTCCTCTATGTCATCAACCTTAGTGGCCTCAACCTTTGTTTCCTCAACCCCCGTTTCCTCCATCGCCACATCATCTTTTTGGATCTCTTGTACCTCCACCATCTCTTCCTCTCCCTTAATATGGCTACTATCCTCTATCTTTTCAATGGTTGCCCGAACAAAGGTCGCAGAAAAATTCACCAATTTCCAACACTTCGCATAAATTAGTCACCAAAGTTAATCAAGATTGTGAATCCTAATTTTAAGTTAATGGTATACCTGTTGAATCATCACCAACAAAGATTTGAATTTCCTCAATGAAATGATGGCATTGGCTTAATAGGTTTCCAAATTGGTTTCTCCTCGAAATTTGTATTGTGAAGAAAGACCTCATGGACTCGAACTTTATATTTGTGAAGAAAAACTTGAAGAACCTACAAAAAATGGTGTTTAATAATTGCAAAGACACACAAACAAAAAGAAGATGCAACATACCCGCAAGATTAACTACCGCCTTCTCGCTTTAACTTTTCAACCTCTCACGCATAATCCACAAATGTTCGAATCGGTATGCTCGTGGCTATATGGAATTCCAAGTGACATATCAAGCTCATATGACATGAAAATTAAATTCCGTGGATTGTAAATCAATCAAATGTGATATTTACTTACATGTATCCGAGGACTTCACCGGTACCTCAAGCTCTTCCTCAAAAGACTTTACAAGGTTTACAGTGTGATGCCCATGTAGAAGTATTTCCCAAATCCTCCTCCTTCCTTCCTCACAAATCCAACACCTTGGAAGAAAGTGTCATTGGCTTTTTGTCATCATCTACAATAAAGAGTAGAAAAAGACTTGAGATAAGAAAAGGAATATGCATGATTAACAAGACTACAATATCATACCCTTTTCTGGTTTCCTTATGCTACCAAAATCACCGCATCGACCAAACATTGAGTATATCAGATCATCAACTAAGAAATGTATTCTCAATGTACTCTACAAGTACAGTCAATGAAAAAATTAACTGACAATGTACTCCAATGTATCCATCTGATAATGTACTCTGATTTATCATGTAAATGTACCCAATGTAATCGTTGAAATGTAATTGAATGTACTCAAAATGCATTGTTCTCAAGTACAATCAATGTAACAAAGCTAGCTGATATTGTACTCGCCTAATCGATGAGTCATGAAGTATTCAATAATAACTCAAAATGTAATTTTGACAGCAACAATAGCAATGTATCTGTCAATTGCTACACTATACAGTTCTCAATAACAAGTAATTAGCTACCTACATTACTGAGCTGATGAGCACATGAAATTAAAAACTCTCATCTTTAAAAATAAGTAGTCTATTTGGCAGATTATACATGACTGAACCCACATTATCCAACTACAAAAACTATGTATCTAAATACTCAATGTAAATGCAAGCCTAAAACCTTCATGCAAAAAAGAATCTAACTATTAAAATAAGAAAAGAAATTGTAAATTAAATGTACATCTACTAACCTTTTGTTGCAAGCAAATCCAAGTGCTACAGTGCAAATTGCTATTCCATGAGCAAATGATCAACACATGAAATCTTTGTGATAGCAAGATAGGATATACACAAAGCAGACAATAAGGGTGTCTCAAGGGGTGCCGTAACCACCGGATTCACACCAAAAGATTGCTCACAATATGTACATGAAGAAAAAGGCTGAACAATAATCTGATCTGCAAGAATTGTAGACTGGAGAGGAGGGGGCTGTAAAGTAAGGATCGAGGAATGTTCTAAAAATTCCCTGAGTTCCATAATTTTTTTGTCTCCTGCCTCAGCTGAGCTCATATCAACAGATGTAGCTTCAATCTTTGCATCTACATGTTTCAATTCGGTAAGATTCATGTCAATATTATGTTTCGAGAGCTCACCGATCCTCGCATTCTTGATTCCTTTTGCTCGATAGCATCCTCAACTTTCCATTTTAGGTGCTGAAATCTTATGGCACTTTCAGATGTTTGGTCCAGCTTTGATTGTTGATCCTCCAATGCTGCCATTTTTGCTTCAACATTCCTCTCTGCTTCCTGGACCAACCTTGATATAAACCGCTCTCTCCCCTTCCTTGTGCTTCAATGTATCAAGGATCTCTTGCCTTCTTTCCTTTAACTCAGTTAATTTCTTGCTTAAAGACGTGTTCACAATAGATCTGCTGTCTAAGAAGTTACTGAAAACTTCTAATTGCTCCTTTGTGTAACTCTTAGCTGAAGTTCTTGGGGCTTTTGCATTTGCATTGCTAGATTTCACTGTCACCACCTCACTAGATAGATCCGAATCCTTTTGCTTCGATCTGGCCCATGCTTTGACATCTTCCCAGTCCACTTCTGCACCTTTCAGATGCAATGCAAATGCCCTTGCGAAGTACAGAGGGACATAGTGATTCATAACATCTTTTCTTCCAAAAGCAAACTCATACCATTTGCAGAATTCTTCTGTCCACTTCATATCAATTCTGTCATCCTTATAGCCATACCTGCTTGGTGCTTCATCACCCCATATCTCTCTTACCATAGCATCATACCGCCGAAACATCACAAAAATTCAGTTGTCTGAGCTGTCTTACAGAAAACCTGGTATCATCAGGAGGTAAAATTTCCCTTTTGGCATGCGAACTTGAAGCTTTCTTATTTGCTGGAGGCTTTCCGGTCCTTGGAGACTTTCTTGAACCCTTGATTGGTGTCTTCTTTGGGGTCTTTGCCATGTTTACAGTACCTGCAAAATGAACAAAGCAACAAATTTGATTTCATAAGATAAATTTGCCCGAAATATTTGAAGATCAGACCGTAAACCAAACGCATTGTTTATATTCATGTTAAACCTACATCGATTTAGCTTGAAAAATACCGCTTTTCGATTTTTAATCCATAGAACCAGTTCTATTACTTCTTGAATTCATTTTCGACCGAAATCACGTAAAAATTAAAACTACAAAATAAAGAAAACAAAACTTACAGGGCAGATCACACGGATATGCAGTGTTCCGAGCCGGTTCAAACGTTTTTAGCAGTGCCAATTTTCGGAAAACAAACCAATTCTTGCTCCACTCGGTTAGCCAAGAAACAGGGGGAACAAAATGGAGGGATTGGTACACTCGAATAATGACATTTTCTTTAATGATGGCAATCAAAAACTTGCTATAATTAAAATACATAACGTTATATGTAATGTATTCGAATGGCCCTTTTTTTTATCACCCTAGCGTGCTTATACCCCTAAGTGATTGTTGTAAAAGGAGAGGAGAAGAGCCTGAGAAAACATGAAGTGTCTACATATGGAAGTAACATCATCTCAGTGACGACTATACAAAAGTGCCAACATAGCACGAAGGGAAACACATAATAGAATGCCAAAGTTCACGTTCATTCATAAGCTGATAAACAGGACAACTATTTGACGAATAATAATATGAATGTATGATGTGATGACGCTAAGAGGTTTATAAAGGGTACTCTTCTTCCTCTTGAACACTAAAGTTCCATGCATTTGATATAGGGATCTAGTTGCAGGGTCATGACTCTTCTTCCTCTTAAGCATGATTTCATTAATTGGATAAAATAACGCAATTTTGAGAATTTTAAGCACACCTTATTTGCTCAAGCACGAATACTTTCACCTAGTTCTCGAGCCCAACAAAACATGAGGTAATTAACATACACATATACATACAAATTATGTGTTATACTTGTACGGGTACATGATACTTGTAGAAGCCCAATAATGGCCCTACATTCTACACCAATAATTCACATCAATAATTTTCACTTCACTATAAAAACATCTCGACTCGGGGGTAGAGATCATTCATCTCCCATGGCTTCCTCCATGCCTCGTCCATAGCACATCCGATCTTTCAAGTGCTACTTGAGCTACAACGATCTGAATGAATGCGCAAGAAATGGTGTTAATCTTGATCCATGGCTCCAATCTAAGGCTGATAGTCCTGCTAGTGCTTGCAGGAAGCTCACTCGTGTTAAAGTCCACATTTACTGGCTTCCTGATCAGGAGATCTATGAGCTGAATAGCATCACGAGCTTTGATGTTGATGATGAGTGAATCAATGTTATCAGTGATGACTACTGTATCTGTTTATGATACAATAATGCTATGAGCACCTATAAACTATGTAAGGATGTAATAGCACAATGAATATTGTTTGATGTATCATACCTGAGTGTAGTGTAGGGTTGAGCTCTTCGACTTCCACTATATCTGCAAGCTTTTCAATCACACTTGTATTACTAAAGCACAAAAATTTCTACCATCATGAATCCACAAAACATATCCATACGAAAGATGTATTATACTTGTATGTATACAACAAATCTTATACATCGCAAATAATAATTGGGGTAAAGTCTACCCCAATAATTCTACCTCACTATAAAAACTTCTCACTTCGGGGCTAAAGTTCATTCATCTCCCATGGATTTTTCGCCGTCATCAGTTCACCACATCGAGGCGATCAAGTGCTCTGATCTTGTTGGTTGCCTAGACAGGCATCTTCTTCTTGATCCCTACCTGCGACGCCTAGGTTTGGGCGCTGAGATTCGCTGCCCTGCGTCAATTCGTGTGATGATCCATTTGATTTGGCTTCCTGAGCGCATGAGCTATGAGATATCAGGGATCACTACTACAGATCCTGAAGATGAATGAATCACCTGTTCAACATGTTATAGTGTAAGAGCTCTTGTGTTAAGATGAAAAATGCGAGACGTAATGAATAATAAATAGTCTATTGTAGTGATGTTATGGATAATAAATAGTCTATTGTGAAATGCTTTAATGTACCTGTAAGACTCAAGTTTCATCTCCTTCCTCAGATGCCTCTTTAGCAAGCAATTCCTGTAGCTGGATTCCTACAATAGGAGATATCACAACGAATAATGGCTTCGGATCCTCCATCCAAGCATAGTCTATCGTTTTCGGAGGTCGATAACGTTAATGCGTCACTAGGATTCGCCTCCACTTTTATGCCAGCCGGTCCCGATCTTTGTTGAGCGTCACGGGGTGCCTTTCCTAGCCACGAGGCTCCCACCAAGAAACAAAACCTCGTTATAATGAGGGGCAGTGGGATCTTGTATTGGATCCTCTTCCGCATAGGCTACCCATGTAGGACATGCATCTGCTGGTCTTACAAGAAGAAACATACCTTTCTGTACATCTTGGTATGGGTCAAATATCTCCACTGCATTCTTGGGTTTATCCTTGGCGTCCAACATAGGCAAAATGGAGTCATATGGATCGACTGAATAGATTCAGAACTCTTGAAGCGTAACTTGCCTTGTTTGAGGCCGGAAGTTCTGAATTTTTGGATTGCCCGGGGGTACTTCACCCTAGCACACGATCATCACCCGCAAGACAAGTAGTCCATGACCTCGCTCATGTAGGTATTAGACCACGAGTTCACACCAGCCCCGGAGATGTTAGCCCAATGCATCATGTACTTCAGAATGGGCGACCTCAATGCTCCTATGTCCTTGAGGCATGCATATGGCCTCGACAGTCTTTGGGCGAGCCAATCCAGTATCTTTGGCAAACCATTGTCATCCGCTTTCCACATCCTAATACCCTTTTTCGCAACCATTCTCTATGACCAGGTCTCATCTTGTAATACATTAATGGCCACCCATCATTCATGCGTAACTTAAATAATAAGGGCTCCAAGTGACCAACCAAATGGTCCTTCTTATCCGAATGTAACCTTTATGAACCCCTTCCAATCGGAACCTGGTAACAAGGTATGGTGTCGGTGCCTTCGTGCTACATTCTCGGAAGAGTTGCATTAGTTCCGAATAGTAAGAGCATCCGACCTGCGCATTAACGTTGAATAGTTACCAAAGAGCGCATCAATGTCATCATGAGTGTGGCCTACCATCATGAAGCCAACCTCAGTATTTGATCAAAAACACCCAACCACACAAGATAGGATAGATAAGAGAAGAGATATATGTTCTTGTTCGACCCAAGAATTGTCTAGTTTTGCAAGTAGAGCCGCCTAGGTAACCTCTTAAATTGCGCCGGGTGCTTAGGAGGTGCTACAAAGTCTACCCCAAAGGCAATTGTTTTTTTTTTCAACTCAACCCTCAAGATTGCTTAGGAGTCGCGGTTCCCCCACACCCTCGGCCGAGCTTCTTCTCTCAAATGGCCCCAATTGTCTTGGAAGTGTCCTCCAAGAGTGTTTTGATAGCATGATTCAAGGAACCAACATGAAAATTTGAATCATCCTTCCAAAGGTCGAAAGTGAGAAATGTCCCAAGGCACTGTGCCATGGCCATGCATCGCACCACCACCACGCTTAACTTTCAAGCGCTCACCTCTCCATACCGATTTGGCTAATTTCTCCAGCCTTTGGAATCATAGTCTTGTTTTGGTCCATCTTATCATGTATGATAGTGAGCGCCCGGGTCCTATGATCGATGGGACAAAGCTCTCCATGACCAAGACAGCTCCTACAAGAGATCCGGGGCTGTCATGTGTTCCTTCCTTTCCATCTACAATTCTCTTCTCTCCCGTGGATCTCTCGGTTTTAGCCATTTTCTTTTTATTACAATACAGTGTATTGCACTTGGAGAAAGTCTGTCCTCTTTGCTATTGCAACCTCTGGGTGATTTTGCTTCCACCTACGTGAGAATGAATAATGTGAGATGTGCTTGCCCGTCATCTCCATCACATTGGCGTCCACCTCTTGAAGAATGTCCTTTTTAGTTAGGACAGAGGGGAGCCTCTTGACATTCTCTCTCACCCCTTCAAGAGGTGATTTTTCGATCCGTGGGGCATCGTCTCGCATTCTCATCTATGTACATAGAGAGTATGGCCTTCCCTATAAAGTGTGAGGCCTCGGCTTTTCGTGCCCATGTTACCATGCTCAGCAACTCTGTGACCAGCAAGGAAAAGTCTTCGCCACTTATAGAATGTGGACATTGGAATACCATAGGCTCTATGCCATGCTTTCAAGCAAACCTGCTTATTATTTAGCATCAGCTTCTGGACCAGGCCGTTTTGTGAACAGACATCTAACATGTTGAAAACAAATGTGGTCCTGTCTGAAGCTCGCAAAGTTCCAAAGAGAACCTACGATAGACGCAATCCTACTGTTGAGAAGTTTGCGCAACATCTTCGCATGCAGCAGAGCGAAGACTTGAAGTCTAAAATGGAAGCTGCTGTGATTTTTCTCTTTGCTTTAGTGGCCACAGGAGGTGAACGTGGGGTCCGGTTCACCATTCTGTACATCCTCTTTGTTGCCTTTTTCGTGCTCAATTTGCATGGCATAGGGTTCTCGCTTTCAATGACCGCCCTGCTTTCAGCAGTCTTCATGAGTGTTGACACAACAACATTGTCTACTAACACCAAAGCAATCGCCACCTCACCGTGTCGTGCAACCGTGGCATTTCAAAGACAAAGCTTGGCATCGCATGGTCGGCCTATCTGGCATAGGGAATGTCTTCATTATGGTTGCTGCCAAGTAGTCTTCTCCCAATCTCATGTCACCAACAGCCTGATTAGGGTCAATGAAGATGATTACCCCAAGGGCATACGGAATGTTGCAGCAGTCATGGAGTAGTGTGCAACTTTTCTCTACTAGCTCGTCCCTTGAAATGCCTCGAAGGTTATTCACTAAAGGGCTTTCCGGTGCTTGCAACCCCAAAGAATCAATTTTTTTAACTGCGGCGGTGGTGTGGATATTTCAGGTTCTTGTGTAAGGTTAGCTATCCACTGCGCTGGCCACAAAATAAAACTCCCTCGCGAATCCCCAAGTGTTGCCACTTCCGGTTCAGGAAATGGCAAACCAATGCTTCCGTCGAGAATAACTTCCATAGACACTACAACGCTATCTCTCGGCAAGGGCAAGTTGTGGTGCTTGTCGAAGGCATGTACTTTTCCCTCGCCCACTTTGACTCCATGGAACAGTATGGACTTCGAGGCAGCCATGTCTGCAAGCACAATGGACGTTATTGCTCAGAGAAAACGCCACCGCGATGTCACAGAGCACTTTCAAGCAACCAACTTCAAGCAAGACAACTTCACGTTAGCCAGACAAAGCAAGTTCAAGCAAGGACGTGGTTAGCAGGATCGCGGCCGCGATCTCCTAGAGCAAGCAGATACCATAGTCTAGATTACACATACCTTAGTATAGATTATGCTGCGCAAGATCGCCTTCACGATCCTGACGAGTAGTAGCTGTGTCGTAGGGATAACCTGCGGGAGAAGTAGATGAATCAATAAGCATTGATGGTAACTTTATGTGAGAGCATCAAATGGTACCTTAGTCTAGAATATGTTCGGCAAGATCGCCTTCGCGATCCTGATGACTGCTAGCTGTGCCGTAAGGGTCACCTGTATCAGAGGAAGATGAATGGTATCAACGCCTGCAAACAGGAGATCTGCAACAAGGCAAAAGGATCTGCAACAAGAAGCCTGTAACAGCAAGATCTGTAATAGTTTTCTCTTCTATTATTCATGCATATTATTCTATTATTGAAAATGAAAATGAAAATATATTGATCACGCTCTTTAGGACCCTAAAAGGTCATAGAGCGACAAAAGAAACATACAATGTCAATCATGTAAATGTTTAAAGTTTTCAATTTCTCTAAAGAAGCAGCTTAGTCTGGTAGGTTCTATCTGGAGTAGAGTGTAAAAGTTTGGATAATCAATGCCAAATCGTCTCCTTATGTCTGAATAAAGTGGGCAGTGCAGAAAAACATGTGACTCGTCTTCAACCTTATCTACACAAACCGTGCAAACTCGGTCTTCTCTGGGGAGCTTTTCCCACCTTCCTGTTTCTACCCTTAATTGATGTGAAATTGTCCTGTACTTTGCTATCAGGTGCCTGTTGTATCTTGATATGTGTGCATTTAAGTATTCCGAGCTTGTGTATGTCACCATCGGATTTATTTCTTCTCTGTATATCTTCATCCTTGATCCTGGATTATGCCACATCTTGTTTAGCACTTTTTCTTGAACAAGTTCTCTAATTCCAATTTCATTTGTTGGCCGGTCGGCATCAATCCCCATTTGGAGACCCAATCTTTCACCTCTTTGTACCAACCTTTTTGTGCGGATTGAAGTAAAGCCATCTTTGGTAATCTGTCATCATCCATCTGCTGCACTCTATTTACATAATTTATTGTCATACAGAGAGCTTCTGCCTCAAGAGGGATGAAGCCCACTTCAGCCAACATGATCGCATAAGGGGTTTGTTTCTTTATCCCAAGTTCCTCTTGTATGAATGTTTTAAGGATACTCTCAAGTTGCTGCCACTGTTTTTCAGAAATTAGAGCTCCCCAAATAGGCGCGCCATACAACACAACCGTTTGAACAAATATTTTAAACAACATCTTCCTCAATCCCCAATTGTTAAGTGAGACTTTTTGGCATCTTCTCAACATTCCGCATACCTTTTTCCGCTATCCCTCTTCTTAATGCACTCTGCCCATCGTAATTGAATTGAATTCCAGCCCCAAGTATTTATAAACTTCCACAACCTGCACCGTCTCCCCTTTATACCAGAAATCTGGACGTTGCACTGTGCCAAATATCATGACTTTTGTCTTCTCCAAGTTGACTTTCATTTGTTTCTCTTCACAGAAAGATGCTAATGCATCCAGGTGAGATTGTAGACCCGATCGGATTATCCGACATAAGTACCACATCATCTGCATAAAGAAGCAGCTGCACCACAAATTCTCCCAACCTGGTGCCTTCTATGCTTCTATCTCGGAGCCATGTCTCCAATTCATCTATGTAAAGGCCAAATAATGTAGGCGAAAGCGGGCACTCTTGCCCCGACCCGATGGTGCTCTAATCTCGACTTCATCTCCACCGAAATCTTAGCTATCACCTCTTCATATAGTCTTGCTACCGCACCTCTTAACGTGATAGGAACCCCAATTTGTTCCATCCTTGTACCTAATTTGTCACGGGGAATTGTATCGAAAGCCTTAGAAAAATCTACAAATGCCAAGCATACCACCTTTCTCGGACCTTTAGCTCTCTCTATCATCACTCTCAGTGTTAAAGCATGATCTAAGGTGCAGTGGCCTCTCCGGAATCCTGCTTGGCATTTTGCTCTTACACCTTTTTCATCTGCCCATATGCTGATTTTTCGTTCCAACAGTCCACCTACAAGCTTTGCAAAGGTGTTTCCTACCATAATTGTCCTGTAATTAGTGCTCACCTTCTTGCTGCCAGACTTATGAACTGGTACAACCTTGTTTTCCTTCCATTCTCTTGGTAGACCGTAACATACTGCCTTATTAATAAGATCTGTTACGTTTCTTAACAATTCATCTCCGCCCCACTTTAATAGCTCTGTTGAGATTCCGTACAGGTCAGTTGCCTTGCCATTCTGCATCTCTGAAAGTTTGCTCTCTACTTCCTCAATTGTGAACAATCCTTCTGTTACTGCCTCTGGTGGCATCCCTTTTGCAGATTCTTTGTAGTACAAGGAATGTACTAATTGGGTCAAATCCTCCATTGAGAGTTCTGGCTGAGAGGATTTCTTTTTCAGGATGGAATAGAAGGATCTCGGATTCTCTATGAACATCTGTCCTAACATTTCATTCTTAGATCTCATGTAGAGCCTTTTCTTGCTTCGGACCAGTTTCTTATACCATTTTGGTTTCAAGATACATCCTTTAGGGAGCTGTGCGCGTGCTGCAGCACACTCTTCGTCCCACCAACTATTTGAAGGGCGTCCTTTGCGTCTTTTCCTAGTGCTACCAAACACTACCATAGCTGCATCTTTCATTATTTCAATTAGTTTGCTTGATATCTGTTGTATCTCACCTGTCCAAGACATTTGTTGCATCCTTGTTTCCAACGCTGCCTTGTAATTGTCCCTTTTCTTATGATCCAGTTTAAGTTTTAATGACCATGTTTTTGTCAGCAACTCTTCCTGCATATATCCTTCTATTTCAAAGACCAAGGGAACGTGATCTGATTCTATCACCTTGTTTCCAAGTTGGAAATTATATACTCCATCTATCTCTGATGTTAGCAAGTAATCAACCGTGCTTTCTCCCATATGGTTTAAGCATGTTGATCTGCTAGTGTTGCAGAATTTGTTGATGCCATTCAGAATTTTGAGTCCACATACTGTGCCAAATTCCACTAAATAGTTTCCCATGGCATTCTTAACACTATCAACTGATTTTCTTTCGTGTTCCGTTGCAATTTCCTCTTCTAAAAGTATATCTCCATCATTCACATATGAGGCTGTTTGTTTTCCTTTTTGTTCCGCATTAAAATCCCCAACCACGCTTACATAGCCTTGTTCTTTAAATTGTAGAACATCCTTTGTGAGCTCATGTAGAGGTTTTTCGAATCAAACTCTCTATTATGATACACGCATATAGAAAGCGAGCAAAATAGCATGATGCTAAGTACCACATTTTGTATCTCGTTTTAAACTGAGCCATATGTATTGGTTGGCAAGATGTTTCTTTTTTCACCGATATGTCTCATTTGAGATGATGCTTTACATAAACCGCTAGACCTCCAAATCCCCCCGCCTACCCCCGGCTCTTTTTCCAATTCCAAAGAAGAATCTAGCGGTTGAAATCCATGTATTTTACGGCGGATGTTTACTCCGTGTTCCCAAGTTTCAGAGAGGAGCAGCAGATCAACAGTATTCCATGTGTCATGCAGTGCATCTACTTTTGCTTGATTGAGACCATGGATGTTCCATGCCATGATCTTTAGGGTCCGTATTCCCTATTTCCTTCTCTTGTTTGTGACTACAGCTTTCCCGCTTCTATCTAGAAATGCCATGAAACCTTCATCTCTAGCAGTTCTAACCTTTGCCCATTCAACCTTCCTGATCTCCTGTTGTGCTGGTGTTAGATCCTGGTCTAACCAAATCTTATGCCCTTTTAGAACGGCTCTATTGTGCATGACCCGATCTTTAGCCTCGGTGCTTCGAAATGTAACCAAGATGGGTCTGTATCCCCCTGGTTTACCAATGCGTCTGCTCTGAACTACTTGGGGTTCATGCAGTTTCATAGTGTCTTTGAAAAAGTCTTCCACAATTTGGTTGATATCTTCACTTTCATGTTCAGCAATTCCAGATATTTTCAAATTCCTTGCTCTTGCCTGAATCTGTTGGTGATGAATGGCATCAACGCCTGCAAACAGGAACATCTTAAGAATTGTTGATAGAGGCAGTCTATATTCCCAAATTTGAACGGGATTTTATTTACCAGTCACAAAAAAGGGGTGCATGCGGTAGATTTAACTGAAAACACAGTTTAATGAATGTACTTGCCTGTCTTTGGCCTTCAATGAATTCTACAACGTCAAATATGCCTGGATGCCTTGAAATTCATCCGAGCGCCTTTGTAATCCACCATAGCTGTGACGCTCCCTGCTAAACATACGGCATCCAGCCGTACACTCGGCAAGAAATCCCCCATCCGGCTCAGCAACCGCACGGGCCCTTCGTCTACCCCGCACTCTGAGGTGACCCTTAGTGCGGGGAGGGAACACGAAGGTGTCTTGCGCGCCCTTCCCCTATGGGCTTCTATAACAGCGGAAGCGATAACACGTCAGAACTAGCATCAAACATATACAAATACTACCTCGAAGGGTAGTGCATCACGCATATGCCAGTACAAAGATGATAAGCACAAACCGTGAAACATGAGAGCTCCTACCCCGGCTCAGACTCATAAGGAGGATGACTGACCGGCTAGGCCTCAAGATAGAGCAGACCGAGTCATGGCAATGGCGAGGGCTGGCATAGAACAATGGCTAGGGTTGACCACTCCATCTGCCCCTCCCCATGCATACTTTGCGGATGGGCTAAATCAGGCTCTCCGACAGGACTCTAGCCTTCCTGATCACGCAATCCCATGGCATCACCCATCGGGACTACTCCGTGTTGCATCTCCTGGTCCGATGAGGCAGGAAGGGTTGCATCTCCCCTTCCCAGGATCTAGAGGTGCTGTGGGCGGCTAGAGAATCGTGGCGACACACGATTCGTACCCGACTGAACCCCCCAAAACGAGAGCCAAGCTGACACTTGCAGCTCTCGGCAGGCGGCACACCATTGCCCCGGGAGGTGTGGGACCCATGCTCGGCCCACACAGTGACCCAGGCCATAAGCCTAGCCCACTATGGGATCCCCCCCGCCCCCCACTCGGCGGGGATCCTCCCTCCACTTTCCCTCTAGCCCCGTTGTATGGTGCTGAGTCGTGATCATAGCCTCAATAGCACGGTGGGCTCCTATGCACAGCCGCATCTAATAGGAACTAAGGGATCTAATCTAGGAGCATACTACATATGGCTCTAGGTCTCTACCCCCTTCCCAATACAAGAGGAGCAAACATGATCAACCATCATCCATAATCATCACATCCTGAGAATAATCATAAGAAGAACATCTTAACCTAATCATACAAATCTAACTAATAGTTAGGGTTCCTTGATTAGGGTTCAAGATGTTGAATATGGGCTCTAGGATGGCTCTACTCTAGATACAAGATACTAGCATATCTAGAATGCTAATTCCAGATAAGCTATCACGACTACTACTCTACATACCTGCTCCTGATGCTCTCCCTCCAGATCCGTGCGCCTCCATGGTCTTCGACTCACAAGATGCTGCTCCTACTCCAAGAACGAGTCTACCCTGCTGGGGCTGCTGCACCAGCCTATGCCACAACAAACGATGTTCGAAACGGGGTTTCGAACGAGTAGGTGAGTCTCTGGGTGCTAGGGCTGGAAAAAGGCCTAGGGTTAGGGTTTAGGCCTATATAAGTTAGGTCCACCTAGGATGCCACGTGGCACCAATCGGGTGAGTCCTGTGTGGCGGGTGCCCAATAGGTTAAGGCCACGTGGATAATGGTCTAAACCTATGGTTGGCTAAGTTATGGGAATAACTTGGCCATGCCCCCTAGTGCCACAATCTATGGTATACAAGGCTATGAAGCTAGACTTGTATAGTGACGGATCCAGGAATATACGTATTTATGGCGTATATTCCCCTGGACCGTCACATTCTCCCCCCCTTAGGACAATGCTGTCCTCAGCATTGCGCTAAGGTGACGAACCTACCTTATGCCTGCAAAAACAACAACAACATACCATAACCTTTAGTTTACTTTAGCAATCAAGTTTTATTAATTAAAGGTCAAAATTTAGGCTATATTTGTACTTATACAAAATTATATAGCCTTAACACAGTTATTTCTTATAATAATTCAAAATACTATTATAAGAGTTAGTAGGGTTCATAATCTAAATTATGGCTCCCCCTATCTTCTCGTAACGCGCTCCTCGTTGAGGTCCTCCTTCTACTTGCCTGCAAAAGGAGCACATTACGTTAGTTTAGTTAATAATTTGTGGTTTTAGGGGACCACCCCCCTTACCTCCTTGAGCCGAACCATCACTGGCTCAAGGTTGTCCTACCTTGCCCAAGATCATGGCCCTTTCAGATTTGAGCTTAGGGATCATTTAAGATGCTCCCATCATTGCCCATGATCGAGTGCTACCTTGTACACGATCCCCCGGATCGAGTACACCCCAGTGCCTCATGCCCCGAGGGTTTCAGCTAGGGAACGTCTCACGATCCCATCATCGCGCATGATCACTTTACCCTTCACCATGACCCTCCTACGGTCAGGTGTGCGTACCCCGCATCGTGGCATAGAGATCATCCGATCGATGTCCCATCATCGCCCACCATGCCTCATTCCTCACTCACATGACCCTAATGGTCATGCGCACCTCTTGGTGCGTGTGGCCTAGAGAATGCCCTAAAGGCGTATCCCATCATCGCCCACACGGTGCAAGGTTCTGGCACATGCACCCTACTAACTAGAATGCATGCGCCAGGCTTAAGGCTAACTAACAACATACTAGCTAACCACCTGGCAAGTCGTGGTCGACCAAGTCGGAGACGACTCGCCCATCAAACTCCTTCATAAATTCTGGGTATTGCTTCTCCAAATCTTGCTTCAATACCCATGTCGCATCTTCCATGGGTAAGTGCTTCCACTTAACCAAATATTGGAGGAACTGAGACCTCCTAGTCTTCTTGAATGACTTATCAAGAAGTAACTCAGGCACTATTTCTACTTGCTCCTCCGTCATTTCCAACAAGGTTGGAGTATCCAAAACCTCCTCAGGGTTAGGATTGTGCCTTTTTAATAAACTTACGTGGAAGACTTTGTGAACCTTGAGATGGGCTGGAAGATCCAACTTGTAGGCTTGAGAGCCCACTCTTTCCAAAATCTTGAACGGACCAGCCCACCTAGGGGCAAGCTTCTTACAACTCCCAATCCGCAGCTTGGCTTGCTTCACCTTGATCTTCAACCAAACGCTATCGCCTACCTTGAACTCCCTTACGGTCCTGTGCTTGTCGGCTACACTCTTCTGCCGACTTCTTGCTGCCAATAAATAACCCCTTACCTCCTCCACTAACTGCTGCATATCCCCTAACATCTGCTGGGATACTTCTACCTTGGACACAGGATTGTGCCAGGTATCCGGGGTTAAGCACTGGTACCCGTAATTTACCATGAAAGGAGACATCTGAGAAGACTCCTGCTTGGCGCTGTTGTAGGCGAATTCCACCAAGTGGATGTACTCATCCCACTTGGACTGCTTGTTCCACACATAACTTCGAAGCATGTCTTCAATGATCCGATTCGTCCTTTCCGTCTGGCCATCTGTTTGGGGATGATATGCCGTGCTCATGGAGAGCTTCGTCTGAATGGTGCTAAAGAGATCCTGCCAAAAGGCACTCATAAACTTAGAATCTCTATCAGATATTATCTCCCGAGGCATGCCATGGAGTCTAAAAATCTCCCTTACAAATAACTTGGCAGTATCTAATGCGGTGTCCGTAGTCTTGCAAGGCACAAAATGTGCCATCTTAGATAACTTGTCTACGACAACCATCAATGCATCCTTGCCTCGAAGAGTTCTAGGGGGACCTGTGATGAAATCCATGCTTATGACCTCCCACTTTGCATTTGGCACCCCCAATGGCTCAAGAGCACCTGGAATCCGAAGTTGCTCCGCTTTGGTCTGCTGACATAACTGGCAATCTCGAATATATGCAGCTATCTGCCTCTTCATACCTGGCCAGAAGTAGCTACTTCGAATCTTGAAATAGGTCTTCATGAAGCCAGCATGCCCTGCTATTGGGCTGTTATGTGTGTCGTGAAGAATTAACTTCCTTACCCCTGATGATTCGGGTACACACAACTTATGCTTGTGATACAACAGGTTGCCTTCCTTCTTATAATGCTTGAAGGCTTCCCGCTCCTTATCTGTTCTGGCTTCCTTGGAAAGACTTTCCCATACCTCCTTGAAGTCCACATCTGTTGGCAAGGACTCCTCAATCTTCTTGCCAAACTGACTCGAAAGAGTGGAAATCGCATTACAATGCGTCCTTGTCTGAAATGGTCTCCTGGAGAGGGCATCTGCTACAACATTAAGCTTGCCAGGCTTATATATAATATCAAAATCATACTCCTCCAGGAATTCCATCCACCTCCTTTGCTTTAAGTTGAGGAGTGGCTGGGTAAAGAGATACTGAAGGCTCTGGTGATCAGTATCTAACTGAAACTTCCTTCCCAGCAAATAATGCCTCTATATCCTCAATGGCTAGCAGCTCCTGATCATGGGTTGGGTAGCGTTGCTCGGCGTCGTTCATCTTCTTTGAGTCGTAGGCGACTACCCTTCCTTCTTGCATCAAGACTGCCCCTGTTGCTATCTTGCTCGCATCTGTTGCTACCAACTTATCTTTACTCGGGTCCGGAAGAACAAGGACTGGTGCTATTGTCAAGGCCTCTTTAAGCTTCTCGAAGGAAGCTTGGACTTTCTCTAACCAATGGCTAGTCCAATCCTTAATCTTCTTGGCCTTAGTGAGGTCCGACAAAGGGGACGCCCACTTAGCAAAGTCCTTCACGAACTTTCTGTAATATCCCGCCAACCCGAGAAAGCTTCTTACTTCTGCCACATTCCTTGGAGCAGGCCAATCAACTATTGCCTCAATCTTCGATGGATCTGTGGAGATTCCCTCGGATGTTACTACATGCCCCAAATACTCCACTCGGCCTGTTGCAAAGTGGCACTTAGAGAGCTTTCCATACAACCGATGGCGTCTCAACTTTTCCAACACTTTCCTGAGATGCTGACAATGCTCTTCAAGGGACTTGCTGTAGACTAGAATGTCGTCGAAGAAGACAATGACAAACTCATCCAAGAAGTTTCTGAAGATGTCATTCATAAGGCGCATAAATGTTGCAGGAGCGTTTGACAATCCAAAGGGCATTACTGTAAACTCAAAATGACCATACCGCGTTCTGAAAGCAGTCTTGTGGATATCCTCTTCTTTTATCCTTATCTGATGGTATCCTGATCTCAAATCAATTTTAGAGAATACCTTTGCTCCTTGTAACTGATCCATTAGGTCATCTGCCCTTGGCAATGCATATTTGTTCTTTATCGTTTGCTTATTAAGCTGACGATAGTCTATGCACATTCTTAGCCTCCCGTCTTTCTTCTTTACGAAGAGTATAGGTGCTCCGAAAGGAGACACACTTGCCCTTATGAATCCAAGCTCGAGCAATTCCTGAAGCTGCTTCTTAAGCTCAATCAATTCTGGGGTGCTCATTCTATATGGTGCCTTACTGGTAGGCTTCGCATCTGGAGCCAATGTTATCTCACATTCCACACCCCTATAAGGTGGCAGCTGCCGGATTTCATCCGGAAATACATCCTTGAACTCTGAAATAAGCCTCGCTATTTGCTTGGGCAGCTGATTTCCCTTTGGGTCACTTCCATCTTGCTTGCTTGGCTCAACTGATTCCATCCTCAGGATGTAGTCCACCTTATTCCTTTCTATACTCTTCCTTAGCTGCTTCAAAGAAATACACTGCATGGGAGAATCTAGCTTCTTACCTTTGACTATCAACTTGTTGCCGTCCGGTGCCGTCATGGTGACTTCGTTCCGGTCACAATCAATTACTGCTTTCGCTGGCTTCAAGAATTCCATTCCCACAATAAGATCATACCTTCCGATATCCATGACTTCCGCTCCCATCGGCCACTTAGCCCCACTAAGGTCTATATCAAAGATGATCCTCCTCCCCTTAGTGTGCCGAATGGCGCCGTTTGCCATAGCTACTGGCCTTGGCTTAGACTTCAATACCTTGTTCTTCATTAAGGCAGCCAATCTAAGAGATGCAAAATTGTGAGAGCTACCTGTATCTATGAGGACTACATATGGCTTATTATCTATGATCCCATCAGCCGCGATGACAGTCGACTGACTCTCAATATCATCTGACTCAATGTTTGCACATATGTGGCACTCACCATCTATGAAGTCCTGGGCCTCCTGCTGGTCGTCGTCTTCATCTGCTTCTGTTGGGGAATCCCAATCCATAAGCTCTGCCAAGGCTGACTGCATGACGAATGGACAATCATGTGTTCGGTGCCCTGGCTGGAAGCACCTGAAGCATAACTTTTTCTCAATGCATTCCTGTCTCTTTTCCTTCTACATCGCCTAGGAGACGCTTTTAAGAGCACTGCCCCTCGATGCATTCTCAGGGCTTACGGGTCCCCAAAAGCTTTGTTCTGACCCTTACCTTGCCGCCGACTCCCCATGGTGTAGCCAGCTGATTGCTTACCCCGTATTGTCCCCGATCACGCCTCAACTCTTACCCCCGGTTGATCGCTTCTCTGCTGGAGTTGCCGTGCCTCTTCCAAACTTATAGCTTTATCTTCGGGCCTCTGCATCGAATTGGGTTGATTGCTCTCACAAGCCTCTTGATATTGCCGTTCAACCCCTCAATATAAGTATCCACTGCCTGCCTTTCTCGATACTCCCGGACATGAAGCCTAAGCCTCATGAATTCTTCTATACTTAGCCACTCGATAAGCTACCCTGATTCAACTTGTAAAACCGCTGATCTCGTCTACTAGTATGGGACCTTGGCACATAGTGCTTACGGAAAGCCTTGCTAAAAGTCTTAAATCTGCAATTGTTCTTCTTGACATTGTTAGACTTAGCATATCCCTTCCACCGATCCTTGCCGTCCAATAAGGTTAGCTGTAGCAACTTTCCCTATATCTTTGTCTTTCATACCGTAAGAGTTACCAAATTCTTCCATTTCATCAAGCCATGCTTCAGCTTCCATGCCCGACCGTCTTTCCCCGAGAACCGCCCGCCTTCCTTGTCTTCCACACATTGCTCATAGCACTATCCACCTTTTTCGGTAGTCATCCTGTCTTTCTTGCCCTTTTCCTTGCCTTAGGTGTGCCAGACTGACTGTCGGAGCTAGAGCTGTCCTCACTGGAAGAACTATCTGATGAGCTAGAGCTAGATGGCGATGGGCTCTTGGTTCTCCTCTTCCTTCTCCTATCCCTGACGTGCCCTTGGTTGCCCTCCCCTTCCTGCTGAGGGACCTCGTCACCGCCTGGAAGGCAAGGTGGAGGTGGAGGACCATCTTCCTGCTCATTCATCAGAGGTGCCGCCCAGTTGATCAGGTTTTGCATCTGGTTCCTCATCTGCACCAGCCTTGCGTTAATTGCCTCTGGTGACATATCCTGCTCAAAGTCTTCTTGTTCTCTGCCAAACAAATTCCTTGGAACCCAATTGCGTGGTCGGTGCTGGTCCTGAGATCCTGCACTTGAGTTCCTTGCTGCAAGGGTCGATCATCAATACATAATGTTAAGTTTAGACAATAGTCATTTTTGCTTACAATTAAATTGTTGTTAGGTACCAAAAGAAATCACATGGAAATTTCATTTATAAGTCAACATCATAGTAATACATTAATTAGTATATAGGAATACATTTAATGGACTTCATGATAATATTTAAAAGGAGTTACAATGTACTTTAATTAAGTTAGCAAAGCAATTCTTCCATCAATGATGTCGCTTGAAGAAGTTCTTGATTTTCTTGAATCGTGAGCCCTTGCTCATATTCTGTAGGATTCTGGCCGTCGATCCTCCCTCCAATGCTCTTGCCACTTGTGGTGCTGGGAGTTCTGGTGCAGTTGCCGCCACTACTGACAAGTGCGCATCTCCCGAGGTGGCCCTTGCTTCGTCGGGGCATGAAGGGCTACTGATCTTTTGAAGAGTATCACATGGTCCATCCCAAAATCTATCCTAGCATGCTGTCCAAACCCTGAGAGTGCTATGAGGAGCGCCACGGATTCTTCACCCCTTGGGCTGAATTCCTTGTGGAAGACTATCATCTGACCTTGACTAAGGGCCGGAAGATAGTACCTGAGTGATTTGCCCCTGTGCTGCCCCGTGCCTCCCGTACCCTTCCTTTGAGCCGCCTCGCCGAACACATCTAATGCGATCAGATCTTCGTGATCCCTCCACATAGTCGTTGCGTTCTCCAAGTTGATGCTGCTAGATGATTCGCGCGATACTCCTGGAGCGCGACCGCTCGGCCGAGCTTGGGCCTCTTCCCCGCTTTGTACAACTCGCTTTGGATTTCACGAAATTCTTCTTACGGGATGATGGGTTCCTCTGCTTTGAAACATGTACCTAATCTGTTGATATGCCCGGATGTCGACATGGTTTCCCCACATAGGGAGTGTCGCCGGCTACCTCCCGTGGAATCTCTTGGTAGGAGTAGTCGATGAAGTCACTGCCCTGCTCTTGTGCTATGAGGCTTAGAAGCTCGTCGATCCTGAGGCCCTCCTCTTGACAGTAGGGAAGGTTGAGGATGTCGGTGGCGAATATGTACTCCTCGCCGAGCCGATAATCAACTGGGTAAGGGCCGTAATACCTCTTGGTGGCTCAAAGTCTCGCTTTAGAACTTCCTGTTGTCGAGCTATCGCCTCTCCATCCTTCTTGCCTCCCTCATCTCCCAACTTGGGTTCTCTTCCTCCTCCTCCTCTTATTGAGTCGTGTTCGATCTGCAACATAGGTGTTTCCGATGTGGGCCGTAGTGTTAGGTATCTTTGAGGTCTCGATCTCGTGGATGTTTATCTGCTGCTGCCAGAAAGTGTCGAGAGGTGCCAAATCCAAGGGTTGAATTGACGGCTCCCCGGGTTGGTTAACCGCCTATACCGCATGAACAATGCTAAGGCCGCTTGGCCCGAGATATACCTATGTCTATGATGCTTACAGTCATGTAGTCCGGCATGTTTACGGTTCTATCCCACAGCTTGTTCTTGCCCCCGATCCCCACCTATGGCTTGAGCAAGAGAATCTAGAGAAACCCATTTCCCTCCCCTAGGTGGCAAGCTAACTTCCGAGAGGGCAAATTTGTTTGATCATATTGACAAATGATGTCGGTGTAATAGGGGGTTCTGGTCAAGGTGGCATGAAGATCAAAGAGATGATCAAGACATGAAAGGCTTACTCGCCAGGAGTTCACGGATATGATTAGAGTCATTGTACCATCTAACAAAGCTTGATGGCCATTGAGCGAGATGGCTATGAAAAATGGTCTGAAATTGAGCAAAGGGCTAGAAAATTGCCCACGGGGAGCTAGGGGAGCAGTTCCGATGGGGAGAAAATGACAAATGAGGGCCCTTTTATAGACTAGGGATGCCTCGTTCCGCGGGCACAAGGTTCTTGGTGGGACGACTCAAATCTATGGCCCCAGGTGTCCAAATGAGCTACCATGAAGTGCAATTCTAGACAAAGCAAAGCAAGAAACACTACATGAGAGTTTGTTGGGTCAAAATTGGTCAATCTAGGCAAGATTGGGCGAAATCGGGTGGCGTCGCGAGAATCAGCTCTGCGTCGGGGACGCAGGGTGGTTTTTCGCGACGCGACCCGGTTTCGGGTCAATTTACTTTCTACGGGGGGTTTTAGGGAATCTAAACATCCTAACATGACTTTCCAGCATGATTTTACCCTAACTAGCAACTTTTCTTACTTAAATTGGACATTTATTAGCATCAAAATCACCCGGAAAGGTGGCGTCATGAGAAGTAGCCTCAAGTCGAGGGCGCAGACCCAATTTTGACGACGACCGGTTTCACCAATTGGCGGTTTTTTTGGACTAATTAAGCTAGGGTTTCTAACTAATTAATTTTTCCTTCAACAATGCAATTTTAATGGTCAAAATTAAAGTGAAATTTGAGCTATTTAGACATAATTTCATACAAGAATTAAGGTCAATTTACAACAAAATTTTATATTTATAGGAGACTTAATAATTACATTACTTTGAACAAAAATGCATCCTCAAGGGTATTCCTTGCGGATGCGACGTGCCAAGTGTATATCCTTGGGCATCAAGGTCACCCTCTTCGCGTGGATCGCGCAGAGGTTCCCTTCCTCAAACAACTGGGTGAGCTCGGCCTCAGCGGCTACTTGCAACACCCGAGTTGTGAGCGGCGTCACTCAGTGAGTGGGTGGCGAACTCCGCCCGTCACCTCCCGCATGAGTCAGCTCAAAAGGTGCCTTCCTAATCAGGAGATTAGTGCACTGTTGAAAGTGTCTAATCTCCCGGAAGACACGGGAGTGCGGGGAATTAGGTCCATGGTGGACCTTCTTCGGCTTCTCCGGTGGTGGCGGAGGCGGCTTGGGCTGGTTCTTGGCTGGACGCCCCCCCTCCACGTACCGGTCGACATTCTGCCGGCAATACCAGTCATTATACCTCGTCCACCGACGGAGGTATTCTGAAATGCGCCTTGAGGCGTCACGAAGAGCGATCCTCCTTCATGGCCGAAGGATGGCTCGCCCATATACCTTCTTGACCACCTTAGGTGGCTTAGGCCACTTTGGATAAGGTGGTGCAGGCGTCGGTTTGAAGGTTCCCCGTGGCGCTCGTCCTCGTCTTCCTCCTCTTCAACCTCCTCTTCCACCTCCTCTTCCACTTCCTCATTGCGGTTCCTCGATAGCAGCCGGTCCGTGAGGCCGTCGTTCTTCTCTTCGTCCTCGGCTCCTGCTTACCTCGGCTCCTCCTCCCGCTCCCTCTTCCTCCTCGGCCCTCTCCTCCCACTTTCGGTGACCTTCTCCTTGCCCTTTTTCTTTGGCCGAAGGCCAAGCCGTCCACTGGCTGTTGGACACGCTTCCCTCCCTGCTCTTCCCGCCCCGTGTCTGTGGCCCCGGCGGCGCCACTCGTCGGTTCTTTGCGTTCCTGCCGCCGAAGGGGCTGCTTGCTTGGGGCTGCTCTCGCATCGTGATCGCCTCGTGGAATTCCGGCTCTTTGGCTGCTGGGGAGGCTCCTCTTCCCCCTTCTTGGGTCGAAGGTGCTCCGGGATCTTCTTCACGTGTCGCCCGGCTGCTAAGTGCGCCATTGAGAGTGTCGGCCGCTCACTTCCTTCGGCCGTCATGCCTTGGTTCTTGCCATACTTAACGGTCTAGCAAACGGGTGGGGATAGGCTGATCAAGAGAAAGAAGGTGGAGGAAAGTTTGGAGGGAAAAATGAGGTGTCAGGGATATTTAAAAGGAAGGGTCCCTGGGAATATTCTTCTACCATAATTACCCCTATTTATTAGCCCCCCTTATTAATTACACCCTATTTAGTAGTTATTTAATTATTAAAATATATATTAAACCTATATTAGTTGATATTATACTTATATTTTCAAATTTTTCTAATGGTTCGAAGTGCAATTTATGAATTTGCGCCATTTTTCACCTGGGTCTCCGATTGGTATGATTCTTCGACCCATTTTAGGTGAAATTTGATGCAGATGCATAATTTGCACTCCAAATTTACTAGAAGATGAGTTTGACTCACTCAAACCTTCGTCTAACACTTAACCTAAGTCCTGACCCACTACCTAGGAGAAAAATTTTTCCCCCATTTTCGCGGTTCAATGGTGGAAATGTTTATTTCACACCCCTATAGGCCTGTTAGACTACTTCATGGTTATGGTCAGTGCTAGTTCTTGGTCAACCAAGAACATCGCCTCGATACCATTGTGACGCCCCCCCTAAACATACGGCATCCGTACCGTACACTTCGGCAAATCCCCCCATCCGGCCAAGAACCGCGACGGGCCCTTCGTCTACCCCGCACTCGAGGTGACCCTTAGTGCGGGAGGGAACACGAAAGGTGTCTTGGCGCTACCTTCCCCCTGGGCTCCTATAACAAAAGGGCGATAACACGCCGAACTAGCATCAAACATATACAAATACTACCTCGAAGGGTAGTGCATCACGCATATGCCAGTACAAAGATGATAAGCACAAACCGTGAAACATGAGAGCTCCTACCCCGGCTCAGACTCATAAGGAGGATGACTGACCGGCTAGGCCTCAAGATAGAGCAGACCGAGTCATGGCAATGGCGAGGGCTGGCATAGAACAATGGCTAGGGTTGACCACTCCATCCGCCCCTCCTGTGCATACTTTGCAGATGGGCTAAATCAGGCTCTGACAGGACTCTAGCCTTCCGGATACGCAATCCCATGGCATCACCCATCGGGACTACTCCAGGTTGCATCTCCCTGGTCCGATGAGGCAGGAAGGGTTGCATCTCCCCTTCCCAGGATCTAGAGGTGCTGTGGGCGGCTAGAGAATCGTGGCGACACACGATTCGTACCCGACTGAACCCCCCAAAACGAGAGCCAAGCTGACACTTGCAGCTCTTGTGACGTCCCCTACTCCTTATACGATGCCCGCATCGTACTCGAAGGAGGAGCATTCCCCTGGCGGTGCGGGCGGGGGCCATCCACTGACTCCACTCCCCGGGGCGAGCCAAAGAAGGGAAGAGTGGATGTGTCATTCATCCGTCTTCCTTCGGATCGACCTATCTGCGGAAGCGTAACAAACAAACGTGAGCACAACCAATAATATACAACACAATCACCATAACAATAGCAACATCACAGAGTCAGCAATACCTTCATAACAATAATACAAAGGAGGGATCCTACCCAGGGCTCAGACTCAAGGGGGATGACTGACGGCTAGGCCTCCAGAGTTCATTGCAGACAGAATTCATGGCAATGGATTTGGCTGGCATAGAACATGGCTTAGGGTAGTCCACTCCATCCGCCCCTCCCGTGCACACTTTGCAGAGTAGGCTGAAAAGTGTTGGGACTTGGCCGTAGCCTGCCGGGTGAGTAGCCGGAGGGGCTACTACCGGCTGGGTTGCATCTCCCAACCCCGGCGAGGCAGGAAGAGAGCTGCCTCTCCTCGAGGTATCCATGCTCATCGCGAGGCTGCTAGAGGGCCACCGCCTCGTGATTCGACTTGAACTCACCGGAAGGTCATATCCACCACCCCACGAGTGTCGAGCTCATACCTTGCCCACACGCCCAGCGGACAAGCTATTAAGCCTAGCCCGGCCAAAAAGACCCTCGATAGGCTTTACTACCCGGAGGGGTCAGTCCGCGATGAGACAAGTTCCTTCTTATCAACCGGCCTTGCCCCTTCACCCACAGCCAGGTGGGCTCCTGTGCACAGGCCGCAATTATGTGGGAACTAAGGTGCTATGCTAGGAGCATCTTCTACACAGCCTTTAGGTCTCTACCCCCCTTCCCACAACAAGGAGATCACAGAGTAGAATACATACAATATCACAGAACAGAGATAGAGAATCATATCAATCTATCTACTTAACATCCAATGTTAGGTTCATTCGTTAGAGTCTCAGATCTAGGGATCTACAAGACTTCCAGAGGTGATCTAACATACTAAACCGGCATATTGCCATGCCTAAAGACGGTTTTGCACAACAGAACAACTAGATACCTGCTCCTTGGCTTGCTCCTGATCCTTGGAAGGCGTCCATGCTCCTGATCTTGCCGAGGACAGCTGCTACTCAGCAACCTGTTGTGCAAATCCGACTTTTCGGAGCCTGGCAATGCGATTTCGAGCCTTACCTTGGCCGAATTGGCCCAGGAAAGCCCTAAATGCGAAAGAGGAAAGGAAGCTCTAGAAAACCCTAATTGGCAAAGTGAAAGGAGAGCTAGGGTCTAGGGTTTTAGCCCTTATATAGACCCTATCTAGGTTAGGGCATCCACATGGGCAAATGGCTTTAAGCCATTTGGAAATGGATGAACAAGGAACCTTTTGTTGTGTATGTTTAATTACATACCCAATGTGTATGTTTAATTACATACCCAACATCCAAGGTTGCCCCCTAGGTGCAACCTTTAGCTCCTAGGTGCAACGTTGTCCTACTCTCAAGTACATGTCACTTGTGACATGTACGTGTGACGTGGCAGTATAATATACGTATTGGGGCGTATATTATGCTGGAACGTCACAGCTCTCGAGAGGCAGGGCGACACCATTGCCCCAGGAGGTGTCGGACCCATGCTCGGCCCACACGAAGTGACCGACCATAAGCCTAGCCCACTATGGGATCCCCCGAAGCCCCCACTTGCAGGGATCCTCCCTCCACTTTCCCTCTAGCCCCGTTGTATGGTGCTGAGTCGTATCATAGCCTCAATAGCCTGGTGGGCTCCTATGCACAGGCTGCATCTAATAGGAACTAAGGGATCTAATCTAGGAGCATACTACATATGGCTCTAGGTCTCTACCCCCCTTCCCAATACAAGAGGAGCAAACATGATCAACCATCATCACATAATCATCACGTCATGAGAATAATCATAAGAAGAACATCTTAACCTAGTCATACAAATCTAACTAATAGTTAGGGTTCCTTGATTAGGGTTCAAGATGTTGAATATGGGCTCTAGGATGGCTCTACTCTAGATACAAGATACTAGCATATCTAGAATGCTAATTCCAGATAAGCTATCACGACTACTACTCTACATACCTGCTCCTGATGCTCTCCCTCCAGATCCGTGCGCCTCCATGGTCTTCGACTCACAAGATGCTGCTCCTACTCCAAGAACGAGTCTACCCTGCTGGGGCTGCTGCACCAGCCTATGCCACAACAAACGATGTTCGAAACGGGGTTTCGAACGAGTAGGTGAGTCTCTGGGTGCTAGGGCTGGAAAAAGGCCTAGGGTTAGGGTTTAGGCCTATATAAGTTAGGTCCACCTAGGATGCCACGTGGCACCAATCGGGTGAGTCCTGTGTGGCGAGTGCCTAATAGGTTAAGGCCACGTGGATAATGGTCTAAACCTATGGTTGGCTAAGTTATGGGAATAACTTGGCCATGCCCCCTAGTGCCACAATCTATGGTATACAAGGCTATGAAGCTAGACTTGTATAGTGACGGATCCAAGAATATACGTATTTATGGCGTATATTCCCCTGGACCGTCACAATAGCGCCTTCAATTTAACTCCGGCGCCTCGAACAACTCCTTCCCAAGCTCTGCAATAATGAAAGTCTTGGAGGGTCTTACCGCATTTGAAATTATTTTGAATTTCAAAATGTTGTCCTTCGGGCGGGACCGTTTTATGCCCTAATGCCCCTGTCCCTATCCAATTTAAACTGACATGCCGTGGGTGATTTGCTGTCCTTTCCACCTGCCCTACAGTCACTATCACACAAATTCTCACGTTTCACTGTCCCGTACGATGCCGAGCTGGGGGTTGCTTTTTGGGCGGAATGGGGAATATGCCGCCCGTCATTATGGCGCCGCCCGTCATAATGGCGCCCGTCATAATGGCGAACCCTATAAAAAGAGAGGCGTCCTTTTTTCGGATCACCTTCGCGAAAATTTTTAGCGCCTCCGCCAAGTTTCTAGCGCCTTCGGAAAATTCCTGAGCGCCATCATGTCTCGTGCCGCTGCCCTCAAAGAAGGTAATTTCCGCGATTTTTTTTTAGCTTAGGTGTGGCCATAGCTGCTACTATGTCTTTTTAGGATAGTTAGATGGTCGGCAAGATCGCGGCCGCGATAGTTATGACCATGGCCTTTCCTCTTTTTTGGAAGGTAGTGCTCAAGACAAGCGCGGCCGCGATAGTGGCGACCATTTCATATAAAAATGTAATACCTGGTGTTCATAAAGAACGCGGCCGCGTTTCTTGCCAGCATAATAGATAAGCACACCCTTTCTTAGTTAGCTACTGATCAACCGGATCGCGGCCGCGATCTTTGTGAACACCTTCTTCCAATACTAGTGTATCTAATCTGTTGTCAATTCCTTCTGCAGGCCTCGAACTATTTCGCGGACCCAATGTAGAACCGATCAGAATTGTCACACCCGATAAAAGCAGGAAGTGGTGTGTTGAAATTTCACAGGCAAAACCTCATGTCACTGGAGACCGGCGAAAGGACTTGTGTTTGTTCTTCAGGAATGGCAAGGGTCCAGAAGATTACGAGCAGCTAGGTATAGTTATTGCTATGTGGGAAGGTACCAAAAATAATGTACAGGATGCAATAATTTGCAGCGTAGAAGATACTCATCAGCTGCAGTTTGTGGAGTACGTTTTGAGATGGCAGAATTATGATCCATCCATTATGATTGCGAGTAAAGTCAACAAACCGGCAAGCGGCAAGGGGATGCCCACTAGTGCTAAGGGATTTGGCTGGATATTGCCATCCTATGATTCCTTGAGTTTGTCGGGTATAAAGTGCAACAGGGATATACTTGTGGGATTTAGCATATGCAGAAAGGCTCTTTCAGCTGATAAGAAACCTCCTTCTGCTGCATTGAAGGCTACCAAGGACAACAAAATGCATTCAAGGATGGACACCAACTGGCTGAGAGCCGTTGCAAAGAAGAGATCCGTGGCCCCTTTGCAAGCTATTGGCGAGCCATCCACTCCAAAGGATACTGTAGTGCCCATGGAGGCAAATGTTGTTGTTCCTTCAGGAAGTGTTGTAGCCCCCTCAACAAATGTTGGTTGTTCTGCCATAGTAGATCCTTCAGCTCCCGTCATGCTTTTGACTGCTCCTGCCAGAGACTCTGAGGCAGTAGAAGAACAGCCATCACAGAAGATCAGGCCCTTCAGGATAAAGATTCCAAAGTCGAGCACGGCAGAAGATTCGCACCCTTCAACATCATCTACTCCTTCCTCCTCCACTAGACCAACAAATACCAGCAAACTTATTGCCCCGAAAACCGATCCCCAAATGCCGAGGAAGATTTGAAGTTTAATCCGGATGAAGAAAAAAACCGGCTCGAGAGACAAATCAAAATCCAAGCCGGAGGAGTTCAAAAGATATTACCCAATGGGTGTAAACCGGTTCCAAAGGATGAGCATTTTCGATTGCGAGCCAGCTCCCGCTAATATGACACATAGAGTCCTATCAAATGACCATGTACGTATTAATCGATAAAAGCTTCAAGAAATACCCGACGGAGGTTCTTACGCCTGCCGATGTCGTTCCATTTGATCCTTTAACAAGGTCTGTTATATGATATTTTTTTCTTTCTTGGCATGTTGGTTATATATATAAATATGCTCTCTTAGGATCGCGGCCGCGATCTTCGTGGAACAACTGAAAGCAATCGACTAGTTATCTCTCGGTCACTTGCGTGAAATTAGTCGGTTGGTCGCTACTTTAAGAACCGGCAAACAAGAAATTTTTATTTTCGGTAATCACGCGGATTTTTGCCGCCGCGGTTTTATGCACATGCGTGGGCAATGTCGAGCAAAGGTTGGAATTTGCGAAAGCGTATGCAAGAAGAAGAAGTCGTGTATTAAATGGTAACCTCTCCAACAAAGAATACATTCAGATTTCTATACAAATTACAACGAATGCATAGCGTATACAGATACAAAGAACCACTGATAGAAAAGCTCCAACAACTAAGAAACCAGCACAAGGCATTCAGATATCCTCCACAAGGGCCAACTGGAACTGCAGTGACATCCGCCTGGAAGGTATGTTTTATGTTTCTTTGCTCAGTAAAATCGCCATCGCGATCCTAACCAGCGCTTCTGTGCAGGATTTTGTCGAGGTGGCTACCACAACTTTGAAGGTTAAGGAACTGAAGGATGAGAAGCAGTTCCTTTTCATGCAAGAATCTTCCTGGTCAAAACTCCTAGAAGTTGTCAACAAATGGGCAAGCCGAAAGCTCACTGATGATCAGGGGGAGTTACCAGAGAAACCTTCAAAGGATTTCTTCAACAAGACATTCCTAAGAAACCTACGAGGAATGAACAATGCTGAGGTAAGCCAATTGATGGACGAAATCTTACAGGGTAAGGCTTTCTTGAAAGTGCAGCAAGGATATACAGGACGTTTTAATTGCAGTCAGAGGGCTCTAGACATCAGAACACTTTCACTCATGCGTCGTGAAGTGTTATCATATGCCAATTCTATCTCAGAGAAGCTATACAATAATTTTGAAGAGTTGGCTTCATGTTTTCCAGAGCTGTCTGAGCAGCGTCTCCTGGATATTGCAGACACAGATTTCGAGTACGTCAAAGCGAACTATAATAAAGAGGCAGTTCAAGGTAATCTGCCTACAGTTTTTTTGGAAGCTATTTTTGCTATACTGAGGCCAGAAGAGGCCAGGAAAATGAAAGAGAAGCAAAACATCGTGCATCAAGTCACAAAAACTGGCATCCTTGTGTCTGCATCGGTGTCAGAAAATGCCAGTTTGATTTTTGTTGACATGCGTAGTTTTTCCACGCTGTGGGATGTGAAAAAATACACAGATTTTTTTAGCAGAGTTGCAGGCATGACAAATGCAAAAAGTGTACCATATAGTCATGTTCCTCAGATCGGCACATTTGCCAAACTGTTTGTACAGTCTTAGCCAGATACAAGGTAGCTCCCACGTTTCCCTAGGGGCGTATGAAGAGAAAGGATGGGAGAGCAAAAAAATATTAAAGAATTTCAGTATTATGTCAGCCATGTGACAATAAACAGGAGTGACGTTCGGGTGCTGCCCGTTAAGCCCAACTTGGACCTGCGACTGACTCAAGTCAGTAAAGTGCCACAAAGCACTCCTCTTCCAAAATATCCGATTACTGGCGACGAAGAGGTAGATGCAAAAACAAAAAGAAAGTATTTGGAGTTCTTTACAGGGAAACCCAAATTCTCATGGGCAGCTATGGAAGGCGACTTCGTCCTCAAGAGCCAGGCAAAAACCTCTTATGTCTATTATATAGTGAAGGAGTTGGTACCGTTAGAAGGTTGCGTTTTGGATTTCTTCTCGGGCGAAACTGCCTCAAGGGTAGCGTTGATGCAAGATAAACGGAGTGTTGCTTTTGAGTATGACAACAAGGTTTGCCGTTTCCTTCGATCTTTCTTCGAGATTCTAGAGAAAATGGCAAGGCCTGACATGGAAGAGGAAGGTGAAGAGGAAGATGAGAAAGGTGAAGGGCAACGTTCCAACATGCCTGATATTAATATAACACAGGGAACGGATCTCAGCCAGATGGATCAGATAATACAAGGCCTGGATCAGAAAAGCTTCGAAGAAAGGCTGAAGGAGACCCGGGCATAGAGCAGACTGAGAAGGCACAGGCAAAACTTGATCCAACTTTCGAGAAGCTTGAAGCACTGAACAAGAACTTGGACACCTTAATGCCACTGGTAACCAAGCAACTGGACAAGCCCCTAATTTTGAGTATGTGGGAACTTCTGAAGCCGCCTCCGGAAGTGGGAGAACCTCCCCTGACCCTTCACCTAAAAGGCAGAAGCTGGTACCCTCTAATGAATATTCTGAGCAATTGCAGGACGAATTGTTTAATAGCCAAGATATGTCAGAGCGTGTTCAAAACGCAGCACGGGCAATGGATGTTGACATCCCAGAAACAACTGGATATACAGAAATGGACCTGTCACAGACCATTGCTATTAGAAAGGAGCATATTGCAAGAATAGCTGCTCAACATGGTATTGATCCAGAGACTGTATTTGAGACTCAGTGATGTAGCCTTCGCCTTTGTGCTGAGCATTTTGTAAAAAGTTTTTGTTATAACATTTTCACCTGTTTTCAGGTTCAATATGAGTTATGCTTTTTGAGTTCACTATGTGTTATACTTTTGTTCACTAAGCTTTTGTGTTATCTCAACTTTGAATTGGATAAACAAAGTAGTCTGAGAGATCGCGGTCGCGATTCTGTACACCAGTTATACAACCCCCAGATGGTAATTTGACCACGATGCACACAATGTGCTTCTTGTATTCTGCCTTCACTTGTTCTCGCAAGAATCGCAATGGCGATCCTTACGACCACTCGTCATGATGCTCAAACCCCTCGGTTACTGTCATGACAGCTTTGGGCTACATGCCTGGTGTCAAATTATGGCGCGTGTTATTTTTTCAAGCTGAACTTAGGATTATTGACGCTTTGTTTTGGTTGAGAGGAATCATTTCTTACCATCCCCGGGGTGACCACGACCTATTTCGTTGTCAAACGAGAAAACGAAATTTCTCTAATTAATGAAACCATGCTTTCTTCAACACCAAACTTCCATGCATTTGATATAGGGATCTAGTTGCATTTCGAAGTAGAAACATGCTAGGTGCCCTGATCCAAAAAGGGTTCTATGCGCTTGCATGCTGTTGGATGTTGAAAGAATAGCAGAGATCTTGTAAAAATGTCAAGTTGCATATTATGTACTATAATAAGTCTCCATAGATTTTGTTTTGTTATCAACATCATGCATGGCATTCATGCATGATAATTGAGAATAAATCTGAAACAATGGACAATGCATAGGATAGAAGCTGAATCACAGGTTCATCATCAAAACAAGATTGGGATGCATCTAACAAGTAGGCCTTACAGACCATGAAGATATATTAGGGTGAAGTAATACAAGACTAGTGGATGACATGTTTGTACAATATGCCTTGATAGGTGATATGAGATAATTGCTAGATCTGCCCTTTCCCACAAGCTGGTTTATATGCTGTGTAGAATTAAAGAACATTTTCATGCTCTATATTTTTTGATGAATTTGTGCTGCTAGTATGATCTTATTATAGAGGCACATCCTACAAAATGAAGAAGATGAGACTTGTTATTGTCTTTTGGATCATTAAATTGATTACTATTTTTTTGAGAAAAATTAAAACATAAGCCAATACACATTGTCACTAGATGCATTCTTCGAACATAAAATTCTACCTAGGACTTTTTATCGCAGTACCTTACTAATCTTTTTTAAGTTTTCAAATTTTGACAAAACATGAAGTGCCTAAAAAAGAAGCACCTTACTAATCTTTTTAAGTTTTCAAATTTTGACAAAACATGAAGTGCCTAAAAAAGAAATATCATCATCTCAGTGAAGACTGTACAAAAGTGCCAACATAGCCCAAAGGGAAACACAGAATGCTAAGTGCACGCTCAGTCATAAGCTTGAGGCTAAACGGTTTATAAAGGGTCATCTGCATTCCTCTTCAACACCAAACTTCTAATGATTTGATACGATACTAGCATTCGAAGTAGAAAGGCATGTTAGGTGCACAGATGCATAAAAGTACTCTATGCATTTGATTTTAGAAGAATTGCAGGGACCATGTAGATCTTCAGGTTGATAGTGCAAGTCTCCATAAATCTTGACCATGCATGGGAGTTATGCATAAGAAACTGCAACAAAAAACTACGTTGTTTGAGAAATGGGATCTCAAACAGTAGACATGAGTAGAAGCCAAATCACAAGCATGTTTTTTTTTTAATCAAAACAAAGTTGGAATACATCTAACATCCTTGTTGATTATGAAGACATATGGCATCCTTTTAGGGTGGTCTAACACAAAACCATACATGTTTGTACACTATGCCTTGCAATAGAAAAAGGTGATATGAGATCATTGCTAGATCTCTAAGTACATAGCCTTCCGAATCCAAAAGCTGCCAGTACAATTAAAGAAATATTTCCATACTCCATATTATTTGATGAGTTCGCTACTACTGGCATAAGCTTATTCCTTGATTATAATTTCCTATGGTAAGTAATCTCATTGCAGAAAAAAAATAATGCATAAATGAAATAAATACCTTGAAATGGCCCAGAGATATTGTCAAGAGATCGTAGCTGAAGTATGAACCTTCCACTGACTTGGAGTGCCACCAATTTGTGGTAGTAAAGCCAGTAAATTTAGAGACCTATCCAGTGTGGTTGGGATACACATCTCTGATATTTACAAAGAAGAAGATAATATTAACTTCAACCATGTGCGGGTGGAATGGTGGTGTCCAACGCATCAGTTGACCAATGTCTCAGATAAAGAAAGATATTTAAATTATTGGACAAAGAAGTGGAGGAGAAATCCTAGTGATCCTGACCTTTGACAAAACTTTGAAAGTGTGGTCATGGACTCCAAAAACTGTTCCTGATAGAAATGTGAGAATTACAATACCTCACGATGTAAGGAAGAAGGCATTGATATCATTGGGGGTGTTTCAAGAAAAGTGAATAATTATATAAATTTTCTTCATCATGTTTTTATGATATAGTGCTATATTGTGAAATTGACTGTTTTGTAAATACTATGATATTATGTTTTCATACTTTTCAGGTGAAATGTGTGAATATGCTACTAAAAACATGCAACATGAAATTTATCCCAAAATTTAGACATAATCTCAATTTAATTGAATGATGGTTTGTTGATTACATCTTTAAAAAAGGAAACAAAAGAAAGAGTTCTATAAAGATTGAATCAATGCCTCTAGAGTATCGGTCTTTAGAAGTTGAAGTTTAACATGACCCTAAGAAAGGGTGAGTCGGAGGAGCTGTTAGGAATTTCAACTAAGGACAATTGTTTCTTATAGATATGAGCTAAATATCATATAAGTACAAGCACCTTAGATATATGATCTATATAGACAGATCAAGGACCTAACGAGTAGGGTCGATGGCCTTGTGGATAGATTAAGATCCTGGGGATCTAGCCTGGGAGCCTGAAAATACATTAGCTGGGCTAATTGTCTCGGAGTTGCCTTGGAGTTGCCTTGGTACCTGATGCATGTACTCTGGATGTCTGTGACATACATGGTATTAGGATGTATTTCCCAGAATATGCCGTTGATCATAATCATATGCTCACCTTCCTACATCCTCTTTTGGCCAAAAGATATGGATGAAGGCAGAAAGAAAATGTGAAAAGTGACTCATAAAAGCTTTTAACTTGACTGGCACTGAGCTTGCTGGGTGATAACTGGATGAATCTAAGGTTGAGTAACAAGTCCCAGTTCATCTAAGTCCAAAAACTTAGACAAATTTCTTAATCGAAGCCAACTGATCTGATGATAAAGGTTGTGGCATTGAAAATCACAGCTGAGGTCATTTGCCTTTTAACCTATGATTTGGAGTTGGAATATGTAGTAGTTGAGATACATCAATGTAGACTGATCGGGGATCATGGGTTTGATCCAATGCACCATGGATTTGGTGCTTGGTGAGGCCAGCCTTATATGCCAAGTTACCTTTGGGTGAAACGTCTCAGAGAAAGGTGAGAGGTGGCTTTGTTTCTCTGAGAGAGGCAGCTATTTGCATCTGGAATTTCATAAATCAGAGACCAGTATGTCTAATGGTATGTTCCTCTTGTGTGCCAGCTGTCAGCTCTCAGCTTATGGGGAGTTCAGATGCATTTGAGCTCAAGGCCGGGTGGCTAGTTAATCAATGTTTATGTTGTCCATGTAAACTGTGGCCATATTTCTCGTGCAGTCATGTTTTGGACTTAGCAGCTTGATTTCATTTGATGTTAGTAACAATGTGCTTGCAAAAATGATAAGAATAATGAAACTGAGCTTATTATAGCCATTTGAATCATTTAGTCGATTATTGTTTTGTGAATGAAGATTGAAACATAAGTCAATATACATTGCCACTGGATGCATTTCTTGAAGCATAATATTCCACCTAAAACCTTTTATTGTCGTACCTTACTATAAGTTTTCAAATCCAACTGGTAGGTTGCAATGTTCTAAAACCTTCTAAACACTTCTTAACTTTGGTTGTGAGCATGGGAAAGAAGAGAATAAGCTGAGAGAACATGAAGTTGAAGTGCCAACATAGCACGAAGGGAAACGCAGAATAGAATGCCAAAAGTTCACGTTCAGTCATAAGCTGATAAACAGAACAACTATTTGGCGAATAGTAATATAAATGTATGATGTGACTACGCTAAGAGGTTTATAAAGGGTCGTGACTCTTCTTCCTCTTCAACACCAAACTTCCATGCATTTGATATAGGGATCTAGTTGCATTTCGAAGTAGAAACATGCTAGGTGCACTGATCCAAAAAGGGTTCTATGCGCTTGCATGCTGTTGGATGTTGGAGGAATAGCAGAGATCTTGTAAAACTGTCAGGTTGCATATTATGTACTATAGTAAATTTCCATAGACTTTGTTTTGTTATCAACACCATGCATGGCATTCATGCATGATAAGATGCCACAAACTCGTGTTTGAGAACAGATCTGAAACAATGAACAGGATAGAAGCTGAATCACAGGTAGATTCTTCATCAAGACAAGATTGATGCATCTAACAAGTAGGCCTTACAGACCATGAAGATATATGGCACGCTTTTAGGGTGAAGTAACACAAGACCAGTGGATGACATGTTTGTACAATATGCCTTGATAGGTGATATGAGATAATTGCTAGATCTCTAAGTACATGGCCTTTAGAATCCCACAAGATGGTTTATATGCTGTGTAGAATTAAAGAACGTTTCCATACTCTATGTTTTTTGATGAATTTGTGACTGCTAGTATGAACTTTATCCTTAATCAAAGCTTCCTATGGTAATTACTCTTATTGAAGCAAAATAAAAAATGTGAATGTAATAAATACCTTAAAATGGTCCAGAAATGCATAGATATTGTCAGCAGACCGTAGCTGGGAAGTTTCCTTTGAAGCATCACACATGCTTAGATTCTGCCACTGATTATACCATGGGCGGCATCTTACTATAGAGGCACATCCTACAAAAGGCTATGACGGTAATGAAGAAGATGAGACTTGTTATTGCCTTTTGGATCATTAAATCGATTATTATTTTGTGAGAAAGATTAAAACATAAGCCACTATACATTGTCACTGCCTTCGAACATAAAATTCTACCAAGGACTTTTTATCGCAGTACCTTACTAATCCTTTTAAGTTTTCAAATTTTGACAAAACATGAAGTGCCTAATAAAGAAATAGCTTGAGACTAAGAGGTTTATAAAGGGTCATCTGCATTCCTCTTCAACACCAAACTTCCAATAATTTGATACGATACTAGCATTCGAAGTAGAAAGGCATGCTAGGTGCACGGATGCATAAAAGTGTTCTATGCGCTTGATTTTAGAAGAATAGCAGGGACCTTGTAGATCTTCAGGTTGACAGTGCAAGTCTCCAAATATCTTGACCATGCATGGCAGTTATGCATAAGAAACTGCAACAAACTATGTTGTTTGAGAACAGGGATCTCAAACAGTAGACATGAGTAGAAGCCAAATCACAAGCACGTTTTTTTATGAAAACAAGTTTCGGATACATCTGACAACTTGCTGGTTATGAAGACATCTGGCACTCTTTTAGGGTGAAGGATGTAACACAAAACCAGTGGATGACATGTTTGTACACTATGCCTTGCAATAGCAAAAGGTGATATGAGATCATTGCTAGATCTCTAAGTACATAGCCTTCAGAATCCAGAAGCTGCCTGTACAATTTACGAAATATTTCCATAGTCCATATTTTTTGATGAGTTCGTTACTGCTGGCATAAGCTTATTCCTTAATTATAATTTCTTATTGTAAATAATCTCATTGAAGGAAAATAATAATGCGTAAATGAAATAAATACCTTGAAATGGCCCAGAGATATTGTCAGCAAACCGTATCTGAAGGGCTTCCTTCAAAGCAACATACATGTTTTAGGTTATTCCTTCAGTCCTTCCAACTTGTAATAACAGAAGGCTTACATATGGTGAAGACATGGTCCGCACCTCCAAAAAAGACACGATCCAGAAACAGTATTGGTTTACACATTAAACCATCATGAAGTAAAAATTGCCATAGCTGCAACATTTGTCCAAGTACAGATGCCAAGATTAATTGTGATTCAATCAGATCAAATACTATATTTTGACTCCTAAACGTGCTGAAATTACCGTTCCTAATTAACAACTTGTTTGACTTAAGTAGTGTAACACTTTTGAAAAGAATAGTGTTTCGATTTTCATCTTGCTTCCATATATAACAATTGGTTTAACGCTTCCAGTGCCTTGAAAACTATTTAGTTTCCTGCCTTTCAATGGAAGCCTTTGATGGCGAAGTTATCACAGCTATAATGTCAAAAAAGATACATTACTGTAAGCTATTTTCTAGCCTGTTTTCATCTTGTCAGAATACATGTAACATGCCATCTCTTGGGATATGGCAGAGAGTAATCGTTTACAGAAGCAATAAGATAAGGTTGAACAGATAAGTACCTCATCCAGCGATACGGGCCATCGCTGGAAACGTCGGACAGGCATCAAACCAGCTTGCGCAGGAAACATAGTACAAGGCCTTTGTTAGCATTATCTTTAGTACCACTACATGGAGTCAGATACTTATTCACTTTAATTTAACGCCTGCTTCTCAAGCATGATAATAAGTGTAGGTAACCATGGCTCAAATTTTGAAACTTTGAAATGTTGTTTGGATGATTTTTGTGGCTTCAAGGAATTGAACTGAATTCGAAAGAACATCATCGCTTGAATAAACAACTGGCTTGATAAGGGAGAAATACATGGAGTAAAACTATAAACAAAAGCACAAGTTGTAAATGGCAAGCAAGCAAGTAAAATTTTACTACGTCATTATTATGGACACCAGCATAAGGTGTGGTGGCACATGGGTCTGAGCAATGTTGTCTTTGTTATGGTGGTGGCATGTGCAGAACTTGTTTTTCTCATGGAACACAATTCTTATTAGAATTTTGTAGATGGCTAAGAATGGCATCTAAGTATATCTATGCCACTATCATTGATTAAAGCCCGCCGTTTGTCAGGGGCAACCAAAACAATGACTTATGACACTTGCATTATGTCAATGGTCTGAAGCTAACAAATACAATAAGCTGAAATTCATTAAGACATATGCACTTGTTTTTTTTCAAATGTCCAAGCTTTTAAGTGAGGTAAAAATGATGATGGGATATCCACACCTAATGTACAGCAGAAAAAGGTGGATGGAATCAAAGGAAAAGCTACAAAATGGGATGATGGAGGAGTAGATCCAGGCTACAATACTCCAAAAAAGTTAGGAGATGAAATATAAAGCAAGGATGCTTTGAAACAGGGGCGCCACTCATGCCTGCAACGTTACTGCAGAGAAAACGACAGGCTAACCGATGCAAGGAGAAGAACAGAGAGATGATTCAACTCCTGCTTTAAAATCCTGGAGCACGACAGGATGGATGCTTCTTTTTTCTTCGCCAAGGCATCCAAGTACAAATGGGCCTGGTTTGCAGGCGTTAGACAAGGCTCTTATTTACTCCAAGAGGGAGACAGCAGGCAGTGTTGCATATCATTTCATGAGATATACTAGCATAAAATAATGCATAAGCTGGACTAGAGGTTGCTTCCCAGCTATTGCAGGCAATGCTTTCCAGCTTTGGCAGTGGATCGGAGACGTCAGCTGTTTACTAAAGTCCAACAGAAGAGTCACCCCTTTGCTATTTTCTAGCTGAGCACATCTCTGTCACCTAAGTTATTACAGAGTATTTTCTGTCACCGATTTGGTCTTCGCCTCGAATAGCCTAATTAGAGCTTTATGCCACCACCCCACACGATCTCATATCTTCGCAACTTTGGCCCATTACTGGAGTAGATTTCCCAAGCTCTTATACAGATTTTTACTGCACTAAATTTCCCAAGTTGTTATACAGAGTTCTGCCCTGCACAAACGAATATGACCTGACCACGTACATATTGACTGGGTAGTTGCTTATTAAACCAAAAAAAAAACCCAGAAAAAAAAGGGATGATTGCAGCAGGCAGATCGTGGCGGAAAATTAAATCGACCAACCCACCACCGGATTATAATATTTGGTTTACAGGGTATGGTTCATGTATAAATAGGCTGGGCGGAGTTGAAGATCTCATCGCTGCCTGCTAAGTGCGGCGGAGCGAGAAGAGGGATCTAGAAGGGGAGCTGGGCTGCTGCTGCTGTTGTTGCTGCTGCTGCTATGGCGATGATGAAGGGGCATGGAGGATTTTCCTCCATGGCCCTTGTGTCTGTGGCTATGGTGGCTCTTGTCTGCATTGTTTTGCCACAGGTTGAGGCTAATTATCAGTATGTTTCTCCTCCTCCTCCATACTACTATCATTCTCCTCCGCCGCCGCCGCCATCTCCTCCTCCTCCATACTACTACCATTCTCCGCCGCCTCCTCCGCCATCTCCTCCTCCTCCAGTTTACAAGTATAAATCTCCTCCTCCCCCAGTCTATCACCATCCTCATCCACACCCCCATCCTCATCCCCATCCTGTCTACAAGTATAACTCTCCTCCTCCTCCTCCTCCTCCTGTCTACAAGCCTAAGCCCCCTGTTCATCCTCCTTATTACTACAAATCCCCTCCTCCCCCTCCCCCCATTTACAAGTACAAGTCTCCTCCTCCCCCCATCTACAAGCCTCCTCTTTACAAACCACCTCTTCACCCTCCATACTATTACAAATCCCCACCCCCACCAGTTTACAAGCCTCCTGTTTACAAGCCACCTGTTCATCCCCCATACTACTACAAATCCCCTCCCCCGCCTCCTCCGGTTTATAAATACAAATCCCCACCACCACCAGTTTACAAGCCACCTGTTCACCCCCCATATTACTACAAATCACCACCTCCTCCTCCTCCTCCAGTTTACAAGTACAAATCCCCACCACCACCAGTTTATAAGCCTCCTATTTACAAACCACCTGTTCACCCACCATACTACTACAAATCCCCACCACCACCTCCACCAATTTACAAGTACAAATCCCCACCCCTCCTGTTTACAAGCCTCCTGTCTACAAGCCACCTGTCTACAAGCCTCCTATCTACAAGCCACCTGTTCACCCTCCATACTACTACAAGTCACCCTCCCCTCCTCCAATATACAAGTACAAATCCCCACCCTCCAGTATACAAGCCCCCTGTCTACAAGCCACCTGTCCACCCTCCATACTACTACAAGTCACCTCCTCCCCCTCCTCCAGTCTATAAGTACAAATCTCCACCTCCACCAGTCTACAAGCCTCCTGTGCACCCACCTCCAGTTTACAAGCCCCCTGTCCATCCTCCCTACCACTATATATCTCCTCCTCCTCCTCCTCCTCCCCCTGTTCATGAACCATACTACTACAAGTCTCCGCCACCACCATACCATTACTAGGAGACAGCAACCCGATGCAGCACCAACAAATGTGATTAAATGTTGGTAGGTTTTTTAACTAAAACCCAACTTCTCAATAATTTTTATTTATCCTTTTTATACTATGTTACACATGTGGTTTCATCAATTCCTGACCTGCAGTTGCTATCTTGTGCAGATGTATGTTTCAAGAAATGCAATTGCTATTTTATTGTATAATAGTTTAGATCCAGCTTGGAGTAAAAGTGATCCTGCTTTGCTTCAGAATTGAGAAATAATTCCACGCTACTCAGAGTAGGGACTTTGACAGGTGCATGACGAACCCTGTTTGGATAGAATCTGCCCTCATTATTTGGCATGTATGATTCAATTTGTTAATAAAGGCGCCACCTTCACCTTGGTTAATTTTTTGTCAAAGAATATGATGATGATTGCACTCAATTTTTTCCCTCGCCCTTTGGGACGAGGGCGACACTAGTAGAATTATTTTAAGAAATTGACATGCAAGATATGGACATTGACATCCTCTTGATCCTAAAACCTAACTCAAACGTAATATTTTTAAATAAGTTGGCACCTAAATTATTTAAATTTGTCCTTAACATGTATATATAGTAGATAAACAGATAGATATATATGGTTGTGGATACAAAAGTGAGTGCCTAATGTTCAAGTAGAAATATATGAATGTCATTCACCAATGTCTCATTTAGACCTACTACACAAAAATGGGAAATTATATAAGCTCCAAACTATCTATTAAACAAATGTGGCCACATATCTTATCTCATTCCTAAGCAAGAAAGGCATGAGCCTATGAGCCTATTAGATCTATATGGGTGTGGATACAAAATCTAATGTTCAATGTTCAAGTAGAAATATATAAATGTCATTCACCAATGTGTATCATTTAGATCTACCACGCAGAAGTGGGAAATTATATAAGCTTCAAAACTATCTATTAAAGATAGATAGATCATCATGGGCAGAACATACTGGTGTACGTGTTGTAGGACAGGCAGGCTTTCGTCCATGCCATTCTACAATAGACCATATTTTCACATTGCGCATGCTTATTGAACATAGTCGAAGTTTGAAACAAGACCTCTATATATGCTTTGTAGATTTTACTTCTTCTTTTGATACAGTACCACACGAGCTTCTTTGGCAGCGCTTGTAGGCACTTGGGGTTCCACAAGATCTTCAAAATGCAGTTTATCGGCTCTATGAAAGGGTTTTTGCTAAATTTCCAGCATCAGGTACTCAAATCACTAGCAATATTGGAGTTCGTCAGGGTTGCCCTTTATCTCCTACACTCTTTGGCTTGTACATTGATCAATTGGAAGAATGGCTTGATAATCATGGCGGCGGAGGTACACATTTGGCACACTATATCATTAGGCAACTTATGTATGCTGATGATGTTTCACTTCTGGCACATACACGCTAGTATGCAAAGAAACATTTACATGCTCGTGCATAGTTTCGTGAGAACACAGTCTCAAGTGTTAATCCGCAAAAGACCAAGCTTTTGGTAGTTCAATCTTCTCGTCACAATGTCCCCCTATGCACTATGATAGCCGCGAAGTTGAAGTTGTAGATAGCTACAAGTATCTTGGTGTAGAATTGTAAGAACACACTCGGGAACAAAGTATTACCAAGCGGTGGTTCTTTGGATGGAGAGCACTCTATGCAATGCAAAACAATTGTTTTCGCTTGTAAATTCATGATTGGCCACGGAAAGCCCACTTGTTTCGGGCTTTGGTAGAGCCTGCTTTTCTTGTATGGTTACGAAGTGTGGGGGCCCGCCATTAGTGCTAGTGCTTGGGAGAGCTTGGAGCCGGTGCAAAAGTCCTTTCTCACTTACTGACCTTGGAGTTAAAACAACGGTGCCCTATGCTATTCTTTTTACAAGAGACGGGTTTTTGGCCTCTTCAACATTCTGCCATGAAGCGCCATCTCCACTATATCTGCAAGGTGCACCACATGGATGATGTTAGGTATCATGTTCTTGCACTTGCCATGGCTGAATCTCCTCAGCGTTTGAAACGATGTTGGAAAGAGCATTGCACTACATGGTTTGCCCGTTGGGGTAAACCGTGCAACACCGCCTTTGATGCTTGCCGATTCGATCCCGAGCTTTTGCAACAATATCTTAATGGTCGTTTTTCTCAAAAGATATGGGACGCCTTGATTACTTTGGCCCAAGTGAAAACCGGTCATTATCATGCACACATAAATCCCACTTTGGCACCGGGCCCCAAGCTTATTTGCTTGCTTCATTGTCCGGAACAAGCTTGTAGCTATTGCATCAATTCGCGACGGGGTCCCACAGTCTGGTTGGGATTGAGACAGTAGATGGGAGCGGCCGCAATTGCCGCGAGAAGCGAGACTATGTGCTGTTGCCGATTCTGTTATTGAAGATGAAAGCCATACTCTTCTGAGTTTCCACGCTTTTGAGATAGTTCGAATCATTTTTTCGACCTTAGCATTCCATTCCACGCCCACAACTTCTCGGTAAGCACCATCATGCATGACTTGGCATTATACATACTTGAGGTTCTAGATAAACGTCTGCAATTACTGAGCCCTCAGTAGTCATTATCTAAGCTTGTCTAGTATCATCATTACTGCAAAGGTTTTTCCCTTGAAAACCTTTCGAGGCAGAGGTTTTTTAATCCTAGTAGTAATGATTGTACTAGCCCATTGTATGGGTCCCATGACCTATTGGTCTTCGTGGACGTTAAAAAAACTATTCTATTCTATTCTATTCTATAGATAGATAGATAGATAGATAGATAGTGATACGAACTTGTAATCTCCAGAGTAATTCTGCAAAACCATCGTCAGAAAGTAAAACAAATAAACCCAAAACCACCCCTTAAGGGCAAAGCTCACCATCCAAGGACTATCTTGAGCAAGAGAATCGCCGAGAAAGACTGAATTTTGGAAGAGGAAAGGCTTAAGGGAAAAACAATTTAGCCATTAAATAATCCTCCATCTAGCAACTCACAAATTCAAGGAGGAAGGTCTAGAAGTAGGTAATCAGAAATAAAGTTAAGTTATAAGTTTAAAAGTTTATGAATTAGAATTTAGAAGTTAGGGTTATACTTAGAATGAGAATTTAGAACTTCTAAAGTTAAGGTTATAAGTTAATAATTAAGATTATAAGTACATAGTTAAGGTTATAAGTTTAAAAGTTCATGAATTAGAACTTCTAACCTTAAAACTTTTAACCTACAATAACTTTCCAACCTTAAAATTTCTAACCTATAATAAACTTCTTCACCTTAAAACTGCTAACCTATAATAACCTTAAAAGTTGTTTCTAAGGTTATTATAGGATACAAGTTAGAAGGTTATAAGTTAGAGGGTTTTATTAATATATAATGTTTGAGAAAAATAACTTGGGCAATCCCATTATATAAATAGAATGATCAAATAGAATAAGACATATGAGGCTTTCATTTATGAACATGTTAGGGAGAGGTTATTTGGATATGCTAACTTACTATATGTTTTTATGCATTTTAGGTCAATGGCATGCAAAATGCTAAAAAAAAGCCCCCAATGATGCTGATCAAGGCAAGGAAAAATCCCCAACTAATGAACATGATGCCCAAGGAAAGGAAAATACCTCAAATGATGTTGATGATGGCAAAGGAAAGGAAAAGACTCCAAATGATGTTGATGATGGCAAAGGAAAGGAAAAGACCAAAAATGAAAAGGATGATGCCAAAGGAAAGGAAATTGTACTTTATACTCGGGTCAATTGGAAAAACAAAAAGGTCAAGATCCTGCATGCATGCAACAGAGAGGCAGTAGGAGAAGGGATTATTGTTTTAGCAGATCCTATCAATGCAGTGAATGATGAAAGATTAGGGGAGGACAGGTTAGGTGTGGCAATCTCAAAATTATATGACAATTGGAAGGAAAAGGGTTCAGGCAAACAAGAATGCCTTGCTTGTGTGAAGCAACTAGAGGTTCCAACTATTGTTGCATGGCCTAGGGACAGTATTCAACTGGAGGGGAACTACATGTTTCCTATAGATGTAGAACCATTGTCAATAATGTTCACACAGTGTAGCAAGAGGCCACTTCCAACTTTCAAACATTATCCCACCAAAAGATGCAAGTCAGATTATGATTGTTCTCCTGAAGCCCTGATGAAGATTAGAGGAAGTGAATGTTGTTGGGCCTCCTGTATTAGAATGTTCACAATAGAGGAGATGGTGGTAGCAAGAGAAAGCTAGCCAGGCACTACACCAGGCAAACAGCTAGCCAGGCACTACATAGTGCATTGTTGGATGGAACCCCTAATAGTATTGAAAAGTTTAGCAAGGCAAGGTTTAGGAGGCATGGACCTAATGAACATGTTGGAGCTTCAACATCTCGTGCTAAACCTCGAGATCTGCCCAGAAAGCTCCTCTTGCAACTAGATAATTGTGCTGGTCAAAATAAGAACAGGTGGATGTTTTCTTTCCTATCTTACTTAACAGCTGTGGGTATTTTTGAAAGAGTCAATTTGGGGTTCCTAATGCCTGGACATACTCATGAGGATGTGGACGCATTGTTTGGAAGATATAGTCATGTATTGAGACATCAGACAGTTACCAACTTTCCCAGGCTATTGGAAATATTTCATGGATGTACAAATCCATCTCCTATAGGATCTATCATAGAAGAAGTGCCTGATTGGAAGAGTTTTGTGGATGGTTATGCTCTTGACATGGAAGGTCATTCTAGACCTCTTCAATTCACTTTTTGGGTGAGAGAAGGGATTCCAATCATGCAATGGAAAATGAGACCTTCAGAGGAGAAGTGGAGAGGTGGGGCAGAAATTTGGCATAGGGATGCAAATGGCAAGCCTATGATACCTCCTGGTCAACCAAAAGCTCTAAAACCAACTGAAGAAGTCAAGCAATTGGGATTGACTAAGGATGGCATCAATGACTACATCAAGCATTGGCAAACTAATTCAGATGAGACTAATCGTGCATTGATAGATTATTGGAAGAAGGTGACTTGTTGGATGAGGTAGACACATCCTCAGAAGAGCTGAAAGAATGGTGGTTCCCTAAAAGTAAGTGGAAAACATTAGGCTGGTCTTTGGCGAAAGATGATGGTACCATTAGTAGCATTGTGAAGGCATATGCTCCTCCTCAATCTGATAAACACTATGTTGGTCCTAAGAAGGATAGGCCAAAATATCTAGGCCTGGATTGTTATGAACCTTCTACTAACGTGGAGTGCCACCAATTTGTAGTAGTAAAACCAGCAGATCTAAAGACCTATCCAGTGTGGTTGGGATACACTATCTCGGATATTTGCAAAGAAGAAGGTGATGTTAACTTCAATAAGGTGCGCGTGGAATGGTGGTGTCCAGTACATCAGTTGAGTAATGTCACCGATAAAGAAAGATCAGATTGTTGGACAAAGAGGTGGAGGAGAAATCCTAGTGATCCTGATCTTTGGCTAGACATTGAAACCGTATTGTACTCGTGGATTTCAAAACCTATTCCAAGTAAAACAACGAGAGTTACAATACTTCAGGATGTAAGGAATACGGTTCTCATATCCTTGGGGATGCTGGTGGAAAAATGAAAAACAGTTACTATGTATCAATCACAGTTAATAAAAGTTGTGTACTACTTAAGTTTCATGATATATGATTTTGTAATTTGAAGTTAAGGTGTGAATTTATATTAAGGTGTGTGATTATATGTTAACATATAGTGACTTTTATCAAGTTACTAAAAAACTTGCAATATGAAATTTGTCCCAAAACCAAGACATAATCCCAATTTAATTGAATGATGGCTTAATGTATAGTCCAAAAAATGTAGGAGATATAAGGCATCCTTAACGGACCCCGATGCTGCTGCCAATGGCTGGCTTATCAGATGCAATTGGCCTGAATGTGTCTTTTACAGCTTGTACATCATATTCTACAAATCTGCAGGGACCCTAGGTCGTGCAATCTTGCCCACAGCTTTTCCCGAGGCACTGTGTCAAAAGCCTTTGCGAAGTCCACAAAGCTGCAATACTGATCTCACCGTCAGTTCCTGCGGTCCTCAACTAGAGCCCGCAGTGTGAAGATGTGATCAATGGTTGAGTGTCACAGCCCGAACCCTACCTGTTTGAGGGCCCGGACATTTGCTGCCTCTATGCCCAGGATATCAACTGATGCTCTAGAATGTCGACAAGCAGTTTTGCGAACACCGAGCTACCATAATTGTTTGATAATTAGCTGGGCAGTGTGGGTCACCTGCCTTGTATATGGGGACAACTCGACTAGTGGTCCATTGTGGGGAGAAACCATCGTATAGCACCCTGTTGAACATGGCAGTCAATACCCGTACTATGGATGGTCCTGCCCACTTGCGCAATTCTACCTGCATACCATCTAGGTCTGGCGCTTTTCCATTGGCTAGATGCTATAGGCTCTGATCTACATCTGCCTTTGTGATTTCCAGCACTGGACCATGCTTTGAAGGCACCGTCGCCTGTGCTCCTTGAGGATCATAAAGCTGCTGCAGGTATTGTCCCTACTGTTCGGATGTGATGTTCTCTGTAAGACAAATGCAAAAACAAGCACGCAAAAAGAGCATAATGTGCGTTCTTGCAAAATCAAGAAAGGTTGCTACTCCTACAACCGTTACTGGTCCACAGTTCATTATAAATGAAGAACTTCATGATGAAATTGATCTTAGTTTCAATTTTGAGATATAACTAGCTCATCGGCTACTCTAATCACTAAAATAATTTGATGCTCATGATTTTGAGGCTTCGATCAACTTTTTAGCATTGATATCAAGTTATTATTAAATATATCTTCTACGGATTTTGCATCTAGGTTTTGAGTTGTGACCGTCAAAAGTCATATTTTCAAAACATCCCAAATTATGAAACCAATGCAAAAAGAATGAAGGAAAAATATGAAGAGCTATAATGCTATGGTTCTCTTCTTATGTAGAAGAGAACATGATTCTAGGGCAATGTTGTTAAGTACGTCAAAATCCGTACGTTTAAAAAATGTTTTTTAAGATTTTTTTAAGATTTTTAAAATTTTTGAAAAAAATCTTTAAAAATGTATTTCATATAAAATACATTAAAAATCTTTAAAATCCTTGAAAATCCTTAAGCTGTGATTTTTTTAATCCAATATATAATATTCTTGAACTTATTTATCTTTGTATATAAAATTCTTATACTTCTTAACCTCTATAATAATGTTTTTCTGAACTTTCTTAAGAGTTGCATGGCAAAACAGCTATGATATCTTTGTACCTGAACTTAATAGTTTCTAATAGTAGCATAAGCTTTTGATTTACTTGTTGGCATACTACGTCTTATAACTTGTAGCAAAAATGTGCATTTTAACAGTAGCAAATATGTCCAATAAAGCAGTGCAAAGAATGTGCAATTTTTTTATTTTTTATTTTTTGGCCATACCAAATCATAAAGTCCTTTAAAAAACGTGAGAATTTTTATAGAAGTACATTAAAAATAAAAAAGGGGTTTTTTAACAACATTGTTCTAGGGACAAGGACGCCAGTTTTAGTCCCAGCTCTCTTTTTGAACCCAAGCTTTCTTTAGCACAAGCCTGCTATAGCATAAGCTTTCTCCCATAAAAGCCTTGTGTCTTCCTTCATTCATCATCGGCGTTTCCTCTGAGTTGAATCTTGTTGTTGTACGGAGTTCCCCCCTCCCACCTCTTACTCTGCTATATGGGTTTTACTTTTCGTTCAATGTTGGCCGATGGGCTTCTGCATTTTTTCCAGCGTAGCACATGATGCTTCTGGAGGGTACCAAGGGGAAGCCACCATGGTCGAGCCTATATTTTCCTATCTCGGCATAGCCCCGTGGCTTCCGAGGATCCTCATGGATCATCTCTTTAATTTTCAATATTGTGCTCTAATATTTCTAGTCCAACTTTATAGCTGTTTGGAGCTCATTGATGTGCATGGGGCTGCTTTTTATACGCCTCTGGGTCGAGCCTATATTTTCATACCTCGGCGTAGCCCTATGGTTTCTGAGGATCCTCATGGATCGTCTTTTCCATTTTGATATTGTGCTCTTGTATTTCTAGTCCAACTTTGTAGCTTGCTGACTCTTGGCCGGTAGATGGCTCCTAACACAGTTGACAATCACATGTTGTTTGGTCTTGTAGTTTGGAGCTCTCTTATGTGCATAAGGTTGCTTTTTATACGAGCGGCCAAGAGGGATACATGGAGCGGTATCTTAACGGGACGGATTTGAATCACTGTTTGGATGGATGGCGTGACCTGACTATTGCAGTTATCGCAGTTCGGGAGCATTATAGTATAACGACTTTCTAAATGTTCTTTGTGGGGGCATGAACTCATTGTACACAATTATCTTATATATCGGGTGGTCTAACCTGGGTTGTATTTATTGTTTTACTCATTTGGAGTCTATCATTTTGTTCCCCTCTTCACTCATTTTGGGGTTCATCAGTTTGTTCCCTATGGGTCATTGTACTTATATTTTTCATTCAGCTCAATGGAACACCACTTCACTGATGATGATATTTGTGCATAAGGACCTTTCCCTAGAATTATAAGAAATAAAGAGTTGCTTTATTGGTCCACATGACTTAGGCTTTAAAAAACAAGAACATCCTCATCTTAGTTCACTTTGATCCAAATTTAGAATATAGGTTGCATGTATTGTACTCTATTTGATAAAATTACTTAGTTATATGGGAAGAGTAATGTTGAATCAGCAAATGTAACCAAATTGGATTTCAACTCTTCATTTCAATTTTTTTTGGGTTGCCCCTAAGGGGGCAAGCCCTCGTTGAGGTGGGTTTATGGCATATTTTAGGTATATGCCAGCATATACCTAGAATATACCAATGACTGCTCAAAACCCATCATAGCTTGTAAAATGGCGGTTGCCCCTGTTGCTCGAGAGGCACTCTAGAAACCGGGAATCGGTGCTCCTTGCTTGAGGCTGCATGCAGCACCTTATTTTCATAGCCGATTCTCCCGACTCTGCTACAGGTGCAATGCGGGTGGATCCAATCTTCTCATGGTGGATCAAAGTAAGTCGTTCACTTTATATTTCCATAAAATGCGAGCTCCATACCTCAGAAATAAAACCTTAGGAACTGCACAATGTTGTGCTGCCGCAATTGAGACGTAATTGAAGCAGGTATCTCAACCTCGCACCTAAAAAAGACAGCAAGCTGAAGCTAGGTCGAATTGATCCAATACGACGGAGGCAATGCAGGCCTTGCATTTTTTCTCCCTCTAGGCATGTCGCCATGTTATCTGTAGGTTATGTAGGAGTAGTATTGCTTCATGGTGGTTGCTGAACATGCATTGCCATCCAGAATGAATTTGCCATGCAGGTTAAATATTGCATGTTGCATAGATCTGCCACGGATCCAGGTTAAAGGCATAGATTATCATCTATCCTAGCCGATTACATTTGAGAATAGTTTATCTCATAGTTTACTGCAGTTCTAAATATATTTGCTTGTCTAGGAGCTAGCCTTGTTATCCGCTGGAAGATGGGTTATGAAGACTTTCATGTTTAATATTTCAAGCCAGCTTTGCATTGGTGCACTAAGGAATAACATAGTTGCATTTAGTTGCTTGAGACATATGCAGTTCTTGTCTGCAGTTTCTTGATCCGGAGATAACAGGGCATTTTGAGAAACTAATGTCCATGAGTTCAGTGGATCGTGAAACTGTATGGTCGTTTAGCCCCTTGTCTTTCTGCAGCTTGGTTTGATGCCCTTTATCTTAACAGGATTGATTTTGTTGTTTAGATCATGGTGTTGATGAGAAACCGTACGATTAATCTTGGCAATCCAGACCATGTAAGAGCTTTTCCATGGCTTCATGTTGTATATTGATCTAAGGTACAATCTGAATTTGTCTGTCTTTCTCGTTAGTTAGCATATATTGGAACTGGTGGACAGGAATCTGATGTTCTCAGTCCTTTGGAAATGTACATATCTCAGGAAATATACATATCTCAATGCAAATTCTCTAGCCATTGCTTTTCCGAAAATTCGAAATTTATACAACCAAGACATCCCTTACATATCCTTGGCAAAGCATAGAGCTCTTTATCTTCGCATTCGCATCACTTTATAAAACTATCTTTTCATCTTTTTAATCAACACAATTAATACCACCATCATTCTGCTTATGTTCCATCTTTAACAGCTATACTGTCATGAGTCTATTCCTTTTTAAGAATTAATGCATGGATATTTGGCTGGCATGTTCTTGTTGCTATAGGTCTTTGCCACAGTTGGAAGTCCTAGGTCAAATCTTGTGCAACTGCCGATTCTTCTCAACTGATACTCGGAGTTGATATATTTCTTTATCCCAGGTGGAAGTAATCAAAGCTTTTATAACTGATTATGTTCTTGTTGGTGCAGTCTGAGATTAGATATATACAGTTTATTATCCCAGATTGATGTCTCATTCCATTTGATTATTAACATGAAGGTTTAAGCTTATCTTAGATTTTTAACACCACTAAAAATCACGTGTTGGGCAGAATGTGCAGCCAATGGCTGTATATGAAACATCACTCCCATCGGTCTGCTGTAATTCCATCCGAGTCCCGGACTTTCTTGACAAATTTTAACTTAGATTTTGCTGTCCTGTCATCCTTTTTTTGATGTTTCACCACGTGTTTTTCGAGGGAATTTAGCATCACTCATTCACAAATTGAAAGTTTTTTTTGTGACAGTCTTATCCAATGATCCATTTCTTATTCAAGTGCTTGCTTACCTAGGTTGAGTTGGTTGCTGGGCATTTCATAACATCCTTGGCACCAGAGTTGCATTTAAATCCGCCTTGAGTCCTTCCTAATGAAATAAGCAGCATCCGTAAGAGTGTCTTTAAGTGGAGTATGTACACCTGTTATTTTGAATACCCTGTAACATGAAACTTGGTGGAACCTTACATTTGCTGGCTGGTTGTGGCAGAGGGCTTCCCAATTATTTTCAATGCATCCCATAGATGATCATCTGGGATAATGGGACTAGTTGGCTAGGTAGTTGACTTGGTATGTTTCTGGTCTTTGATATTTGAAGATTTTATACAAGTCTGGCTTGGTATCTCATTTTATTTTCATCTCCCAGGGTTATAACTGTGGTCGAAGGATATTTTTTCCAGGATTACAACCATGAACTGCTTGGCTATATTCTTTCATTCTAAAACCCATTGTGATGATAGTGGATGTGTATATACAAGAGCATGGCCCATTAGAAGAAGTTTTGTAATTGTCTGGTGGCAGTGTCAGCAAGAAGAGGATGGGTGTACATTGGTTGAGGGCCACAAATTTTTGCGTTGTGGACCGTACAATATCTTAGATGGAGAATTTTTGACACTTTTGCTTGAACGATAGCTGCTTTTTATTGATTGGTTAATCAAGTCAGTCTGTAAAAGTTTGTAAAAATTGTACGATGTTGCCATAGTGCAGCTTATATAAATCTCAAGTTCATATAGTGGGGTTCTGGTTTGGCTGCCGTGGATTTATTTTATGAAGATTGCACAGTAGCAATTGGTTCTTGGGGTCTGAAGACTGCCATTTGTACATGTTAATCTTATATATAATTATTTAAATTTTTGAAGTCCCTATTAGCAGTCTTACATATAATTATTTTAATTTTGGAAGTCCCTATTAGCAAATTTCATGCTTAAGGAATGGAAGCCTTTTGTTCAATCTGTTACAAACATGCAAAACTAAGATCTCTTGCAAAGATATCTTCGATGGCATTGGATTCCTCGGGAGTAGGTTGTCAAATCGGGGAGATGGAGGAATGGAATGGATATGCTAACTTTAGTCCTTCAAGTTAGTCGATAAGAGGGGAAATGGAGGTATGGATGGATATGTCGACTTTAGTCCTTCAAGTTGGTTGATAAGGAAGGTTATTCGTCTAGTTGATAATAACCGTCCCTCTTCTTATTTCTCTATTTGGATTCTTCATACATTGTTTCGTATATTATCAAGTATTCTATTGTCTTGAAGTAGCAATTAGAATTGATTGTCAAAACATGACTTTGAACTATGATTTAATCTACTTCACCCTCCAGCCATGGAGGGCAACCCTCCGTGCGCAGCACCTTATTTTTTTTTCTGGAAGGAACGAGATGATTTTCTCATTAATTAAGGAAAAACATACAAAAGTCTTTGGCAGCCAATAGAAGGAGACATGCCAAATCAAAGCGAAAAACGTTAAGGGTTTATAGTATCCAAAATATAGTAAGCAAGGTTTAGAGAACACAGAAGAGATATAGTTGACCTCGCCAACCTTACAAGATAAGTCTTCAAAAGCGAATTGAGAGAGTAAAATCCGATAGTAGCTAAGAGTTTAGACCACACCAAGTAATCAGGAGTAACCAGAGACAGAGGCATGATTGCAGTGCAATCTTGATGTTAGTCATGTCCATTTTTTGTCCCCAAAGAACTGAATCTGCTAATAAACCTGCAAAAACAAAAAGATCTTATTGCATCCAGGAAGAGGCTATGCTGTCAATTTGGGCTGAAGGAATGGTAGGAATCTTGGGGTCCGCAGTATTTATGACAGAAGTGAACAATTGGAAAATAATAGTGTACCATAAGCATCAGCTAACATCCTGTGAGTGTAGTATAACTGCCTATACTTAGCAAATTGTCTTTCAATAAATTTCTGATGTGCTTGCAAATGAACCAGTACATATATGCCATCTGAAAGACTTCTCTAGTAAAAGTTGTAGCCCAGATCTTCTCTCTTGCCTTACACACTTTATTATCTCTAATAATTTGCCTGACTGACCACTGATTATGGGGGGGAAATTTGACCTGATGCTCACGTGGTCTTATATCTCTATATAGCTTCACTTCATACATACTTGAGCCATCAATCTTTCTTTCATGATGGCCTCGACACAGCTCCATGTATCCTAAGTAAAAGGAGTTTTTTGTATCTTGTGAAAGACAAGTTTGATCTAAACAAATTAAAATACCCCTCATATGAACTATATCGATCCCAACACCTCTGTCATAATTGTTAGCATCAAGATTTCTATGGCTAATAAGAGCGCATCATAATGGGTAATTCCAGTTCTGTTGTTTTGCTGTAGAAATATATTTTCTCATTTGCAACGTGTGCTTGCAACAACAGCAGCCAAAACTTCTAGTTTATCAGCAGCTAGTAAGAAAGACTCATTATTGCATCTTTCGTTTTTCATAGTATCAAAAGACTATCCATTTAACAGTTTTCGTGAAGAACAGGTCGCACATCACGTTGCATTGAAGTCTCTTTATAACTAGAAATGAAGGATCTCTAATAGAATATGAAGAAAGATTACATGTCATCAAAGGGGTTTTCTATTCCTCTGCCCATTTTGCATTTGCATGTATTCCGAATATTGTTTCTAAAGGCCAATAAGCTACTCCAAGTTACAGTAACACGGATATGTGTATGTAAGATATATGTCCAAAGCTAATGAATGGCATAAAATTGATCTTTTCTTCTGCCTATTTGCATTGGCATGTACTTTGAATGGCATTTGGTCTGAATATCAATAAGATATTGCAAGTTACAGCAACATGGATATGTGTATAATATAAAGCCAATGAGTGGCATAAAGAGTTGACCTTATTCACATGCCGGAGTGCCAAGGAGTGGCATAAACAGTTGGAACTTGCTGTCTGGTTTATGTAAGTATAATAATAGGAAGAAATATTGGGTGCAAATAGAGAAATATTTTAAAATATATATAGTGTGCCAGGCATAAAGAAATATTGGATGCAAATGGTACTTGATAATTTTGTCTTGCAGGGAGTGACTAGGAGTCAACAACTTGCTTATTTTTTCCGTGGTAGCATTACGTTCTAAAATTGCAGAGTCTTTTGGCTTTATAGTCTAGATTTGCTAAAACCCAAATCCTATCTGCTTTCAAGATTCAAGATTATAGTAAAATCAATATCCATCCACAGGAAAATCGGCATGCATAATTAGCAAGTTGTGAATGAGCAATACTTCATATAAAGGTAGCATATTTAGGTCGCATCCCTTTAATGATTTCCACATCTGAATGCAACTATGAATGGTCAATGCCTCTCTGTTTCTTTCCTTTTTTGAGATCTTTTGTTCTTCTGTTAGGTTGGCTGTGATACCAACGTTGAAGATGTGTATAGCAAGGTTATTAACAAAACATGTGGTGGTGGAGACCTTAATGGGAGAGGGTTTTGTTAGCCAGACCCACAATGATCATGGTATGCTAACTTAAATGCTTCAATCCATCCACGCTACTTAAGTACTCATGAACATGAACCAATTGAAAAACAGAAAGAAGAATGATGTAGATTGGTTTTTGTGGATTTGGACAAGCTGCTACTAAAGTTCTTAACAAAGTTCTTAACTACTGATGACTTTATCATCCTCTAGCTGCTTCTAAACTATAGAAATGGTGTCGATTTTTCTCTATTTTCCTAACATTTCTTTAAAAATAAATTTAGTAAAATTGGATGTCTTAATAAAATTAAGGTTTTTACTGCAAAAGGTCCATTAATTTGGTGAATTTAGTATAATCGGGATGCAATATTATTATCAAATTTTGGCAATTTTATAAAGTTTTTGAGCTTTCGCATCCTAGTGAACCATTGAATCCATATTTCAAAAATTGGTAAAATATAGCATTTTTACGAAGTTTCACACCTTAAAGTCATCACTGTTCTTAACAGAAACTTTCAAGCGGGGTCAATGGGAGAATACAGTAGACAATTACATGATGGTACATTAATTTATCTTTAGAACAATTATAATGGTTTAGCCAGACCAAGAAGAAGTATAGTACATTGGTTTGTCTTTCAAACAATTTGGTAGAAATCTTTAGAATGATAGGAAGGCACACATAGACAATTTCCTTGAGGAGATTACGAGTTACAAGTGCTAATTTCTATTTCATTGCAATAGTTTTGATTAATATTTCTAGTAAAAAATTCCCCAAAATCTTCCAAGCAAGTCATTTGGCTATAATTTTGGCAAATTCTTGTGATTCTTGGGTGGTGGTGCAAACCAAATTGCAATTGGGTTTCCTAGAACTTAATAACCTATAGGACTAGTACAAATACAACTTAACAACCTACACAAGACCTATTGAATAAAAAACACATAGGATACAAAGTTCTATTTGACCATTGAATGGCCATAAAATTGTCCAAATACCAATATGAGGCTAAGTTTTAGTAGAAAATTTAGTTGCTACTTTTGTGGTATGTTGTAGATGCACGTGTCATTTAAAATCTATACCCCTTTGCAATGCAGGCAATGTTCCCCACACCTAACTAACACTACAAGTAATTGCCATGTGTAAGATACACCTAACATCAATCTTTTTTAACTATGTATTGTACACGTGTCTACAACTTCCACATTGCCTACAATAGACTCGTACTTATGCCCGGCAACACTAGATCCGTTACTAGTATTATGTTATTTTAGCAACTTCAAGCAACTTACTGAGCAGGAAGATCGATCCAACCAAAGATTTTGCCCCAGTTGCACAGTTCTACACCGAACTTTTGGCTGGATATACCACCTGGCTGAAACAGATGGCCAGATATATACTTCCCTTTTGCCAGATATACCAGATAGGCATGTTTTAGACAGAGAAGGTTGGTTTCTTTAGGAAAAGGATAAAAGAAAAGGGCAGATTGGAGAAGGGGGGTACAAAGATGGATTGCAAAGATCTAAGGACAAAAAAGAAGATGATGAAAGCAAGGGAACCAAAAGAGAGACTCAAGGGGTATGGACTGACGGTTTGGATCTCCAGAAGTCATTGCAGATAGAATTCATGCCAATGGATTGGCCTGACATGGGAACATGGCTATTGGGTAGTCCTCTCCATCCGCCCCTCCTGTGCATACTTTGCAGATTAGGCTGATAAGTCTTGGGACTGGACTGTAGCCTGCCGGATGCATAGCCAAGGGGGCTACTCCTGGGTTTCATCTTCCCAGTTCCAATGAGGCAGGAGGAGATCACTTCCTCCAGAGGTATGCATGCCCATCACAAGCGGCTAGAGGGCCACTGCCCGTCTATGACTTGAACCTCATTGAAGGCGACACCAAGAGATGTCGAGCCCATGCCCTGCCCCACACGCAGTGGCAAGCCATTAGGCCTAGCCCCTAAGATCCCTAGTAGGCTTTAAACACCAGAGGGATCAATCTGCAATGGGACATGTCCTCCTTATCCACTGGTCTAGACCCGCCACCCACAGCCAGGCGGGCTCTTATGCACAGGCCGCATTAATTGGGAATTAATGAGGCTATCTAGATACATCAACTATTGAAGCTTTCAGGGTATCTACCCCCTTCCTAATACACAGGAGTACGCATAGAATAGAACACCATCACGTAGAACTGAAATACAGAACAACATCTAATTTATCTACCTAAATATACATGGTTAGGTTGCTTTGTTAGGGCTTGTGATCTCAGAATCTATAAGGCTGCTAAGGCTAATCTAACATGCTAACCCAGCTCATTGTCGGACTAAAAGTCGGCATTGCACAACATAATCATTGTTTACCTGATCCCTGGCTTGCTCTTGCACCTCGAATTGCATCCATGCCTTTGCTTGGGTCGAAGGCAACTGAACCTGGAGGATTTGTTGTTCAAATGCTGCTTGGCGGCATCTGGCAATGCGAACTAGTAGCTTGGCTTGGCTGGAATCATCATCCATGTGTCACATTCATCACTTCCACCTCATCGCATGTTTTGACTAGAAAAAATATTTCTTGCCAAGTTGTTTGACACCTCATCACCTTTTTTTGCCATGTCATCTTCATCTTGCCAACTCATCTTGCCTACTTGCCACCTCATTATTTCCATGCCCTCTTTAAGCCAAAAAATGAAAAGTCTAGTTTTGCAAAAAAGATTCCACCATCATGGAGAGCATCAAAAACGATTCTTATCCAGGACTTGGTAGGTGATGACTGATATGGAAAACAGGTTGCGCGTATACTTTGACATTCCAAACTGCTATCTTATTTTGTTTAAACAGTTCATTAGTTTGGCTGTCTTAATATGGTTCATGGATCCATTTTATAAGGACCATGTTTCCAAATTTTGTATCATGAATCCCTTAAGTAAGGATCATGAATCTTGGATGATTATTATCATAGACTTATTAGGTATGTCTTCTAAGATATACCAGCTGGTGTATCTTTTTTAGATGCAATATAAAACCAACCTTGCCCTCAAAAAAAAAAAAAAAAAGGAATTTTCAAAAATGTGTTCATTTAAGCCTTCATATGGGATTTCTTGGGAAATGTGCCAGGCTCCCTTGCTGTTGCAAAGGAATGGAAGGATTCATCACCTCCAGAGGGCCGAAATGGAGCAGAGTTACAGCAACAATCAGTGACTAACCCCCCCAAAAAAAAAAAAAAAAACATGCATAGAATTGGAAAGATCACAAAGTAAGCTTTCCAACGCGCTAAAGAATACTCCGATCCGAGTTTGGATGCTCCAGATATGAGCAAAAAGGTACTACCGATGCAAGATCCTTAAGAGGGCCGAATTAATCAGATCCAAAATGGTGAACATCTGCTAGAAAACCCTACAATCTATACATCATCGGAAAGATCATAATATAAGCTTTCCAGATAAGAGCAAAAATGTACTACTGGCGCATGAACTTTTTTATAGATCCTAGAGAGAGAAAATCACCCGGAATAGCACCTATAAGAAGGCGTAATGCTATGAAAGAGATGCTATGAAGACAATGAGATCCATAAATGCTGCATTAGGAAGCAACAATTCAAGGACTACTATATATACTTCATGCTGTGAAGGTCATTCATGTAACATTTTGTATTTCATAGCCAAGATAGTTCCATGATTTCCAGCACTCACAAAAGTTGTAGGGTTGGATCTATAACATTTGTGCAAAAAAAGAAACAAAAGTATGCTTCCATCGGTCATACCAGGGCCGAGGTCTGGGGTCCGGTGGTGTCCTTCACTATCTGGAATGATTTGGAGAAGGTACGAGAAGCCTTTTTGGCTCGAGTACTGGGGGTGAAGTCCACAGTCCCATATTAGATTCTACTACAGGAGACAGGTTTCTTACCTCTTCAGAGGGCCACCCTGATCGGCACATCATCTACTTTTAGAAAGTGGTCACTTTGGACGATGCTCGCCTCCCTAGCCTGGCTTCTGCCGTCACAATGGAGGCACAATGCCTCAAGACCTGTTGGAAGTAAAAGCGAGCTCAATGGCTCGCCAGATGGAATGTGCAAGAGCACAGGTGCATAGAGGTGCAAACAGAGGCAGATCGCCACAGTTTGAGACAGTACTTTGATGTTTGCTTCCTCAGCAAGCTCTGGAATGCCGCTGCTCTTTAACATGTTAAGACAGCACATTACCAACGCCACGTGAATCCCTTTGAGCAGGGCCCACAATGTTACATGTGTACCCAACTGCCTATGAAAAAACGCAGGCTCATTGCCTCAATCCATACAGGGGCGCACTGTCCTTTTATGGAGTTTTAGAAGTTGATCCCATAGTCTTTCAATTTTAAGGCCAACGTTGTCAACTTTTACAACCATGGCGATCTTGGAAAGAGAGCCAATTATAGAAGCAATCATAGAGAAATTCAAATGACTACCTTTGAACAATGGATTGGACCTTGGGGCCCTAGATTGTTGGTGCTTAAAGTCGTTTACATAATGTTCATCAATTCGGGGGAACAGAGGTCCGCGATTGTAGGTATTTGCGCTCCATTCTCATCCAAAGGAGCAAGAATATGACCAGCACTTGGATCTTTAGATAAAGTGTCTCAAACTAGCAACTCTGAGCTAAAATAATGCATATCTAGTGCAATGAAATCATGTTCAGAAAAGTGCCCAATTTTGATAAATTTTTAGGGATCAGAATAGAATAAGCTTAACTGGGACAGAAGATCGCTCCTTTGGTTTGGAGGAAGGTGCAAGAACATGTGAAGTAGAATAAGAGAATTTGCATTTGGGGTTTTTTGAATGTTCGATTTTTTAAATTTTGGAAAAATAGCAATGAAGGAAAAATAGAAAAAGAAGGAATGGTCGAAAAAAAGGAAAGGAAAAAAGGCTATAATGATAAAGCAACATAAAACATAGGAAATTTAACTGACTAACTCGACAATAAGAGGGAAGACCAAATAATTGCCAAAAACAAATTCTGCTAGATAACTTCCAAGAATCATTCTGAGTAAATTTTAACAATGATCTGATCATCAGACCAGTCATTGTGCACATGAAAGATACCTGTAGCTGAATTATTCGAACTGCCACTAAATTCTTGAAGCAGGGAACCAATAATTTGAATATCAAATTCTTCTTAGCTTGGTACAAATGAGTATAGCACAATTATAGCACAATTCGAAAATGATCCCTTGCAAAAAACCACAGGTTAATCTCTAGTCATATTTGAGAATCGTGAAGAATTTTATATCCATGTGACACTGAGAGAGCCATGATTCATAAAGTGATGGCTCTCTACAAGGGAAGGAAACAATCTACTCAATTTTTTGGATCAAATACCATGGATTTGAATCAAATAGGACAAAAGTTTCAAAAAAAAAGAAAAAAAAAGAAAAAAAAAAAAACATTGTTAACATCAACCTTGCTTTATTTTTGTTCAAATTCAAATTTTAGCTTCTTTGCGCATTTTCAAAAGTTTTGCCTTGGCATTCAATGTCATAATCGTCCACGCATTGTTAAATTTACAGTCCAAGATTGAAAAATTAAAGGGAACTTCTATCTATGTAGTAGACTAAGACCTCACTCCTTTGCAGCAAGAGTTAGGATATTGGGAACCTGCACGAGTGAGAGACATACAACAAACTGATAGTGTGACTAGCTTGATGTATCGTAAGCTTCGTATTATCACAAAAGAGCTGGGAAAAAATAGAAAAAGTGCAAAAACGGTTCCTATTAGAGGAACTTGGTGTAAAGCCGCAGACACCATATCACATGATGCTTGCCGAAATAGGTTTTTTTCCTCTAGAACTGGAGGCATTGTGTCACACGGTGACATATGTGAACAGGATTAGGGCCATGCCAGATGATAGACTTCCTCATCAAGCGCTCATCCAATCTCAATATAGTGGCTGGTTTGCAGATGTGGTGAAATGGACTAAGAAGTGGATCGGAGATGCTGAATGGCCAACTGTTAGTCCTGTGCCTCCTGGTACAGGACTATTCATGCATTCGACAGACCAAGTCAAGGCCAAGAATCCACAACCAGGCGCGGGTCAGTCGTCAAAGGCCCAGCAGAAGACCAAGCCGCAGACCACGCAGTCAAAGCCTGGGTCTGCTACCAAGAAGCGCCGCTTAGACAAGTGACGGCCCGTCACCACCCGCGTCAGCGAGATTTCAGGCTTTTCAAGAGGCACCGCCAGCATTCCTGCAGATCAGGCCTCCTTCCAGGAGTCGGCACCGAGATCAGTCAAAGTGTCTATATTGGGCCAAAGGCCATTGTACTATATATATGAGTAGAGCTAGCACATGAGTTTTTAGATGAGTTTTGAGTCTTGTCTCATTTCAGTTTTCTCTCGTTTGCGAGAGCTCATGTATTGCCATCATTGATATCAAGGAAGCTTATCATTGTTGTCTCATTGTTTGTTGTTTCCTTTTTCCCCTTCATTGTTTTCTTGCAAATCCCACGTGACATAGTCCCCGGATTCTCCTGTCAGATCCACGGGTCCTCACAGAGGGCTGTCTTGCAGGAGTTCCCGAACCCAGACCCCAAACACTAACCATAACCAGTTTTCAGGAGGTACGTAAGTACATTACAGAAACAGCTGTTAAAGGTTTATGGATGCTTGATGAAAGTTCTGATAAAAAGAAGCACTACTATATGATGCATATTAATCCGATGCATGAGTATAAGGAACAAGACTATTTACTCTCACAAATTAGCAGACGGAACAGGATTCTCATATCTCGAGTCAGGCTTTCATCTCATCATCTACACATTGAAACGGGTAGATGGGATGGGACACCAACACACCAGAGGTTTTGTTATAGTTGTTTGGAGCTAGAAGTTGAAACAGACGAACATGCACTTCTATACTGTCCAGCATATGCACATATACGTGCTAAGCATAATATTGATGTTACAGATTTATATTCTTTTTTTAACCTACCACCGTGTAATCTGAGCACCTATATAAAAGAGGTTTTTAAAGAAAGAGAGGAGATCTTAGAGCTTTTTATACATGCTCATTTGATTGAAGCCAGTGGTGCACTAGACTAGTGCTTTGAACATGTTGTAAATTTTGCCATAGAGGCCTGGGGGCCTAAATGGCTTGATCAATATATTTAAATTTAAATTTAAATTTATCAACCATCAAATTTAAATGTTAGAGATGTTGTAAATGCTGCCATTAACACTTTCCATATCCTTACCTGTACTCTTGATGCATCATTGATTGTGCTACATTTCCCGCTGCTACTGCTGTCACAAGTGTAGCTCTTGTTGATACTACTTATGCACCTACCATAACTGTTAATACTGCTCAAAATTCTGGCTCTACTTGTGCCTCTGTATGGTGTCTGGAATCATAGGAATTTCTTATGGCAGAAGGGAAATAAACATGAATTCGTGGAAATATGCAGACATGCTAGTCAGAGAGTTCCAACGCTTCCATACTTACCAGCACTACTCACTATTTAATGAATGTGTAGGCAAGCGAGGTAATGGGGAGCAGCTTGTTATTACAAGACATCTTTGGCATCTTTTGTTTTCTTGCACAAGGTAGATAGACAGAATGCTATTATAAAGAATGTGTTCTAGATGGTAATTTGATGTTGACTTTTGTGCGTAAATAGCCTCTTAATTCTGGGTGAAAATCGAATTAAGCGCATTAAGTGTATGTGCCTTCAAGTCAACGCCCAAGTTTCCAAATGTCTTAAGTCTATAAGGGGATTTGATATGGAGCAGGCATGGGGGAGTGGTCCACAGTAAAAGGCTAAGGCAATTACCATGGGTAGATAATATTCCAATAGTTTAGACAATGGGGGCATGTTATTCCAAATAGGCATTAAAGCTAAAATGGAAAATATCTATCTTCAGCAAAAGGGAGGCATCGAATTATTCCACGCTTAGTTATTTCTGCACCAAAAAGGGGTCGGGTCGAGTTGTATCTGGAAATGCCTTTCGCTGATAGAAAAAGGGCAAATCCGACTATAAACAAGGATGTTCGGCCAGATTGGAAAGGAAGAAAAGCTCTACGGCAGAATCCGGCATCAGTTTCTCAGTTCTGCATCGCTGCTCCAACTCTACAATATTCGATTAAGCCAGGGCTTTCCATGGAAGTTCTTCTGCCAGCACCGACTGCTATTTCCTTTGTTGGAGTCGGATGTTAAGCCAAGCCCAATTCTGATTGCCTTGGAACCTTTTTGAGCCTGTAATTGCTGAAGATCGGGTAATCATAAGCTAAAGGGGGAATAAGCTGTGATTGAACCCTGAAATCCAAATCTTTTTGGAAATTGCCTTAAGCTGTGGATCCAGTTGGGTGAAAACTGGTTGCTACATATCTTGTTGCAGAAATAATGTACTCTTGTTCTGGTGATGAGCCAATATAAAATCTTAGGAATTACTTCTTGGTTTTTATTCTTGTCCCTGCTGTTGAAGCTTCAGAGATTTAAGTCTTGTTTAACCCTTATTTTGTCAGCCATCTCGTCTTTGTGTTGGATTGTTTTAAGCTAAGCGAGAGATCTTAAATTCATACTTTGACTGAGACTTGTTGCTAGAAGGGCTTTGAGTAGTAAAGAGCCCTTAAGTTGTATCAGGATTCCCATAAACTTAGAACACTCAAATGAATCTTGCTTTCAATATACTAATAAAATTAGCAAGGGAGACAGGAGGAGATAGCCTGAACAAGATGAGTTCATGTTTTGATGTCCTCTCTAATATTCAATATTCTTATACTCATAAAAGATAAATTCTTCATGCATCTAAAATAGGTGGCCAATACGAATCCTTTTTTAGTTGACCTCAGTCCAAGTTCCACTTTCAAAGGCCAAGTCCATGTCTTTTCCTCTTAATATTCCTCATTAGCAAGTGTCGCAAGAATTGAATCAAGGGCTGTCATCATCTAGTTACTGATCTTCTTTATTTTGTTTTTTGTTTTCCACCATATTCAGCATTGGCTCCTTCCATAGATAAGAAGAATTTATCATGGCATTTTTCAAATTAAGGCTATCAATCAATGCTACTAAATATGACACAGCAAGGACACTACAGCGGTATAGAGATAGAGGGACAAGTCTCTTGTAGACTCATATTAATAGAGATTATCAAAATATCAGATACAAAAAAATGATTAGAAAAGTTGGATCAGTGCTTTGATGGCTCATTATCACTTTGACCACAATGCACAACATGATATCCAGTTATCAATATCATATATAACAATTTACAAATTTTTATCCAGCTTTCAAGCTGTATAAAAGGTAACAAAAATTTGGTGATGATGTCCGCCTTCAACCTAATTACATTAATCAAAGCTGAGTTGGAGCAGAAATAATTCATTGCTTCTTGAATTGAATCCATTTCCTCCAATAGCATCCTTCACAAGCTTTCATATTGTAGAACTTCTATGTGGCCCTGGTATAGCTCTATTTCATTACCATGGCAATAACAAGTCTTCGAAAAAAATATACGCAGTACTTTTAAGTTTACAGATTAATAGTGTGAAAGTTGGCTAATTTGTCTTGTATCTGCAGCAAATTCCCAGTTATCTTCTAAGGAAATCTTAGGCCAATCTCCTCTAATGCTCATTGATCTCTTCACTCGAGAAGTTGCATCTGGATCTACCATGCGGGTATGATCATCAATGCTGGGCTTACATATTACTGGATCAGCCATGTGGGTATGATCATCAATGCTGGGCTTACGGTCATCAATGCTAGGCTTACGTATTACTCGATCGGCCATGTCGGTACTATCATCAATGCTAGGCTTACGGTCATCAATGTTGGGCTTACGATCATCAATGCTGGGCTTACGTATAACATCTATTTCTACCATTGAAGATTTCTGTATAGTGGCCTTCCTAGTTGCAATTCTACTATATCGCTTTGTTGTTGCCTTTTGCAATTCAGGCATAAGGTTTTTCTCTGCTAATAATCTGCGCACCTCCCTATCAATAGCATCTTGTTCCCGCAATTTCCTTTGCCTCTCTTCCTCCTCCAATCTCATGTGCTCCTCTCGCTCTCTTGCTTTTATTTCTTCCTCCAATGCTCTTAGTTCCTCCTCTTCTTTTCTTCTCCGTGCTTCTTCTTCTTCCCTTTCACGTTCAAATCTTAATCTCATGGCTTCTGCCTCCTCTTGTGCCTTTAGAGCATCCTCTTGTAGTTTTTTTATCATAGCATCTTGTTCCTGTTGCAACCTTAGAGCTATCTCCATTTGCAACCTTGCTTCCTCTTCTTCTTGTACTCTCAATGCTTCTTCCGCTGCCCTTGCTTTCAATGCCGCATCTTCAAGTTGTGCCCTCAATGTTGCATCCTGCTCTTCCTTTGCTCTTAAACTATCTTGCTCTAGCTTTGCCCTTAAAGCCTCGTGTTCTTGTTCTTGCTTTAGTCTTAGAGCCTCTGCATCCTTCTTGGCTTTCAAAGCATCTTGCTCCATCTTTGCCCTCAATTCTTCTAGCTCTCTTTTTGCTCTCAAGGCAGCGTCCTCCTTTTCTCTTAGGGCTTCTTCCTCTTGTTTTTTTCTCTTGGCAACTTCTTGGTCTAATTGTGCCTTGAGCAAATCTTGATTACGTTTTGCCCTTAAAGCAATTTCCCTTGCCCTTGCGGTCTCTTGTTCTTGCCTTGATCTCCGCTCTTCTTCTTCTCTAAGTCTTTGTGCAAGATCATTTTGCTCTAAAAGAGAAAGTGGCGTCTTAGGTTTGTTGGCAGCTACAGACTTCTCCACCTTCCTGACTGTTAACTTCAATCCTTGTACCACTCTTGCAATCTTTAATCTCTCCCTCTCTGCCTGTTCAACTTGCTCCATCCACTGTGATTCCACTTCCTTCATTTTTTCTAAGGCTTCGGTTTCCGCTTTCGCTCGAACAACATAATCTTTAGCCTTTTGGCGAGCAACTCCAATTGCTGCCTGTGTTTTGGTAAGATCATTGCGCGCCATCTGTAAATTTTATAACTACTAAATATCTTAGACTAGATTTATTTAGTTGGCAATTCGAAAAGATGAAAGAGACCACATGAACAAAAAGAATGCAAATGTATCTGAAAACATAAGTTCATAGTCTAATACAAAGAATAACCTACATTAATATGTGCCTCAAGACGTGTATTAGTTATCTGCAACCTTGAAATCTTATCTTTAATTGCAGGAATTTCTTTAATATGCTCTAAAAGAACACATTCTTCTTCCTTTAGTCGTCCAATAAGTTCCTGGAGCCTTGCAATTTCCAAAATAAGAACATCTCTTTCGGCTTCAATTTCCTGGATTATGACCATGGAGAGACTGAGATCATTAGTTTAAGTTCCATATATATATAATCCATTTTTAAAAGCTTGAAGAATAAGTTTACTCTGTTGCAAGTGAGACGTGTGTTCCGGCGTAAAGTCACAAGTTCTACTTTTTGTTCAAAGGATGTCGATTGTAGCTCTGTTACCTTCACCTTAGCAACTGATAGAAAAGTTACATGAGAAAGGGATGGAAGGTGATCTATTAATCTTCAATTAACTATTATTTTTTATTTTTTCCAGTTATTATATATTGGCCTCTTATCCAACAAGAGAAGAAATTAGTTTCCTATCAAGATTGATCTTTTATAGTGGAAAGGCAACAAAGGCAATTGATCTAACCATTCACCAAAGAATTTAATTTTGACAAATCCCCAGTCCTGGGAGCTCTTTTTCCTCGAGCCTCCAAATCTTCTAGATCTTTAATCAACTTCCTAAAGCAATATATCTATCAATGTTAAGGGATAAAACATGCAAAAAAAATATTGGAGGAATAAAAACAACGGCCAAATTACCTATTTTCTGACAACAAAACATCTCCATGAGTCTTTTCAAAAGATAAGTAAGAGGTCTCCATTTGTATTGCCTCCTTTAATTGAGCAATTTCTTCCATGAGTGATTCTTTGTCTCGAACGGAAGCCATTCTCCAAGAGATGTGCCCTCTACTTGCCCCCTTGGCCCAATCTTTGGGACTAGAAATTATAGAATTTTCATTGCACCTACTTGAACGAGGTGGAGAACCCACAGTAGGGGACCGTGGACTTCTCATGAAATGGCAATCTTTGAGTACCATGTTTGGTCTGAAAATAACCCTCCTCAATAGTCTGAAAGGCCTAGAATCCTACTCTCAATCGACCAAAACTAGATGTTGCATTTCTTATGCAGATTGAACCCTAGCTTCATCTAATATTTAAAAATAATATTGGCATCAAAAGTCCCATATTGAAAATCATCTTCCATAATCGAAAATGGTCTAAAACTACTGGCTCCATCTGTGCAAAATATTCTACAATAGATCTGCCATATCCAAATGTGATATTCTTCTTTAGACACTGTGTCATCATAAAACCAATCATATGTCAGTTTCTCCCATTTTTCATTCCATTGCATAAAAGAAATAATTCCTTAATATAATCAAATATCTATGCCTAATAAATTTACATTGTGTTTGAAGCAATGCCGCAGATTGGACATGCATTATCATTGTGCAGTACTGATAACCACTAATCTCACGAGTCAGTAGAAAAAATGATAGAATTCCACATTCATTGAATTTGAAATTAGGTAGTTAAGTTTAATTCTATGCATACAATATTAGGTCTTTTGAAAGCATCCTTGAGTTTAAAACAAAAATACAACAATACAAAAACCTATAACGAGAAAGGACCATTGAATCTTGAAGTTTTAAGATATACAACAATATCCAAAACTATGATAGATAGATCGTATTTTACTTCATGCCACATTGGCAGCATCCATGAGGATATATGAGAAACTAAGAAGAGTAGCAGCAGCAGGAGATTTTGAGTCTTAGACACAATAGGATCTAATAAAGAAAACAAATGCATCTGACACATCTTATGTAACATGTTGAACTGTGGCAGATCTTGTATCATACGTGTCACATATTGATAATAATTTTTGTATCTCTAGTATTGGTTAAGTTGTGGAAACATGTTATAGGCCACATATTGTGGTGTACTTGGTGTGCATCACATACGTGATAACCAAAGTTACTAGTTACTTTCTGTATGTCATGAATGTCATATATCATCCAAAAGCATGATGATATATGTCGTATTTGCTATATGCCATATGGTATATGACATGTTGCACATATTTTTATGTGTCATGAATGTATCATTTGTGATTTTCGTACATGTCATGTATATCTATGTTAGATGTGTGTAATACATCATATATATAACATAACCCCTTTGTACTTTTATACAGAGCCAACCTAATTACCAATATTTAGCTCGAAATATGGTTTCACAGATGTGGTTGATAGATTGATGCATGCTACAAAAAACAACATTGTAGGCCCTAACTTAACAAAGTATTGCACAAGGTTGATGTGCCTCCCAAAGTTCAAACCCCTTTGATAGATTTCTTAAAAAAAAATAAAAAATAAAAAAAAAATAAAAAAATCACTAGGAAACTTACAAAAAATAAATATGCACTCAAAATGTCTCAATCAGCCAAAATATACAGCGAGATTGGGCTTATATTTTACCTATCCTAAATATGAGTCTCTAGCAAAATATGCAATGAGATTGGATTTAAATTGTACCCAGCTTAGGTAAGAACACTAAATGCACCTGTCATATTTTAATCTGACCTTGTAAGAAATTTCTAAACTTTTCTTTAATGGAAGCTCTGAACAGAGGAAGTGAACTTGGAACCTGCAAATGTTTGATCTATCTGCATTGATAGAAATCCAAGTATGTGTATGTATATATATGGTAATCCATAATAGTTTTCAATTCCACATGAAGAATGGCCATGAAATACTGAATGATGACCTAAAATGCAATTTTTTGTCCTCTTAGAGAGTTTTTTGAGTGCTAGCCTTCGCTCGATGATGGCCACAAATTGGTATTGATGGCATATGTTGCTAAGAATAAAATCGATTTGGGCCTCACTGAAGAAGGAAGAAGTTGTGGCTTTTGAATGCTAAGGATAATGCTCTGTTAACAAAAACGAACCAACTTTTTAATCCAGCCTCATAACCCTATTTTGAGTTCTTCATGGAAAGGTCTTTTTGCCTACATTGTGGCCGATTTGCAACAAATGAACATTTAAAACCCATGGTTTCTAGCCAACTGTTGGACATTGTATTATATTTAACTTCGAAACTTAAGTTCGAAATCATCATGAACTATAGCACGTGTGCTTTCGTTTATTTTAAATATTTAACTCACCTTGTTGTCACCAATATATGCTCCGCTAATCTGGTTTCTCATTAGATTTTATTACACCAAATTTCTCTTCTCATTCATAAATTTCATTCAATTTCTATTCGTAGCGTAAATCCTCATGCCCTTTTCATACACAATTCATGTAATGTCTTGGTACATCTTTTAAAACAATGCTCTATAAAGCTAACGCGACATTGCTTTCACACTTTTATGACCTCGGTGCCTTGGTTATCATATTTGATTCAATTCTATAATAGCATAATAAAACTCTATCTAATGGATGTGCTTTCCTTTCCCATTTTGCAGAAGTGAAATTCAAGCCTAAAATTGCCCAATCCTTCTGTTGCAACACACAAGCATATCTTGTTGAACAAGACCCACTAAGCAAGATAACCAAACAAGGCCAATATTGCAAGATAACTTCTATCCACTACAACCAACAAAAGGTGAAAATTGACATTCTAACTTTAACTTCAAATTAGCATATAGCAACGGACAATGATGTCAACTAATATGCCAATTTTAGCATTAAAACAACTCTAGTGTTTTAAACCTATTACCTTAGGAGCTACATCATGATACAATGCTTATGTTATGATCGGAAATCGTAATAATCATGACAATGACAGAAGAGCCAGGGGTGATTGTTAAGAATGTTAAGTCAAGTTCTACTCTATGGTACCAGTTCTGATCAGTATGGTTTGGTGCCAAGATCCAGTCCCAAACAGGCTGGCACCACCACCATGACCATAAAAATGGCTCCTCCTTTAATAAGGTTGTATGAACAAATGCCCGAGCCCACCCAATCCTTTTTATTCACTCTCTTTTGCAGTTCAATATGGTATCTTAGGATGAACCATGGATAAATCACCAACAAGTAGAATATGTTCTTAGAAAGGTAGCATATCAAAGTATGGGATGTCCATCCCATTTGTAACCAAAGTGAAGGAAATCCATCAGGGAGAAGATAATTCTCTTAACACCACATAGAAGGTACGTAGTTTCTTGATTTTTCTTGATCTGCTAATTACTCCAAAGGTAGAAGACCTTGAGTTCCCTGGTGAAATACAAGAGTTCTACAATCTAAAATTGAGTACCATCAGCAAATATGATGAAGTCTGAAATGCTTGGCATTTGAAAGTGCATATTAGAAAAGCTCTGATTAAATAAACATAAAATTTACTATGAAGTGATAAAGATTCGTTGTGTACGTTGTTCTTGACCTGTTAGATTCAAAAGTTGCAGTAAGGCACAAAAAAAAGAGATTGGAGAATTGAACCCCAGGCCCAGAAGACATTTTTTTTTCCATTCTAGGAAGCCCATAAATTTCTCTTCAAAAAGAGAGAGTTTAGCTTGTTTAAAAAAGAACTTTCAAGTTCTAGATCGACCTCTACGAGCATTAAAGTCTCCAACAAAATTCTTGCAGATTCTTGTATTAATTTCATGAAATGATTTGACACCCCAAAATTCAAACATCAAACTGTAATGCCCAGCTCATGTGAGATCAAACAGCATACTTGACTAAGAATTCTAGAAAGGAAGGAGGTTCTTATTTGCCACAGTTGGCAGTCAGAGACACACAGAGTATGCAATCTTATTTCTGGATATTCCTTGAGCTGGAAACACAGCCATTAAACTAATAGCACAACCTAATCTGCCTAAAAGTGAACGCATGCATCTGCACTGATCTGCTAGTGGTCTAAAGGGATAATCTTGTAACATAGAATCAAAACAATGATAACCTTCATCAATTAAACCCCTACAACAATGAATTCTTACTTCTTACTCTTAAGTTTCCATAAGCTTTCAGCAATAGCAGGTCGCTCCATGCTCAAGTTCTGCAAAAAGACAATATGCATCGTCACAACTCCGAATGAGACAACCTAAAAGTTAAATGTAAATAATCTTTAGACATCTCCCTTGTATAGCATTGATGTTCTCATTGTATTGTTGGACTGTATGCCCGAGAGGCCCTTTCTCTCGACTGTTTCTGTACTATTACTCTGCCCACTAGAAACCAGCATCTCAATCTCATCTACATAAAGCTATACCATTCATGGTAGTAAACAGTGTGTGCAAGCATATCACCATATCTGGGACTGTATCCAGTTGTACTGGACCCTCAATTTTTGTTAAATTCATCATATATCATGGTTATTTAAAAGCAGGAATTTGTAGAAGCTGGTAGTAGATGTGGTTTCTTTTCTTACTAGAATTTCAATTTAAATCATGTATTGGTTTCAATGGCCAGTTTTACCAAGTAAGAACAACCAATGTGCTAAACTATGTAATGACAGGAAAACACAAGAGGTTCGAACCAGCAATTGAACTAAAAATTCTCTAGAAATATTTTAAGTAATTTCTGCTTGACAGGTTCATACACGCCCAATTCGTTAGTCAAGTTCAATAGCCTCCAGGCATAGGATGTAAAGCCCCTCTGAACCCCTAATAGAATAGCATGCCCCTGTGCCATCTATGATCATTTACTTCCTACCAAGTTCTAAAGGGCATAAATACCTTCACCTTCTCTGCGCCTCCTGCCCTTGCAATCATGCTTAAACAATTCGAGCAAAATAAAGCAAACCTGCTTGTCATAAGCAACAAAAATTCATGCAGATGTGGATATTCTTAGCAGTCCTGACAATTGTTTGCTTTGTTTCATAAGTTGTCTAAAATAATATGATTCTTCGTACAGTCATGCCTTTGATACAAAGTGAAATAGAGTTTACTACAGAAATTTATAACCAGTAAATAAACAGGAAAGCACTTACGGTAGAACTCCAGCAAGGTTTTTATTTGAACCGGAATAAAGACCCTTAAGAGATAATCCTTCCACCCAATTGAGCTGTCGGCAAAAGCCTACATATGCGTAACGCAATATCGTTTATAAGCATAATGAGAAATCCTCAAACAAGTATCTTAAAAACATAAGTTACAATGATAAAGAACTAGATAGTTAACTAGATAGTTAGCCATTACCCACCAAACAAAATACGAAGAAAGTTAGCAAACAAGACTGCAGCAGGTTACGGCAGGCTGAGGGTTCGCTACAGGACTCATGCACGTTTTGAAGTTGGAAGCAACAAGACTTTCTTGAAAGAACACGAGCAACTAACTTTTAACATCATCTACATAAATCACGCTAAGCCTAAACCGAGAAGATAATTCCAAACAAACAAATTAAGTAACCCCAAATGGATAGTTAACTATTCCAAAAAGGAATTGTCAATTCTATTGCCGAGGTATCCTATTCTACTGAGCATATGCACAGACAGCCCTAAATATGACAAATATATTCTGGTGCAATTGCCTGGAATTGGGGAACGCTGCCAAACTATAATACTCCGTCTAGCCACTAGTTTAGAGGATGCCTATGCAGAGGTACCCTTCTATACTGAGTATAAGCACAGACCCTATAATCCAAGAAAAGATAGGAGGCTTACAAAGCAATATGCAGCACCATAACCTCAAAAACGAACCAACAATTGATCTTGTGCCAGCACATATACGCTCTTTATCAGTTTGCAACATTATGAGCTGATAATAATTGATTAAGGTAAACCTAGGAAGGAAATGGCAGACTGAAGGAGCGATGATAGCCACATTAGAGATACAGAATGCTGCATTTTCATATAGAATTTTTGGTTTTGCAACATATCAGCAGCAAGGTATGTAAATCAAAATGTGGATTGACTACCATTGTTGTCCTAAATAGTCACCTCAAATTCTCACTAGAGCACTATATTATACAATGAGTCAGTGCCCAACATCATAGCAAAGGGGAACGATTTGGTCCTTCAAATTCCAATAATTAATGTAAAAAAGTCATAGCCATATGCTGGTGCATTGCGTTCAAATCGTTCCTTCTTATTTGATGCATTGAAGGCAGCCGGCAACTTAAGAGACATACGGACTGGCATACCTTTGTGTTGACGAATTAAAAGCCATAGACTGTATAATTGCCATATAAAGGCTAGCACCAGAGAAATTATCACTCAGGCCCTGTTCATCAGATAAAACTTTTAATCATGTCATGCAGAGATTTTTATTCAAGAATGCATTGCACATGCCTTCGCAGCCAGAGGTTTTTACTAAAGAATGCATTGCATATGCCTTTGCAGCTACAACCGACGCCACCACATCTAAACATTAACTTGCAGTGTTGCACAAATTACAGAGCAAACTCCGGCAAATAGACATTGATCCATACCAAAGTGAGAATCCGAAATGCAAATGGCATGGCAAGATAAATCACCTCTCCAATGCCAGGACGTCATTATTCTGTGATGCCGGGAACTATGATATTGAATATGATCGGATACGATAAATAGGAGCTAGAAAAACCCTGATTTACCTTTGTAAAGCATCTTCCCTAACTATAGGCGACGATCCATACCTTTGTGGAGAACCTTCTGATCTAACCTAGGCGACGGCCCAGAACGGCCAGTGAATTTTAAATACATTCTATTCTAGATCATGATCGAATGGCTTATGCCATATCCAACTCAAACTATCCTGTGATGCCGGGAAATATGATCTTAAATATAAATATGATCCTAATTAAGGCTGAAATAGAGCTACGATAAATAGGAGCTAAAAAAACCCTGATTTACCTTTGTGGAGCATCATAAGGCGTCGATCCATACCTTTGTGGAGCATCTTCTGCTCTAACCTAGGCGACGGTCCAGAACAGCCATCATTTGGAGACCCTATTTTGAAGACCCTCCTCCGTCGGATAACCATTACTGAACTTTTTAGTACCCGTTATCGGCCAACATTTTTCCTCATTGAATGTTTCCCTCCGAACGAAATATTGGCTCCCGAAAATGGGTTGGATTCCAAAAATACGCCGTGCATAATTATTATAGTTTATTATAACATGAGAATCAACTTTATCGTAGTAACGTTGGGTGGCGTAGATGATTAGTTCATTTAATTTTTAACTTCCTTGTGCGAGTTCGAGACCATCTTTTAACATTTTTTTAACTTTGGGGGTATTCGACTTGTGGAATAAGTTTTAAGTTTGGGGGTATTCGACTTGTGGAATAAGTGTGCATGCCGAAACCACAAGTCTAATACCCCCTATTCCACGAGTTAAATACCCCCCTGGAATCCAAGTCCAAATGGGGAGCCAATAAATGCACTGTTTTCCCTCCAAGAACACGCTTCCGGCGAGGGTGCTCAGCTTAATCTTCAAAAACAAGTACTGTTACCTTTTTTCTTTGTTTATTTTTTAGCATTTTGAACTGCTTCTGCTTAACAAAACAAACAATTTAGGCTTTTCTAGCACCTAGGACAGATGATTTAGGCTTTTCTAGCACTCAAGACTCTTATTTGGCCATTGTTTAAGGAACTCTTTGCCTCCCCTTGCTTGCCATGTGTTATAATTGAAAAAATGAAGAAATCAAGAATTAAAATTTTGGAGTTGTCTTGCTTAATCGAGAAAGATGGAGAGGAGTGCATGATAAGTAAGAATTCATGCTTTTGCATGCATGATGAATAAGATTTTATGCTATGATGAATAAGAAATACTGTGAGCAAATACCATGTGCTCAAACAGGACTTGATTTTCAGTTTCGTTATAATGAAGCTTCATCGTATTAAACTTTAAATTGACTTACATGTCATGTTGCAGTTATAAGGTTCTTAGAAATAGATAAGGGTTGATCTATTTGCAATCTTTGATATCTTTGGATTTTAGGACCTATAATAAGGAGACACTAGCCCCTAAGACTTGTTCTAGAAATGATAGGCATGCACAATCATTTCAGCATTTTGGTATATACATTGCAAAAAAAAGAAATGCATTTAGCATTAATTATGAGATGAGAAATTCTTTTATGCTTAAATATATGAAACAATAGCACTTGGGTGAAAATAGGGGTTCTTACAGTGGAATATGTACCAGGCATCAAAATGAATAGGGTAGAAGCACTTGATCAGATTGGAGTTGATCGCCAAAGGTATATTTGTACCTTTTCCATTTACTAAATGTTTGTGTAAACATGAGTGAGAAGAAGGTGCTGAGATAGATAAAGTAAAAAGGAAATGAAACAATGATAGCTTATATAGCTATATGGGGTGACATGTCAGCATAGATGGCCATGTCACATATAGGTTAGGGTACGTTGATACTCTTCCCGAAACGGAACCCTAAGGCAAACAAAAAAAGAAAAGAAGCTTGAAGACAAAAGCTTTAGGTACGCTTGAGGGACTGCTTCATCTGCTGAAGCTTTGAGCCAACCAATGGCTTGGTGAGACCATCGGCCAACTGTTTTCGTGTTACACAGTATTGTAGAGTGATGATATTGTTGTCAATTTGCTCTCACATAAAGCAGAGTTGTGTGTCCAAATGCTTTGTCAAAGGATGATATTTCTGGTCCTTTATTAGTGCTATAGCTCTAGAGTTATCAACCAGCATATTGGCATCCTTGATTGAGATTTCCATACCTTGGAAAAGAGTGAGTAGCCATGCCATTTCCTGAAAGCATGTGCACAATGGCTTTCAATTCAGCCTCAGTAGTGCTAAGGCTCACAGTAGACTGTTTTTTGAAAGCCCATAAATTGGGACTCCTTCCAAAAAATAAAACAAATCCTGCAGTATACTTTCAAGTCTCATAATCATGGGATGCAAAATCAACATTAGTGTAAAGTGAGAGTGTGGGTGTTTGATTTTGGAAATAAGAAATGCCTTCAAATGAAGTACCTTGTAGATATACTAGGACAGTGACTCATTTTGAGGTGCTGTATAAATCTGCTGACTTTCCCAATTGCAAATACTATGTCAGACCTAGTAATTGTAGCAAAGGTGAGAGAACCAACTAGTTGTTTGAACAAGGTGGTATCGCATGGTTCTCTGTGACGTTCCATGGGAATATACGCCATAAATACGTATATTCCTGGAGCCGTCACTATACAAGTCTACCCATGTAGCCTTGTATACCTTAGGAAGTGGCAATGGGTGCACATCTAAGTTAAATGCTTAACTTAGATAACCTTAGGATAAGGCCCATTTCCACATGGCCTTATCCCATTGGGCAACCGCCACACGGCCCCACCCCATTGGTGCCACGTGGCATCCCATGTGGACCCTAACTTATATTAGTCTAAACCCTAACCCTAAACCTCTTTTCCTGGCCCTAGCACCCAGCAACACATCTACGCACTCGAAACTCCGTTTCGAGCACCGTTTGCTGTGGCATAGTCTAGTGCAGCAGCCCCCGGAGTGTGGATTTGATCTTGGAGCAAGTGCAGCTTCGACCAATTCGAAGACTATGGAGACACCAGGATTTGGAGGGAGTGCTTCTGGAGCAGGTATGTAGAGTAGTGTTCTTAGTAGTTCATCTGGAAGTTAGCACTCCAGATGGGTTAGCATTTCGTATCTAGAGTAGAGCCACCCTAGAACCCTTGTTGAACATCTTGAACCCTAATCAAGGAACCCTAACTGTAAGTTAGATATGTATGATTAGGTTAAGATGTTCTTATGATGATTATCATGATATGATGTTATGTGATGTTGGTTGATCATGTTTGCTCCTCTTGTATTGGGAAGAGAGGTAGAGACCTAGTAGCCAGTATGTAGTATGCTCATAGTTAGATCCCTTAGTTCCTATTATATGCGGCCTGTGCATAAGAGCCCATCGGGCTATTGGGGCTATGATGTGACTCAGCACTACACAACGGGGCTAGAGGCAATACGGATGGGGGGATCCCTGCTGAGCGTGGCTACTGGGATCCCATAGCGGGCTAGGCCTATGGTCGGTCACTTCGTGTGGGCCGGGCATGGGTCCGACACCTCCTGGGGCAATGGTGTCGCCCTGCCTCTCAGGAGTTGCAAGTGTCAGCTTGGCTCCGGGGGTTAAGTCGGGTACGAATCGTGTGTCGCCACGATTCTCTAGCCGCCCGTGGAACCTCTAGACCCCGGGAAGGGGAGATGTAACCCTTCCTGCCTCGACGGACCGGGAAGATGCAACTTGGAGTAGTCCTGATGGGTGATGCCATGGGATTGCGTATTCGGAAGGCTAGAGTCATGCCAGAGCCCGATCTAGCACATTCTGCAAAGTATGCACAGGAGGGGCAGATGGAGTGGTCAACCCTAGCCATCGTCTATAGCCAGCCCCATCATTGTTATGACTCGGTCTGCTCTATCTTGAGGCCTAGCCAGTCAGTCATCTTCCTTATGAGTCGGAGCCATGGGTAAGAGCTCTCATGTTTTATGGCATATGATTATCTTCTTTGTGGTTATAGATATATGTGGATGGGCTACCCTTCGAGGTAGTATGATGTGTTGTATTGCTAGTTCTGACGTTGTTTATGCTTCCGCTACGATAGGAGCCCATAGGGGAAGGGCGCGCAAGACACCTTTATGTCCCCTTCCCGCACTAGGGTCACCCCAGAGTGCGGGATAGATGGAGGGCCCGTGCGGCCGAAGCACCGGATGGGGGATTTCCTGCGGAGTGTACGGCCGGGCGCCGTATATTTAGTAGGGAGCGTCACAATGGTATCAGAGCGATGTTCTTGGTTGAGCAGGAACTAGCACTGACCATGTCCCTAAAAGTAGTCTAACAGGCCTAATAGGGTGTGAAATGAAAAATTTCCACCATGGAACCTCGAAAATAGGGGAAAATGTTTTCTCCTAGGTAGTGGATCCGTAAGAATAGGCTAAGTCGTTAGATGAGGAAAAAGAATGAGTCAAAACATTCCAGTAAATTCCAGTAAAATTGGAGTGGAAATTATGCATCAGCATCAGATTTCACCTAAAGTGGGTCGATGAATCATGCCAATCCGAGACCTGGGTGAAAAATGGCGCAAATTCATAATTAACACTTCAAACCATTAGCAAAAATTCGAAAATTTAGTATAATACAGTATTAAGTATATATTAATAATTAGGTATATTGAAGTAATTAATAAGGGGGGCTAATTATTATACCTATTAATGGTTGGAGAATATTCCCTAGAGCATCTTCCTTTTTAAATATCTTCTTGCCACCTCATTTCCCCCCAACCTTGCCTACAACCTTCTCTCTCTTGATCAGCCTTACGTCATCAGTTTCCCTAACCGTTAGACATGGCAAGGACAAAATGCACCATGAGGAAGTATAGCCCAAGGCGCACCCCTTCGATGGCGGCAGCAGCGGGAGGACACGAAAAACAGATCCTCGAGCACCTCCGGCCGAAGCAAGGTGAGGAATCGTCCACTTCGACCGACGAGACCTTCCATGCCTCCTAGGAGGATGCCCAGAGCAGCTCCTCATCGGTAGAGACGCAGCAGACCGACGAGACCATTCACGTCGGCACTCTCTCCGGACAGGAGGGAGACCAAGAGGAGGACCGCCAGGAGGAGGAGCACCAGGAAGAGGGGAAGGAGAAGGTGGCGGAGTGACCCGAAGAGACGGCGGCCCGGAAGAAAAGGGAGAGGGAGGAGAAGGAGAAGCAGCGGAGGAAGAAGGCGAGGAGGGATAAGCCACGGGGGACCGTGACAATTGAAGAACCTCGCCCACGCGAGGAGGAAGAGAGGCAGGAGGAGGAAGAGGAAGTTGAAGAGGAGGAAGAGGAAGTCGCGGAGGAGGAAGCCGACGCTGAGGAACCTTCGGACCCCAACGCACGCCCACCCTACCCTAAGTGGCCCAAGCCACCTAAGGTAGTAAAGAAGCAGAAGGTGGGCCAGCGTGAATTCACGCTCCAGCAGGATCGTGAATTCAAGCGCCAGATGAAGGTGTACCAAGAGTACCTCCGTCGGTGGACGAGGTACAATACTGTAAGCAGAACGTACAGAAGTACGTGAAGGGGGGGCGGCCGAAGAATCAGCCCAAGCCGCCACCACCCAGGCTAGAGCCGCCGAAGAAGATCCACCATGGACATAATTCCCGGCACGCCAGAGTGTTCCGGAAGATTAGGCACTTTCAGCAGTGCACTAATCTCCTGATCCGGAAGGCGCCGTTTGAGCGGCTCCTCCAGAAGGTGATGGAGAAATTCCGAACGGATTATAGGGTCACACCCCTAACCACCCGGGCCCTGGAGGAGGCATCAGAGGCAGAGCTGATTCAGCTCTTTGAAGAAGGGAATCTCTGTGCTATCCACGCCAAGCGGGTAACCGTCATGCCAAAGGACCTGCACTTGGCGTGGAGAATTCGCAGGGAGAGACCCTAAAGGCCTCAAGTTTTGTAATTATCTTAATATTAAAGTTTTTCAGTGTAGTTGACCTTTCTTCATATATATATAAGTTCCTTTTTCTCTGTAATTTGATTGTATTATGGTATGAAAATGTAATTAAGTAAGTTAGATTGTAGTACAATTTTTTGTATAGAGCTTAAAATGCTTGTAATAGGTTAAATAGCATAGGTTCTAGCACAAAGAAATCAAGTTTGACTCAAAATTTGGCGAAACCGGGTCAATCCGCGCCAAATCGACCAGTGTTCGCGACGCAGACCGTTTTCGCACGAACTGACCCGGGTACCAAGATTTGGGACAAAAGTGATTGAAAATTTGTGCTAAAAGATAGTAAATTGTTTAGAATTTGCTAGGAACCCAGTTTAGAAGTCAATTTCAGCAAAGATTATCAAAAAATGGCAAGTTTTGGCGAAACCGGGTCAATCCGCGCCGAATGGGTCTGCGTTCGCGACGCAGGGCGCATTCGCACGAACTGACCCGGTTACCTCAAATTGGCACTTTTAGATATTCATTTTGCTTGAAACAAGTTGCTAACTAGATTAGAATTATGTTGCTCTCGAGTGGCAAATGTTTTTCGCCTACTACCAGCACATTTTTTACACCAACAAAGTGCCACTTCATCAAATGCACTATCACATGGATCAATCATAGAAGTTGACGGTGATGAATAACCCCCCCACCCACAATGTGGAAAAGAATTTGGCAAAAATAATGTAGTAGTATGATTTGAATGGAAAAGTAATGCATGACTCAAATGATGAAAAAAAAATGGTATATGGCTCAAATGAAAAAACAAAAAATAATGCAAATGGAAAAATATAGCAGTAATATGACCAAACCAAAAATAAAAAAATAACTAGAAGAAATGCAGGGTTGAGGGAAGGTTAGGGTGGGGATGGGGTAGGTAAATTGATAAGCACACTAGAGGGACCGTAGTTGGATCATGAGACTTTTCTTGCTTTTTTAACTAGAGCATAGTCATACCCAGTAGATTGTACAAGCTTGTGCTTTGTTTGGACGTAGCCAGATATGGCTAACTCTTACAATGCTACAACTTCAATCGATCCTCTAATGGCAAAACATTTGGTATTCGAATTCTTGTAATCTTTGTAATTGTGTGTGTGTGTGCGTGTGCATGCATGTGTGTGGGGTTTTGGGGGTGCATGGATTGGGTAATTAATATAGATCTTGGATGTTGTTGTAGTCATATAGATGTTATTTATCTCTCATGGAGTCAAAATGTATATTTATGTTCAAATGTGTATGTCATGGAAACTCATTCACGTTGCTGATCGCATTAAAACTGCAAAGGGGATGTCATATATTGCGACCAGATTGAGGGGTAATAGAAAGACAATTCATGAACTATCTCTATAATTCTATTTGTTGAAGCAACATTATGTTATTTCAATCTATCATCACATAGAGGGGTAATAAAAAGACAAATCATGAACATTATTTATGCTTTTTGTTTAACATTTTGTTAATTGAGACATAGTACAAGGCAGATCATTAAACATGTGAACTGACAAAGAATTTCCATATGTGGGATAAATGTTATCGCGAGAAGAAAATTTTGGTGTAAAAGAACAAGCAGCATGAATGATTATGAGGAGACCTTCGTCTTTTCAGCTAAAGAATATACAGGAAGCATGTACATGTGAAAATAAATGTTTCTAACATCAAAAGGTTGTTGCACCATGGAGTATCACATTGGTTCAGCAAAAGGTCTTTATTCATAATGTAGTTGGTCTTGAGATAAATGCCAATGTTCTGGTCTGTTGGAGCTGCGTACAAAATAAGCTTTTTAACCTAATAGTCTAGTGCAAGGAAATGACTGTCTACAAATTTTATAAATGAGCATTGAGAAAGAGCCAAATTCTGGGTAGATGCTACCATCACATGGTAGTTTTATTAACATCATGATGTTTGCCAATTATGGCCACCAAAACGAGGCCATAAGAAAGTATACAGGACAAATCTGGACTGTGCATCTCTTAACTAATATTGCTAGACAAATCTGGACTGTGGATCTCCATAGGTGGCTTTGTTACCTTGCTGTATCTTCAACTCCAAATTTGGTTACAATATGCAGCTTAACTCAAAAGGATGTCTGACATTAACGCATAAGAATCGGCATGCTCTAGACTTACCTCTATGAGCTTTTGAAAGCATCTAAGTCCCAAGCTGGTTTCCCCGTAAAATTTTCAAGCACCCAGCAAAATTGTCCATGCTGCTTTTGATAGAGACCATGTTGCATTATCAAGCAACTTCTATGGTTCATGCAAATATCCTGATCTAGCCAGAAGCTCTACCATGCAATTCTAGTAATTCCTTGTTAATGCAGAAATAGAGTACAGACAGAAAATGAATAAAATTGGTTTGAACTGAGCGCGTTTGCTCCCAACTATGGAGCTGACCAATATTCATGTTGAAGGACATTAACCAATGTTACGTGCCATAGACTCCAGTTTGTGAGGATCATGGCTGAGGAGAGAATTCAGATGGCAAATTGAGGCAAGTAATTTTCAAGCATAACATTAAAGTTCAAGTACTTATAAGAAGGTATAATTGTTGATCTCTACATAATCTGCAGTAGTCTATATTCAACTCATTGCCTCTCAAGCTCTTGCTTCTTAAACACCTGCACATGTTGAAAAATCTCTCATCGTCATTTACCTCAATCGTATGCTAAAGCATCATGATGCTTGCCAATTATAGCCACCAAAATGGGACCATAAGTACTATACAAGGCAAATCTGGGTTGTGCATCTCCCTTAACTAACAGACTGTGGATCTTAAATATATGGCTTTGCATTCTTATCTTGCTGCATCTTGAACTCTAAGTTTCGTTGCAATATCCAACTTAACTTCCAACTTAACTGAAAAGGATGTCTGACATTAATTCATGCATCCGTAGAGAACTCAAACCTGTGATGTATGCCTGGGATTGTCGATTGTCTCAATTCTAGATGGGCCTACATGGCAAGTTGCATTTGTTAAGATGAGTGAAGAAGCTCTTCCCTTTTCCTTTGTTGAACCTTCCGCCATAACCAGGGCTTCGAGAGAAGAAGCTAGCTGATCGCCAAAAATTCACCTGCTAGGGCCTGTCTGCAATCAAAATCTAAGAATACAAGAGGCAGAATAAAATAAAATAATAAAGTAGTAGAATTCCCAGGCTGCTTATAGCCTTCTCATACATATACTTGATGTGTCTATATGTTTAGCAATGTGATAAATAAATGCTGATGATGCAGAAGTGTTTCAAAGCAATTCAGGTAATATCTAGACCAATGATTTGCCACTGCACCAAGAAAGGCATCTTTGTCACAACAAAGAAAATCTTATGTATAGAAATTTTACCAAGACTGGTATCGAAGCTGGGTAACCAAGAACACATTTGTTTGGGGTCTGGGTTCGGGAACTCCTGGAAGACAGCCCTCTGTGAGGACCCGTGGATCTAACAGGAGAGTCCGGGGGACTATGTCACGCGGGATTTGCAAGAAGAGAAGAAAATAGAACAAATGAGAGGAAAATGATAAGCTTCCTTGATATCAATGATGAACATACATGAGCTCTCGCAATAGAGAGAAAACTGAAAGGAGACAAGACTCAAAACTCATCTAAAAACTCATGTGCTAGCTCTACTCATATATATAGTACAATGGCCTTGGGCTCAATATAGACACTCGATGATCTTCTGCGCCGACTCGAAGGAGGCCCGATTCTGGTGAATGTTGGCGGTGCCTCTTGAAGTGCCTAGAATCACTTGACGGCCGACGCTTGCGGTGACGGGCCGTCACTTGTCCGAAGCCTCTTGTTGACGACCCACGTGCTTTGACCGTGGTCCGCTGCTTGGTCTTCTCATGAGCCTTTGATGGCTGACCCTGGTCGGCGAGGATCCTTGAGCTTGACCTGGTGCAGTCATTATGCATGAATAGTCCCGTACACTGGGAGGCACAGGACTAACACTCCCCACCAAACGACACTCGAGTGAAGAAAAGGAGGAAGTGTTTCGAGGGCTGAAGCCATCTGGTTCGAAAGTGATCCTCACGGAGTGAGGACGGGCACCATTATGGTAATCGCTAATGAGATCCCCGGCGTGTTTGAAGAGCGGGAGGAGTGTTTTGGCCAAGGGCGTGAGCTGCATCAATAAGAAAGCGAGAGCGTACCATGTCTTCAAAGGCGCCGTGGGCGTCAAGAAATGTACCGACATTCCATGAGGAGACAGTCCGAGGCCAAAGGCACTCTACACCGCATTCGGATTGCAAAGGAAAAATGGGACGCCGATTTAAGGAGCTTAGCAAAATGCATTTGAGGGCAGCACAAAAACTCGCTTTGAAGATGGATCAAGGATCGTGTGAGGTGGTGGCATTCGCAAGAAGGTGTCAAGACCATGAAGCGCATCCGCCGCCGTTTATAACCACGCCATTAGCAATGTAGATCCAATTGGTGGTGGTATCCAGAGTGGCACCTTCTTCCCAATGTGAGCGCCGAACAAAACGTGGATCCCACCGAGATCCGCCGAGATCCGAGGTGGAGTCCATCCCAAGCATGACCATCCATGACTTTGGTCCAAAAAGGAAGGCGCCAATCGAGAAGTCGGAAACTCGGGCGTGGAGGTACACCTGGGAAGCATAGGGAGAAGGAACCATGCCCGTGGGCGGTTCTTGAAATGGTCTCCCCGAATTGATCGACAAGATCCGGATCAAGAGCTTGACACCAACGATGCCAAAGAGAAGCTGTAGAGTTGAGAGTTGACGGAGGGCTATCCCATCCCGTGGGGACCGCCTTGCTATCCAACGAGCTTGTAATTGATTGTATCCGGCAAGGTGCTGATATAAATTTGTGCATAGGGAAGATCCTGGGATGTCCTAGATACTTCCTTATCCACATTTAATGGCTTAAAAACGAGAGAGATAAATGATTGGCAAGCTTCGGGCATGTACTCTGATGAAGAGTTTGGGTCCGAAAGCAGATCCGCAAGATATGGATTGTTATCCCGAAGAGCCGGGCGTGGCCCATTTCCGTGTTCCCGTATATCACCCGGATAGAAATCATGAAATATGTAAGCCATGGGCTGAACAACTCAAGGTGAGAAAGTCCGATCAGCACGGTGTATGAGATCAAAGACCACAAGGGCACGCAGACAACCCTTTGTCTTCAATGGAGAGTTACGCCAACCAAGAAAATCTAAGACTTCCAGGAATATCCACAGTCCATCCGCCGCATGCCACTTCGAAGGAAGAGGTGGCGGCGAGCAACCCACATAATCGTGATAGCGGAAGGAACTGGAAGTCCAAAGGCATTCTCGCTAAGAATGGCTGTATGGCCGGCCAAGTTTTGCTTGAGCCTCATCGCCAGACCAATAGCTTGTTTGTGGCCGTTGTTCAAGATCACGATCCTGGTTGTCCCGCTCTAGCAAAGAAGCGGATCGGGTCACGGACCCGCTTCGGTGAAGTGTTGACCGGGAGGAGGATTTCCCGAGTATTGAGACGAAGCACGGCAATCTCCAGCGTCATCCAAAGATCTTCGCTTTACGCACCTCGTAAAAGCTGATCTTGAAGAGAGGTGAGCTAAGAGGTGCGTGGTAGAAAGCCGAGCCATCAAGGAGGCAACTTGAGCGCCCCGTCTTGAAAGGTTTTGAACTTGAGTGCTGAAATTTTCACAAAGTTCTCGAAAGTACAAAGGCGTTGAGCTTAGCAATATCTCGTCCTTGGTACTTTCCAGAGCGGCTTTGACTTGTTGTGCTCCAATAAATTCTGAATTTCTGATTGGGCCGAAAACCTGTTGATCTGCGAGTTGGTCGACTTGAGCTTGTGCACTTTTGAGATCCGCATGAGCCCGTAAGAGAGCTTCATGCTTGTCTTGAAGTTTGGCCTCCAAAGTTGCAACTTGGGCGATTCGCGGCTTGAAGGTCCCGTGTACCGCATCGAGGCTTCTAGTGCCCGTTGAACCCCGCTCATAAGAGCGTCTTGGGATTCTTGTAACTTGAGAGCGGCGGCTTGAGCATCCCGGCGATCTTGATACAACAACCGAATTTGCGGGTGTTGTGGTGGTGGAGCCGGGTTGCCCGGTTTGTGATGTTTGAGAAAAATGGTGTGAACTGGATGGTGTAGCGAGGAGGAGACAAAGACATGGGTGTGCGGACTTTGGACATGACCAGGGGAAGACGGGGCGTGAAGTGCCACTTTGGTGAGTTATTGGAAGGGAGCTAGAGTGGAATTATGAGAATTTGGTGGTGTGGGAGGGAAGTAATGACGGATGAGGGCTTGAAAGTGGCCTCCCACGTAAACTTCGAAATGGAAGTGGTACCCCTAAGGCGGTCCATTTCTTGGAGAAGACGATAGAACATCATTTGGGGCCAATCTATGTGGTGGTTGGAGTGTGTAGCGCTGATGACCAAAGTTATAGAAAGGCTTATTGATATGGGTGTTCTTGATAGAATACCCAAGGAACTTGCGCCGCGAAATTTAACAAAGGTTTCGTGAGGCTTGTCAATATTGGTCGACGATGGACATTGGCATGATAAGCGGGTGCACCAAACTCGTGACATCGAGATCCCGTATGGCGTACCATGATACACAAGGGTGTGCAAGGGAATATGAAATACCTCGTAAATCAAATGTTGAGTCAGCGAAATGGTGGTGCCATCGACCACGGTGGTGTAGCCTTTTGGGGTCGTTAACGATATTGGCGATGAATCGTCAATCGGTCGGATTTGGAGCCTAAGTTCCATTTGAGAGAATTCGTAAAGCTTGTGTCGTTCAAAGCAACTTCTCATTTGGGCCAACAAGGGCTTCACGGAAAGTGGGCGTCAAGAAGGATACAGATGCAAAAAGAGCCGGATCCTTGGGAGCAGTAGCTTGAAGTGTAGAAAATCTTGGGGCAGCCATGGTAACGATTTGCAGAAACGAAGAGTGATTCAAAGGCGGAGGACGAAAGTCGAGCACGGAGGACAAGGGCGCCGAAGAACGAAAAGGTTTTTAGGGCGCACAACTGGAGGCGAAGAGGTATGAAGAGGGCGAAACTCGAACCGTTGATGGTGCCAGGTGTCAAAAGATGCCAAGAAGGGTATTGAGAGGCAAAAATTTGGCTAAGTCCCAAAAAACGTAAGGGAGAAGCAATGAACGGTGAGGATGAGACGTGAAAGAAGGATCGGATGTGACAGGTGGCAAAGGACACACATTAATGTTCGACGGGCGTGAAAAGAAGGAATGGCATTCAATGCTGGCAACTCGAAGTGGGATATCATTAAAAGGAATGTGTCAGAAGGTACCATGACTAGATATGCGGCGGAGAAAAGATTCTCACTTTAGAAACAAAATTTTGCATTGCAAACACGCTGGCTATTGGTGTGATTGGTCCACGCCGACAAGGAGTTCCTCGGGCTATATAAGACGAACCAGAGTAACGAAGGCATCCAATGGCGCCGTATGATGGCTTCTTTGGTTTGAACGAGGATCGCACTATGCCCACTAACCGCCGAGTGGATCACTTGCAAGATGAATTGTCTGGATCTCGGCGCTGCCACAACCGCGGGCATTCGAATGGACGGCTGTGTGCCGGGATGGCTGAACATCCCACCAAGACCAACGGGATGGAGGTGGTTCGCACCTTCACTGATCCGAGCGAACCTCTACCATCTCCTCCGCATCACCTCTCGCCGAACCCCGGAGTAGAGGGTTTTTCCTCTTAGGACTTAGTAGATAGGGCTCGAGCCCGTTTTTGTATATAGGGCAAAGTGCCCATAGCGAAATAGCTTTGGCTGCGCCCACATTTTGTAAAAAAATCTCCACTATAATATAATATACCCGCTTTGCTAGTCACTTTACGTGGTGTTTGCTTCTTGAACTGTATCTGCTTGTTGATTTTTATTTGTCGTGTGATGAAATGCTTTGAGACGAAAACCATTAACCAATGTAGGTAATGGAGTGCCATCTAACTCTGCCAGTTGGAAAACGCTTGGTCGAACCACTTGAACAATTTGATAAGGGCCAAGCCAACGAAACTTGAGTTTACCCGAAAAAGTTTTGTACACGGAATCATAAAGAAGAACCAAATCGCCTTCTTTGAATGTTTTTGTCTTCAGGCGTTTGTCATGTAAAGATTTTTTGCAAATCGTTGTCCATGAAGAACACGAATATAAGCATCCCTTCGAAGTTCATCCAACTGTTCTATTTGATAGACCCTTTCTTTGAGTGCAGCAGGTGGATTATGAGCAGTAGCCAGTTGAAAACGGAGTGTTGGAAGGATGTATTCAAACGGCATGAGAGCTTCCTGACCATAAACCAATTTAAAAGGAGTGTGGACCGGTAGCAATCTTGAAACAAGTATTGTAGGCCCAAAAACAAGAGGGAAGTTTTGTCCGCCAATCATGCGGGAAGCGTCACAAATTTTCTTGAGAATGGTGACCGTAGTTTTGTTGGTGCTTTCAAAACCATTACCTTGAGGGTAGTAAGGTGTGCTCTTGTGATGATGTATCGGAGATAATCCGTCAGCCTCCTTGATAGTATGATTGATGAAATGGACACCACGGTCACCGACCAGCTCAGGGGGCAAACCAATCGCGTGATAATTTGTTGATAGAGGACCCGAAATGCTATTGCCGCAGTGTTGTCCGAAGTGCACAAGCTTCCGCCCATTTGGTGGCGTGGTCGAGAACCGGAATGTATCGCACGGGTGTGCCGCGCTAGGGGGATCTATAGGTCCCACAAAGTCCATTCCCCATTTGGCGGCTTTGGAAGTTGCGTGGGCGTGGCGGCCGTCCAAGGGAAGAGCGCCACGGGTCGCGCCCCACCTCGGCGGGCAAAGCGCCACACGCGGCGCGCGTGAGCATCTTTGAAGAGCGTGGGCCAATAATACCCAAATGAGAAGGATTTTATGCGTCCGTGGTGTCACCATGAAAATGACCACCACCTAGCCCTTGATGAGCTTCTAACAATATCCGGAACTTCATGAGGTAGAACACAGCGTCGAAGGATGGTGTCCTTACCGCTTTTTGTAGAGATGTCCCGCAACCATGGTGTAGTCACGGACCTCCTGGAGAAATTGATGGCGACAGGATTGCCGCTTTGGCGGGGAGAGCCGCCTCGCCTTTCGGTGGAAGGGCACCTGAGGAGGAGGTACCGCTGAAAATCATGGAACCAATGTGGTGTTGCCGTGACTAAAAAGAGCTGAGCATCGTGAAATGCGCCCGAGACTCCAGTTGAGGGATCATCCGTGTGGATGCGTGAAAGATAATCCGGGGGCGACATGAGATTTGGCTCTACCTTATGAACGATTTCAAAAGGAGCAAATTCTTGAAGAAGAAGGACCCAACGAGCAATGCGGCCGCGGGCGTGGACTTGTTGATCAAATAGAGGAGTGCTTGGTGGTCCACAAAGAACTTGATTTGACTGCCCAAAAGGTAATGACGGGCGTTGGACACGTAAAATGAGACCCAAAGCTTCACGCCCGTGGCGAAATAGTTAAGCCAGCGGAATTGAGTTTTCGTCTCATGTGAAGCGATTTGGTTTGTCGATTAGCGATCATATTCTTGAGAAAGAACAACTCAATAGCAAACGCCAAAACATCAACATGAACGTGAAAGGGCTTGTCCCATTGAGGAGGAACAAGAACCTGGTGCGAAAGTAAGCAAAAGCTTCACCGTTGTTGGAAAGCAAAGATCCTACGGGAATTCCAAGCCCGTAGATTCGCCACCCGTGAGTTTATGAATGGGATCCGCAATGGCTGCTAGTCCGTATGAAGGTGGAGTAATAATTGACCTTACCCAGAAAGAGCGTGTCTCCTTGATATTGGTCTGGTGCTTGAGCCTTGAGCACACAACCGATTTTGGCGGATCTGTGGTGATACCGCTGGCCGACAACATGGCCTAACAGACACCGAGGTGTGACGAAAAGGTGCATTTCGTGATTGAGACTAATGCCTGACTCATCACATTTCTGGAAGACGAGTTCCAATTTATCCAAATGGTCAGCCCCGAACTGTGAGGCGAGAAGTCATCTTGAAAAATTTGCAAGAAGGGATTTTCCTTCATGAAATCATGAAAAACGAGAGCATGATGCGTTGAAACGTGGATGGAGAGTTTGATAATCCAAAAGGAACCACCTTGTAGGCAAAAGTGCCCCTCCCCCGGTGGTGAAGATAGTCTTGAGTTGATCGATTCTTTGATTGAGATCCGATTGTAGCCGAAAAACCATCCATGAAGGAGTACATCTCATGTCCACCACCTCTTCCGAACCCAGTCCGTGAAGGGAAGTGGAAAATGATCACGCCCGTGGCCCGATTGAGTTCCGATAGCCCACACGCACGCGGATCTTACCATTATGTTTAAGGGCAATGACGATGGGGCTCACCCATTCGAATGTTTGACCTCATAGATCAAGCCCGGCAGCAAGGAGTTTGTCAATTTCCGCCTTGACGCGATCACGGTAATTAGGTTGAGCTGTCTTTATCGTTGCTACAATCGGGTCGTGCATCATCGACGGTAGGAATGGTGAGTTCCCCAAGCTTTTGTTGATTCCCAAGATCTTTGTAACTCCGTGCGAAAATGTGTTTGAATTTTTGAACAGCTTGACGGCCCCGCTACGATAAGGAGGTTTCGGAAGATTTGCAAAGAATGCGACAGGTTGATTGTTGCCGACGTCCACAATCTCGACTTCGAGTCCGAATATGGGGTATTACTTCAAGATCCCGGACAATGTGTGCCGGAGGTTGGAGCATAACCGATCGTGGCACTTTATGCGTGGTGAAAAAGAGGGGTTGCTTCGCCATCCAGCAGGTTGCTTCATGACAACATGTACATCAACGGGGAGTTGCGGGAGGTTCAAAGATCCGAAAAGTGATCAACACGTTGGATTCGATTGCAAGGAGCCGGTAGGGTCAAGCAAAGCAGCCCGACCGGGTCCCGATCAAGAGTCATTTCTCCCCAAGGATCAAATATTCGGGTAGGATGACAGAGGCGCACTCGCAGTGGAGCCTCAACTTGATAAATATTCCCGAGCTTCTTGAACTGCGGTTGCGAGAGAGAGGGTTCCGCATTGTCAACGTAAATGATCCCCGCCGCTTGCAAGTCCATGGTGGCATTGAGATGACCATCGGTGATGACTAACCGGGTCCGTGGGCCCAAAGAATGGATACTCTTTTGCCTGGCGGAGAAAAGGTCCGCCGACCAACATTTCATAGTCACCGGATCTTCGCCAGCTTTTCCAAACTCCAAATTCCATGGGGAAGCGGAGATCACCGATGTTGATGTGAAGAAGAGGTGTGACGCCTGAGGTCGCGTGATATGGCCATTAGCCAACTTGATGTCATATGGGGCACGAAAAGAGTTGTGTGATGCCCATTTGTTTGCGGAGTTTATCCGTGATGAGATTGACCGCGCTACCTCCATCTATTTGAACATGGTTGACTTTGTCGATTACCCACGGGCATGGACCGTGGGTGTAGAGGTAACCACGGCCCCAACTAAAAAAGCTTGGGAGTGGTAACCGGTCCTTGAGAGCGGGACGAGTTTCAAAATGGTTGCCAAGCTTAAAGGAATTTTGATCTTGGCTAGCTCCTCTTGGAGTTCTAGAGGCACATGAGAAAAAGGATCTGCTGGTTCCACCGGTGCCGGAGTGCGGGAAGTGAAGCAAACTTCTTTTGAGTAAGTCAACCTCGGCAGAATATTGGGATACGCCCGAGAGCGTGGAGGTTGAGATGTGGAAGGTGTATCTTGTCTTTGTGGAGCTCTAGTGGTGGCATGAACATTTGCCAATGTCTGCGGCCTTCCGCAGCTTGCATGAGGTTCAAAATGCTTTGGCGAACTTTTGGCATGACATGTGGCATGAGCTTCTCCAAGTCGCAAAGTGAACCTTTTTTTCGTCCTCATGAGGAATGGTGTCAACCGCAAAGGCAGGGTTTGCGTGCCATTCTAATAATAATGGTCAAAGGGCGTGATGCCTTGGTTTGGCGTGAAACTAAACCAACCCAATTTGACTACTGACCGAGGATTAAGTGCCCTGAAAAATTTCCTCTTGTGCTTGTTGATCCAAATGAGGTTGATTTCTTTGGAGCTGGTTGATAGCGTGATTGCCGAGGCGCTCTTGGTGGCTTCTTAAGAACTGGTCTCGGGCCTTGTTTGCCATTAGCAATCCGTAGTTGGTAAGCCGTGAGGCGGACCGATGTGGTCTGATTTGTGCCGTGAAGCCGCACTGAACTTGTGGAAGTTGAGGACACGCCGGTGGTGGTATGACCCCATTCTTGGCAAAGTGATAACACCGAGCTTTAGAAGGATCAAAAGGAGGACGGGGTTGGATCCCCGTGGTTGCTCCCCGCTGATAGAGTTGAGTGGGTTGCGCCTGAAGTGGTGGTGGCGATAGTGCGTTTGTTGCCGAGGTGTGGTTTGCACTTGATAAACCATTTTGTTGCGGAACGGTGGGATGAGTGCGAGTGCACTCTTCCGCGGGCATGATTGCACATGTTGCATCGCTTGCAATGAGGCGGGCCATTGGTGGAGTTGCACTCATTTGCCAAATGGCCTTGGTATTTGCAAATATGGCACCAGATTTGACTACTTGTGGATTAGCGTGTTGAGGCCGAACAAACGGTTGTTTGTGGAACCATGACAGTGGAATGAGCGGGAGCTCTTGAAGAGCCACGCCTCGGGAGGAAACATTGATCGAGTGATTGACAAGGTCGATAGCCCCGCTCAAAGTCTTGGGACGCAGTGTATTCATCATGAGTCGAATAGCCGGAGGAAGTCCTTGGAGAAACCGCACCAAAATCGGCTCACGGTGGGGTACTCCTTGAGCTTACTTAGCGAGAATGTGAAGTCGATCCGCAAAATCCCGGAGACTCGTGGGCTCTTGTTGAAGTTCATTGAGTTGCTTGAGATGAAGTTGATCATCATCCGGGGTTCCATAATGAGACAAAAAGCGCTTCTCATTTCTGACCGATCTTGTTTCCAATGGCTTTTGTTGGACATGAGCCATTGATGAGGAGAGCCACGCAGGTGGTGGAAAAAGATGTGGAATTTCAGTTGAGGTTGTGCATGACCATTTAGGACAGCTAGAGCCTCAAATTCTTCCATGTGTGCCTCGAGCACTTTGGTCTAACGGTTTGCCTTTTCGTGTTGCCAAAGGTGGGATAAGTCGGTTCGAGTCCGAAAGGTAGATGTGAAAGTGTTTTGGGCGGACAGAAACAAGATAGTGAGGATATTGAGGTTGAGTTGGATGTGGTATGGTGCCCGGGCGGACCCCGATGAAGGGGTGATCACGGTTGAGAAACGGTAGCCGAGCATTGGTTTTGAGATCCGTAAGGTTGTAAACAGAAGGGCAAAGGGGGAAACGTAGGGAAAGGATATTCCCGGTAGGCGCAAAGGAGACGTGTGGATATCCGTGCCCACCCGGGGAGATGATGGTTGTGAAGGAAGAGGCGATGGCCCGAAGAATGATGGATGTAGGCATGTTCCGGGTATGAAAGTACGGTTGAGAAGGTTGAGCCCGATAAGGCTCCCCGATAGTGATGAGGGGACCGAGGTTGTGAGCAATGCTTGCACGCTTTGGGGGGGAACCGGACGAGACAGACACGAGGGGTGGGTGGCGCCGACCGAGCCCTAGACCAAGATGGCCTCCCTCGATGTCATAAGCAGATCCATACATGTCGCGAGACAGCTTCCCGACGTACCGATGGCGCCCCAAGCGAGAGGCCGCCTCGAGAAAGGAGTTCTTCTCCGGGCGTGAAATTACGGGGACGCATATGGCTTACGTAAGAAAGTAGGATGGAATCGCACCCGCCGCGCGACATGCTGTTTTGGGGTCTCAGGTTCGAACTCCCCGAAGACAGCCCTCGGAGAGGACCCGTGGATCTAATCAGAGAGTCCGGGGACTATGTCACGCTGATTTGCAAGAAGAGAAGAAAAATGTAACAAATGAGAGGAAAAATGATAAGCTTCCTTGATATCAATGATGAACATACATGAGCTCTCGCAATAGAGAGAAAACCGAAAGGAGACAAGACTCAAAACTCATCTAAAAACTCATGTGCTAGCTCTACTCATATATATAGTACAATGGCCTTGGGCCCAATATAGACACTCGACCGATCTCTGCGTCGACTCACGGAAGGAGGCCCGATTTGCGGAATGTTGGCGCGTGCCTCTTGAAGTGCCTAGAATCACGCTTGGCCGACGCCGACGGTGACGGTTACCGTCACTTGTCCGAGCGGCACCTCTTGTTGACGGGCCCACAGGCTTTGACTGCGTGGTCTGGCCGCTATCTTCTTCAGGAGCCTTTGATGGCTGACCCTGGGGTCGATCGAGGATCCTTGAGCTTGACCTGGTCTGTCGTATGCATGAATAGTCCTGTACCAGGAGGCACAGGACTAACAACATCTTTTCGTACTTGAGGCCCATCTGCAATAGAATTGGAAGAAAGCTCTCTTAAGGCCCATCTGCAATAGAATTGGAAGAAAGCTCTCTTGTGGCCCATCTGCAATACAACCGGAATATAAGATATACAAGGACCTGGACGGTTCAATAGCAGCGATGACTTGCGCCAGAGGCCGGAGCTCGAAGAAGAGGAATTTAGTTTAACCTAAATTGAAGTCTTGATGCACAAAAATGTGGCATAGAATACAGAACCTGAATGGCCGGAACGGAAGCTCATTTTCTTCCAAAGCCGAGTAAGAAATCGACGATGCTGTTGGAGCCGCATGCCGGAGTAGTGAATATAATCTGGGTGTAGAAGGCCACGACTACAAGGGACTGAGATACTGAATTACCTGGAATTTTTAGATTATTCATGACCGTTGGATTGCTAAATATGAAATCCGACGGCTGTTAATTATTTTGGCTGACGTGGCAGGACACGTGGCATAGCTAGGAATGCAGGAAATCGGGCAGGGGGGGTTAGGCAACCCTGCTAAACAAGGTGCTGCGCACGGAGGGTTGCCCTCCATCCTCGGAGGGTGAAGTGGCTTAAATCATAGTTTAAAGTCATATTTTGACAATCAATTCAAAACCAAGTGAAATACCTTGGACGGAGGTCCGCGACGCTTTGGACCACTGCAACCGCTGCTCTATTCCAAGCTTAAACCTAAAATGTTTTGTATTTCGTGGAAAATTCTTTAATTTGAGGTATTTGGCTTGCAATTTAAACTGGGGCATTCAGGCTCCATTATGTGCGGATATTCGGCTTACGGTTAAATGGAATCGAAGCCCATATATGGAGCCTATATTTCCTTCGTATGGCTTTGGATTGAACTTATATAACAGTTGCTGTTCTGCTATGCTGATGTGACAGAAGTGAATTGGTTTTAAATTTGTAACAGAATGTTCATTTTCATTTTGTTTTCAGTCCGTTTAAGAATTCTTTGCACACAGGCCTATTCCAGATTACAAAAATATAAGAGAATTGAGAACATTAGGCCTATAATGCTAATTTGCCCTTCCTTAGGTATACTAAACCCAGAAATCGTTAACCACTCACCATTTAAATAGTGTCTTCGACTATTTCATATAATTATTTATAATGATGATATATCCATTCATGCACATGCATTACCTCAAAAACTGTCTTCACAGAAGCTGCATCAACCACAAATGGTCTGTTCTACTTTTCCCTATTGCCGCAGATAGTCGGCCATTGCTGTGACTGCTATGTCCACTGTAGGTCGCAGCTGTGCACAGACCTCAATTGCTTTGTGCACTGGGTCATTAAAGAAGCTATTAATCAGCTCCTTGTTTATGGCTGCACCAGCATCTACAGCTACAAATGCCTGCATCATGCCATAATATTAAATAGACTTAAAGATCAGGAATGCACTAGACCATCCGTGAGGAAAAGGAATTGCAAGCAAAAGGAAATTCGTTTAACACACCTGTTGCATCAAGATATAATCAAAACGCAGTGCCCATTTCCTTGAACCTAGACGAGCTGTGGTAGAGCAGTTATCCACCATGAATGAAACCCCACGAGCATGCATGAAAAGATTCAGTGAATCAAGTGCCTCAATAACACTTTCATTGACAATCTCCGAGTATGAGTGTCCTTTATTTCTCAAGATTTCAATCTACAAACATTAGGCCATCCTAGACATAAGATATCAAAAGGGGTTTGGAATGACAACGGGCTCCATCAAGTTGTTTATAACTCAATGCAACCATAACTCACATAAAAGCATCGTCCTGCAAGCACCACGCTACGTATTTCATTCCCGGAGGCAACTTCCTCATAAATTTCATAAAGAATCTCCATATTTGGGTAATAAAATGCAGAATACGCAGCTTCAAACTCCTTTTTCCCTTCTTCACTTAAAGAATTGTAAATAGATAGCATGCCCTGCGCAAACTAGAAGTTAATAACTAATACTATACTAGACATTGTGACTCTGAGATCAAGGTCAAACCAAAAACCTTTGTAGAAATTGTGCGTGAAATGATGCCAGTGACACTTTCTACAGTATTTTTGTATGCCGCATCTTCTGGCATACCATATCGAGTATATCTCCTGAATAAGGCCTCTACAAGCCCATGAACAGCCCCGAGCAAAATACCTACCATAATCAACAATTGAGTCCACATGAATGAAGTCATAGAAGGATTCAAAAAAGGTATTGTATTTGTGCAGACATTGTTATTTGGAATTAAAAAAAATACCTCGTTCACCAAAGATGTCACTTTTGTACCCATCCTCTAATGTGGTTACGAAAGTAAAAGGTGACCCAAGACCAATTGACCAACCAGGGGCAACATCTGTGGCCCTCCCATCAATATCCTGTCATAACACAACAAATCTCAGAATGCAAGCCATCACATAAAAGTGATTTTGGCATGACATAATCTTGACACAGTGAATGTGCAAAAGCTAGCATTGATGCCGACTCCATTAACCCGCTTTCCTTGTACATACAAGCGACAAACCGAGGGGCCCATTCCTTTTGGACACATACAAAGAACAACACTTATATCCTTTGGGAAATCTTCCCCAATTGATTTGTGTGTCCCAACAAAAAGCCATGAGAAAGTCCTAATATAGAATTTGGCTTCATAGCAGCAAAAATTTGTTAATAGTTGTCTGCCTGCAAAATGTAAAGATTAAAAACTGAACCTTTATGAAATCCACAATCTTACCAAGCAGCATTAAAGATAAGCACCTCGAAAGCAAAGATTCAAATCCGAGAGCAGACAAGATCACTTCCCCATAAATGTGTCATTTATATCCCTAGTGTACTATTTTCTTCTGTGAATCCAACAGACCTTGTATCAACAGCTGACTTAGAGCCCTTCCTTAGCCCAATCTGGTTTTTTCATTCAAAGCCACGTGCTCAAATAAGTGGCCTTCATCTTAACATGCTAGTATCCGTGATCATTAAAGCTACATGGCAATACCTTGAAAACCTACCAGCCTTTGTTCTAGGTTCCACAAGAGTACTCATGATGTGCTTCAAAATGCCAAATTTCCATTCATTACATAGTGCCACCCTGCAATCGCAAGCTTGAAAAAGGACAATCTTTCAGTCTCTTCCACTGATTTATCATCTTCATGCAATAGCCAGGCTATGGGCTCGTCTCCGATGCATTCACGATTCTGCACCTCTGCGCTGAAAAATATGGCTCGACCCATCAAGCACCCACAACATTCTCCACGTTATATAGGCATGAGCTATGAGCAGCTTTCCATAACAGATTTACATGTTCTTCTACACTCTTGTAAGCTTTTCTGAAATAGTAGATGGCTAAACAAAATCAAAAGTAAATTTAAAATCCATAGATGGCATGGCATTACCAAAGGCAGCAAAGTTATATTAATACTTCTGTCTGTATTGGTGTTGGGTAAGCAAATTTTATTAACTTGCAAAATGTTAAAAAGGGCAATCCATCACTAAGCTTAAAGAAATGCATTCGAGTGATTTTCTCTCAGACTGTTCCAAAAGCACAACTACCGGCATGTAACCATCAGGCCTCCAATTTATGTTTTGCTTTAACCCAGCAGAATGCCGTGTTTTATTGCTACTTACCAGACTTTTAAGAAAATATCCTCTAATTTGTATCTCTCACTACCCGCAGCCATTCCACAAAAAAACGACTATCTAGCCACTTTTTCAATCTTCCATAATTGTTGATTTCAAGGCACGCTTTTAAATCTAAAATTGTCGATTTTTCAGCTATGATTCATGCATATAAACCTTTTGTCGAGAAATTTTCTACCGTGCCATCTCTTCCCAATCTCTCCATGTCACCTTTTGAACCGTTGCACCATCACAAAGGGTCGGCAAAGAATACTTCACCAAGACCCTTAGCTAGGAACATGGGCGAAAAAGAGACGAAAAAACTTCGGGAATTGGCTAAAATACTCATCATCCAAAGTGATCATTACAAATGACGATCCGAAACTCCCTCAAATACAAGAAACCAAGATACACACATTCTTAAAACTTATTGCAAGGAGAAAAAAATATAGAATATAGCAAGAAGCTCAACAATCCAAATTCTGAGGCACATATCTTAGGCCAAAAGGGTCAGGCTCGTGTGCCACAGCCTAAGCCTCTGGATCTATGCTAGGGTCAGCAGAGGTCTTTATACAAATTCAATATGAATGTATGTCGATTGGACCGAATACCGTAATCAAGAGCTTCTAAAATCACACACAAATAGCGACTAAAATGGCGTGAAAACAATAGAAGAGGGACACGCTCAAAAGACTGGAAGCATGTTTCTTCCATTTCCAATTCCAAAATGCGGTGTATGTCGATTCACACTAATGATCTCTCCTATTTTTGTCTATTGAATACCATCGCAGGACCAGAAGCCATACAACAGAAACTTACAAGAAACAAATACAAGACAAACATATAGAAAGGGGGACAAGCTCAAAGGCCTTGAAGCATGTTTCTTCCATTTCTGATTCCGAAATGCGATGTATGTGATTCACGCTCTATTTTGTCTATTGAATAGCAGGACCAGAAGAAATCCAACGGAAACTTACAAGAAACAAATACAACACAAACATACAAGAAACCATTGTGGAGAAAAGGTACGTGTTTCAAATCCCACATCAGCTCCACAGGTAACAGACCAGCTCCACGGGTTCTTATGCGTGGTTGCCCAGAGCAAGCCAGTTTCAAGAGTGCCTGCCCAACAACGAAAACGACCGAGCATTTACAGCCAATAAGGGGTTTTTAGCAGTCATAGGCATATTTCAAGCATATACTGGCATATACCTATAATATGCCACAAACCCACGTAAACAAGGGTTTGCCCCCTTAGGGACGCTTCACATGTCACGGCAAAAACTTGCCGGACGTCAAGCCGTTGGAGACGCTCAGCTGGAAACTGCTCCAGCAGTTCGGGGAACGTCAAACCGGCCGTCTCAAATGAACTGCATGTGAATACAGAAAAATTTACATGTGAGGCGCCTCTTAGGGGCAACCCAAAAAATAAAAAAAAACTCAACTCACCTCTTCCTTCTACTTTTCGCTTTTCGATATTGATAGCAGTCTGCATGCTCTTCTACGTGCTGCTGGAGAAGATGAAGACGTGGAGGATGAACTCAAATTGCTTCTTGACCTCCTTATATGGTATGGTATGTTGATCTGGAGGATAAGATTTACTTCAATTTATAAAAGATTGAAGCGGTAGATTTAGCATGATTTTTGGAAGGATTGGATGTATATATTCCTTAATCTACGGCTGAATGGAGTGCCCTGCCTCTTATTTCATCCGGTTCATCTCACATCCTCGGTTCATCTCATAATTGCTATCTATTTAAACCCTAAACCATGGGTTCTGCAAGAAAGGAGGCCTCAGCAAGAGTCGCATCTAGTAGCAAATCGAAGCATTCCAAGTTGAAATCTAGGTCTGGAGCATCAGAAACTGTGGAGATCAATAATTCTCAAGAGTTTTTCTTAAGCCATAGAAGCCAGATAGATCAGATACTGGTCCAAAAAATGATGGGGTTTCGAAGTATCCAGATGGTGCATTGACTCAGCAACAAATTCTTGAGAAAATTGCTTCTCTATCTGACTTGCTGAGTCCACAGATTAGGGAGAGGGCAGGCAGCGTTATGATAGGAGCTGATGATTCTCCTAGTGCTCCTAAGAATGGGAGTTTATCTGAAAGCACTAGGAAGTCGTATGCATCATGCTCCACTAGAAAAAGTTCAGCGAGTGGAACAAAGACTAAAGATTTTAATGGTGACTCCCAGGAAGAAGATCACGATGAAGATAGCGAAGAAGATTTATGTGGGCGTTTGGCCAAGTCTGTTACGTTCAATTTCTTATCCAAAGAAAAGGTAAGCACATTTTTTATTGTTTTCCTCTGTTATGTGTGCTAGAATTGATATGATTGTGAAAGTTCTTAGCAATTTCTCATTTTCTGTCTCTGTTTTCTTTGAACAAATTCAACTGGAGATACCATCCATGATGTATCATGTTTGTTTAGTGCTCTGACCTCCTAGGGCCCTTGTACCAAAACCTGATGCGGGCATTTGCCTGAACCTTGTTTGTAATTGCCTGAACCTTATGTTCTCATTAACTCATGAGAATCCAAAGACTTAAAATGCAGGTTTAGTGCTGGACTTGAAGGCTGTACCACCTGATTTATCCATTGGCAATCCCAAAACCTTGGCCCATATAACCAATATTCCTGTTTGCATTTTCCCTGTTTCTTGTTTTCAAAGATCGTACAAGCATCAAGTATTGTGATCCATAGGAGTGAACTTGGTTCCAGTGGCATGCTGATGATGAGATGTTCTGCTTCAAATAACCAGCCAACCCATCCAAGCTATGCATTCAGCTGGTACTCACATTTTTACATGAACAGCTTCTTATGCAAAGGAAATATACTTCAAAATTGAGACAAAATGCAATATATACATTTAGCTGGTACTCACGTTTTTAATGCTTTTTCCAGCTATTGAAAAACTGTTAAGATCTGGACCTCATTTTCCAGATTATAATCAATGGCCACCATATGTCAGTAATGCTAAAATCCAGCTTTTTGAAAAGGGAACTTGAAACTATACCTTATTTCAATGTTCTTCTGGTCAACTTCCAGATAAGGCAGCCTCATAAGGCATCTCCTTCTCGTTGGCAGATGCTAGTTGTGATGTCGTCTCAGCTTGTTACATATATCCTTTCATCTATCTGCTTACTTAGCCTTTTCAGCACTGCATAGATCTCATTACTTGATGGGTGGCTTTTATCCCCAACACCTCACAATTAATCTCAATCCATGCTATGTCAGGCTTCTTCCAACCACCTGCACGCCTTCTTAAATCTTCCAACTTTCTCAGCATCACCCCAAAATTTAAGGGGTGTACAAGGATTTTTGTTTCACAAAGCATAAACTTTGGAACACAGATTCCTTGAAATGGTGCAGTTTTTTACTGGATCAACTGATTCATGATTCCTTCTAATTGATCACCTTTCTTAAGATCTCTGCATTATCAAGCCACTAGCCCTCATGTATTCAAAGAAACAAGGTAATGCTTAACCAAACCAAGGAATCAACAAAGTCAGGCACGTCTAAGGCTGACCTAGACCACATGACAGCCAAATAATAGGCTCAAATACATAGGCTTTTGATTCATGCTAGCACTTGAATCCTTTTAAGAAAGATTGATCAAGTTTCTTAAGATTTCTACCTCAAGCCACTTTTGGAATTTAACCTTGTTCAGTTGACCCACCCAAGGAATCAACAAAATAAGGCACGTCTAAGACTGACCTGGACCACACCATCTGGGCATCACTGTAGATGCTTGACATTAGTGCATATCCAGCTCCATGGCAAGAGAACATCTGGTTTGATACCTTCCTAAATCATATTTTTTAACAACTGCCCAGCAAGATCAACACTATTGTACTCTGCACAACCTGCAATCATCGTGCCACACAAGACTCTATCCCGATTAAGTAACCTGTCAAAAACTTTGTCAATTAGACTACTCCCTACAATGGTGTTTAGTTTAATGCCAGCTTTCACAATCTGGTCATGTATTGTCCCGCCCAATTCCATTGCACTTAGATTTCCACGGGCTTTTAAAATGCTTGAAAATGCTACTTTATCTGGCATTATACCTTCACATTGCATTTGCTTAAACATTTTATCAAACATTTTATGTGCCTCATCTAGGTTACCACACTTCGGATACAAATCAATAAGGGTCTTCCCAATGATGATATCCATTTCAAATCCATTTGTAATAAGCTGATCATGCACCAATCATCCATCCTCTATGTTTCCATTGCCAGCACATGCTTTTAGAACGCCTAGGAAAGTGACCACCTCTGGCTTGATACGCTCCCTTTACATTGCTCTCAAAATCTCTAAAGCACCAGCCTCCACATTTAGTATACATATTAACAAGGGTATTGCTAACCATTATATCCGAATCAAAACCACCTTTAATGATTTGATCATGTATTAGCCTACCCTGATCAACGGCTGCAGCATCTTAAGACATTTAAAAATGTAACTCTCTCTGGCCTTATTCCATGTTGTTGCATTTCCTAAAAAGCCTTAGAGCATCATAGCTATATCCATGCTGGGCATATTCTGCTAACATTATGTTCCATGACATTATGTCCTTATCTCGTAAATTATAGAACACGCTACATGCTTCCTGTAGACTTCCACATTTAACATACATCTCCACAAGACTATTTTCAAGAAGGGGATCTGATTCCATTTCACTTTCAGCAATCTTATCATGAATCCACCTGCCCTATTTGAGCACTGTTCTCATTCCACATGCTTTCAAAAGCAAACATGAAACTTTGCTTGTAGGTTCCATGGAACATGGTCTTCTTTCAAAAAATTCAGTAGTATCATGCACGCATGTTTGTCAGCTTCAATCAAGTTGCTCTTTTAAGTGCAGGTGAGGCGGGTCAGTCCAACCAATCTTTCTAGTCTTTTGTGTGCTGAAGCTTTGCAACTAATTCTGCCCGCTTAGACTCAAGTAACATACTCTTGCAACTTCTTGGTACAAAAGTAATGAAGCAAGTTAAAATAGGTGCTCACAACTGATTTCAAATATTGATGGCAGTGAAGCAGAGGAAGAGATTTTACATGTGCTCTCTATTTTATTGGCTTCTTGCACCAGGTTTGTATTTATGGAGGAGGGCAGATACATATGGACGGGGAAGGAAAAAACCCCTATATTGATTATTTATTCGAGTTGCATGGCAGTAGGGTATCCACGATAATACTTGAACTAGAATTAGTAATGCAAGAAAACAATAAAATCATTCAAACTGCAAATGCATCCTATCAAGATAACAAGACACATCCTAGCTTCAAACACACACACACGCACTTATAAATTCAGCTTTGATGGAGTCCAAGCCTCATGAACCTATCCTAGGCTTACTTTTTCTTGCAGCCGCAGCATTCTTCTTGTCTTTGTTTTCCTTCTTACAATCTTCTTTGAATAACTCATATGCCTTCTCTTTCCTGCAATCTGTAGATTTTTTTATTCTTGGATTTTCTCGTACTTGTTTCCTCAACGTATATCTACAATAAATATTCACAATCTTTTAGAAAGTAAATAATGAAATAAAATACAAAAAAACAAGAATGGTCGCTAAGAAACAAGAAAGGTCACCTGTAATCGTTCCATTTCTTGCCAAGCCTTCCTAAGATCTAACAGCTAGAGAAACCTGTGCCATATGTATTTCTCAAATCATGAATAACTTTCTCTTTATGGCTTTTTTTCACCAAGGGCCATGGTTGATGTAGGTCATGGCAATGAAATCTTACAAGTTCTATGACATATCTTATAAGATTTCATATCTTATGGAACTTGTAAGTCTTCATTGCCATGACCTACATCAACCATGGCCCTTGGTGAAAAGAAACCATAAAGAGAAAGTTATTCATGATTTGAGAAATGCATATGGCACGGGTTTCTCTAGCCGTTGGGTCTTAGGAAGGCTTGCAAGAAATGGAACGATTATAGGTGACCTTTCTTGTTTCTTAGTGACCATTCTTGTTTTTTTGTATTTTCATTATTTACTTTCTAAAAGATTGTGAATATTTATTGTAGATATAAGTTGAGGAAACAAGTATGAGAAAATCCAAGAATGAAAAAATCTACAGATTGCAGGAAAGAGAAGACATAGGAGTTACTCAAAGAAGATTGTAAGAAGGAAAACAAAGACAAGAAGAATGCTGCGGCGGCAAGAAAGAGTAAGCCTAGGATAGGTTTAGGAGGCTTGGACTCCATCAAAGCTGAATTTGTAAGTGCGTGTGTGTGTGTGTGTTTGCTAGGATGTGTCTTGTTATCTTGATAGGATGCATCTGCAGTTTGAATGATTTTATTGCTTTCTTGCATTCTAGGAAAAGGTCCTTTGTAAAACAACAATAACCGATAATCCCAAATGAGTGAGTAACAATAAAGATCAGAAGATCATGCCCAAACACCCCAAGTTAAGCATCAACTGCTCCATCTCAAAGCATACATGATTGCAAAGATCCTTTGATGACTCCAGACCAACATCATTTCTGCCGCTCCATCGAATACCCAGGACCCCAATCCGACCCCCAAACACGTAGAGACTGCTCGGGAACTGCCAAAAAAGAGGATCGTCCAGTCACTGCACACAACAGACTTCATGGAAAGTTAAGGCAAGACAATGAGTTAGAAGCCTGACAGGCCAAACATCAACAAACGTTTATGTAAAAAAGAAAAAAAATGAATGGAAATCGAGAGAAAATTGGGTCACCTGGAAGCCCATAGCTACGCGCAGAGAGAGAGAGAGAGAGAGAGAGAGAGAGAGAGAGAGAGAGAGAGAGAGAGAGAGAGAGAGAGAGAGAGAGAGAGAGAGAGAGAGAGAGAGAGAGAGAGAGAGAGAGTCCAACCCCTGTGGGTCATCCCCACATGCCCCCTCCGGCTTTACAAGTGTTATGTTTGAAATTGCAGAGGCCACCAGCCCTCAACGAGACAGAAGAGAAAAGGAGAAAAGCCCTCACGAGGTGGGATGAACGGAAACCAAGCAGAAACCAAGCGAACCAAACCATGCGACCAGCCATAGAGGAGGGAGGGAGGGAAACACTGGAACAAGGAGAATTCAGCTCAAGGGAAACGTCGATGAGAATTGCTTGGAAGCTACAGGGATATATAGCAGACAGAGCTAAAGAAATCATGTGCCAAAGAAAGCTCAGGTTAAAGATGACTCCTACGTCCAAAATAACTCCTACGTCCAAAATAGCATGACGCCAAAACAGACGTTCCTTTCCCCAAAATGATGGTTCTCTTCTATATAAGAAGAGAACCATAGCATTCTAGGGAAAGGTCCTTTGTAAAACAACAATAACCGACATAAAGAGGAACCTACCTCCAACTATCACAGGCCGAGACTGCGAGAGACAGTGAGTCACTCTTCAACACTGGGTAGAATGTAGCGAGCATGAGATGAAGCAGAATGCCAACGGCCATGAGAGCGCATCACCTCAGCAGAAACTGCAGCCACAGAGGCCGCCGTGGCCCCCCCACGACACCCCTCATGAGTACCAAAAAGATGGGGAACTAAACCAATGCAACGCAAGCACTCAAACAACCATGCACGCGCGGTGGAATAAGACAAAGCGCGACAAGAGGACAAAGATGATTGAAACAAGGGTCCACCCTCAGGAGAATCAATCACATGGAACGAGCAAGCGAAAAACAAGCGCTGCAAGAGATGGACAGGTCAAGAAACTGAACCCGTACGTGCAATCAAGACTTCCTGGCCGGCCGCAATCTGGTCACATTTAGACTTCCGGATTGCCACGCAGACATGATCCGGAAAAAAGGTCAGGTCTTGCCAATTCAAATGAAGGGCCTCGGAAATACGGAGAAATCCAACAAAACATAAGGTATAGAACTAGTGCAAAACCAGCACAAACCCGCAAGATCGACTCAAGAGATAGAATAGAAGACAAGAACAAATCTATTGAGAAAAGCAATAGGAAATACAATCTCTGCTTCTGAGCATTGCATAGTATATAACGTACAATCAATATATATAACCGATGAGACTAAGAATAGTAGTCTACCGTTTAACCACCGCCCACTAATTACGGCGCGATTTTAGGGTTGGTGCTCGCGTCGACAAAGTGTCAGCTTCTCATACATTTCAAAGACCTTCTCAAAGACTGTGTGCTAAGTCTTGAACCATCATTGCTTTCAAAAGACATTATGCTTAGTCAAAGATATTTATATTCCAACACTCTCCCTTAAATGTTGTTGACTAAGCGTAAGAAAATCAGCAAACTAAGGCAATCCTTCTCTCCCTTCACTGCAATTTCTTCATGCCCAAGCTCTCCTTCACATTGACGAACTTAGATCCAACTAATGGTTTGGTAAAGCCATCAAGAACCGATCCCGTGAGGAGCAATGAACAAGTTGAGAAGATCCCATTTGGATCGCTCACCGGACAAAACACAAGTGGGTGTCAAGGTGTTTTGTCTTTGGGTGGTACTTAGCATCCTTGGCAAGATGGATGGTACTTGTGTTGTCACACAATATAACATAACCCGAGGATGGAGGTACCCGCAGACTCTGTCCACAAATGCTTAAGCCACAACAATTCCTCGCATCCCAACACCGAAGTGCTTTGAATTCTGCCTCCGTGGTGCCGATTGACACCAGACCGCCTTTTTGGACAACCAAGTCGCACGTTAGGCCCTATGGACGGACCATCCCCGTTGTGGACCTCCCCGCTATCATGACAATTAGCATGATCTCAGATCAACAAAGACTTTCACCGGAAATCGAGGATCTCGATAAAAGAGACCTTCCCGTGAAGTCCCCTTCGATATGCCGCCAGCTTTTAACAACCTTTCCAAAGGCGACGCCTCGATTGCTCATGAATCGCCAAAGACTCCCACAAAAAAAGAGATATCGTGTCTAGTGACCGTGAGATATATCAACGCCCCTACCAAGCTTCGATAGAGTGTGGGATCACACTCCTCACCATCGAAATCAAGCTCAAGACTTGTGCTGGATCAAAAGAACTTGCCACCCGCGACCTTGCAATCTTGCATACGATACTCACCAGAACATTTCTTTGATATATTTCTCTGAAAAAGATAGATGCCATCCGAAAGTGCTGCCACACTTCTACACCTAAACAAGAATGCATAAGGCCAAGGTCACCATCTCGAAGGATCTAAGATAACTTCAACTTCGATTAATAGAAATCAACACATCAAGATCATCTCTTGTGATGATCAAATCATCAACATACAAAACCACAATGCACATTCGGCCTTCATGTGATTTGTAATAAAGATTGGGGTTTGCCGCGACCTGCTCAACCCCCGCTCAAGAAAGAAAGCATTAATTTTCGTATGCCAACATCTTGGAGCCTGCTTCAAGCCATAAATGCTTTTCTTCAAATGACAAACCAGCTACTCCTTCCCTTGAACAACAAATCCTGGAGGTTGAGTCATATAGACCTCTTCCTCCAAATCACCATTCAAAAAAGCAGACTTAATGTCCATTTGAAACATTGGCCAACCTTTCATTGCAGCAAGAGCTATAACTGATTTGATAGTGGACATTCTGGCTACAGGAGCAAAGACTTCATCATAATCTAAGCCTTTTTTCTGTGCAAAACCCTTAGCTACAAGTCTAGCTTTATGCTTTGACATCGTCCCCATCAAAGATGAAATTTGGTTCTAAACACCCACTTACGACCAATAACGTGCTTATCACCGAGTTCAACCAATTCCCATGTGCCTTGCTTCAGCAATTGAGAGTATTCTTCTTCCATTGCATGCTGCCACTGCGGATCACTAGCTGCTTCATGAAAGGTTTGTGGATCAACATGATCCTAGACCTTTGCCATTAAGGCAAGGTTACATGATCCATTAGACTTCTCCTGTTTCTCCATCAGACGTGCTGATCTCCTAGGTTCAACAACAGTACAAATGTGTGCCGCGAACCGGGTTCTACGCAACAATTTGTTTCTCCTTGAGACGTGTTGATCTCCTAGGTTCAACAACAGGAGGTATAGCAGGTGCTACAATAGGTGCTGTAACAGGTGCTGGATCAGGTGCTACAGTACCTTCACGTGTGCTGGACTCCCCGTGAAAGGAACCAACCTGCTCATGGACCATAGGGCGAGCGGGATTGGGATCATCCCGCCCACTACTTCCGCAAATGTGAGTTCATTGGAGAAACCACTAGAGAGGGAGAGAAAGGTTTACCAGCAGCTGCTATCAGATCTCCAACATCCAAGCTGCTGTCATTGTGAACTGCAGGAGTATCACTGGAAGATATGCCATCATACACAGCATCTTCAACGAACTGAACTGACCTGCTTACAATAACCTGCTTGTTGGAAGGATCATACAACTTGTAACCTTTCTGATTTTCTGGATACCCAATGAAGATGGCTTTGACAGCCCTGTCATGCAACTTCCCATACTTTTTCAGCTTCTCAGCAGGTATGGAAGCATAAGCCAAGCATCCAAACACCCTCAAATGAGACACATCTGGTTTCATTCTCCAAAATGCTTCATAAGGAGTCACATCCTGGACTGCCTTAGTAGGCGACCTATTTGCCAAATATGCTGCTGTCACTACTACCTCTCCCCAAAAAGATTCAGGCAGTTGCTTGTGACTCATCATAGATCTTGTCAAATCAAGCAAAGATCTATTCCTCCTTTCAGCTACACCATTTTGTGGATGAGCATAAGGAATGATTAACTGTCTTTCAATACCTTCTTCCATGAGAAACTCATCAAAGGCATTAGAAACATATTCACCTCCATTGTCACTTCTCAACTTTTTGATTACTAACCCTGTTTGCTTTTCGACTGCTGCTTTGAAGGTCTTGAACTTGCCAAGCACCTTAGATTTGCAGTGCAAAGTATACACCCAAGTGTACCTACTGAAATCATCAATCAGGGTCAAGAAATACCTCTTTCCACCTAGCGAAACATCAGGCATATAGCACAAATCAGAATGCAGCAGCTCAAGAGGTTGAGTTGCTCGATGAATAGCCTGCTGTGGAAAAGGCTGTTGAGGTTGCTTTTCGAGATGGCATGCAGCACACTCAAGCTTGACACATTTCAGAGAGGGAATACCTGTAACCATCTTGTTCTTGTCCAAAACATGTACTGCAGTGCCTCCAACATGACCAAAACAAGCATGCCACAGATGCTCAGCAGTCAAGTCAGCACATACAAGACCATGTTCAGTCTTATGAACTGAACCATCAAAGACATACAAGCCATTCTGCAGCGTCCACTGTGCCATGAACTGCAGACTTTTCAAGTCAATTCCTTCAAGTGGATTTCTGCCTAGCAGATAGGCTTTTCCATTTCCGAGAATAATGTAATGGTCTGCTTTACCAAATTCAGCAGCAGACATGATATTAGACTGTAATCCGGGAGCAAACATGACATTCCTCACCTTACTAACTACATCACGTCCATGCAATTGAAAAGCTACAATCCCCTTTCCTGTGATAGGAAGAGAATATCCATCACCCATCTTCACATCACCTCCAGATCGAGGTTCAAGTTCAGAAAACACATCTGAATCTCCAGTAAGATGAATCGTGGCCCCTGAGTCCAAAATCCAGTCCTTCTGTAAGGTGCTGGCTGATGCTGCAAGATTCAGATATTCAACATCAAAAGTGGCACACACAACAGCACTTGTCTCTCGCTTAGAGTTGACTGTTGTGCTTCTCGTATCACTATCCTTTGAGATTTTCTTCTCCTTCTTACAATTCAAACTGTAATGACCCTTTTCACCACAATTCCAGCACTTGAACTCCTTGGATTTCTTACCTTCAGACTTCAAATTTTCTGACTTCCTAGAGTCTTTGCTATCAGCAAACTTCTTCTTGGTGTCAGCCCGAGAAGTAGACACAAAATTAGCATGGTCTACTCTCCCATCCCTTTGCTTCTGCACCAACTCCTCTTGTTGCAGTAGAATGGTTACTTTGGCTATATCAATCTTCTCCTTGTACCTAATCTTCGAAGAGATAATATCATACGAAGGAGGAAGACCAACCAAGGTATTTTGAATCAGCTGTTTTTCAGACAACACTCCACCAGCAGCCATGTAATCCAAGCGCCATTGCTTCATCTGAGTAAGGTATGCTGTGACAGATTTGAAGTCACCTAGTTGGGCATGTCTCATTTTGTTCTGGATCAGCATTTGGGTAGCCATACCCTTGCTATCAAGAGACTTCTCCAAATAAAACCACATCTCCTTAAACTCAGTAACATGGTTGATTTCATGACCAATTGTCTCTTCAGCCAACATTTTGACAAGAGCACAAGCTTTCTGGTTTATCCTGCCAGCATCTCACTACAAGGGGATAGGGTTTTTGCGTCAACCCCTGTGTCACTACATTTAAGGTTTGTTAGATTTGTGTCAGAAGGTTAAAAGTGATGCAAATTAATTTGATTGTGTCAGAACTTGTGTCAACAACGTCGTCATTTTTTTGACATATGTGTGTCAAAATTTTGGTACTTTTTCACTAGCTTTCTAACGATGGTTACATCATGTATTGCGAAAAGATTGTGACATAATTTAAGTCAAGTATAGCAATAGGTATGTGTCCACTATAACATCACTAGTTCTGAAGTTTTAGTCAATATTGTTACACATTTGTGTCAAATTTTGTAATAGGTTCTTGTCACCGTTTGTAAAACGTGTGTGTCATTTTATAGTGTCAAACATATCGGCAATTTTACATCAATTCTCTGTTATAGATTGTAGCATTTATGTCTCATGATTGCATGAAAAAAGTATCAATGTAGTGACACTGTGAAGTAGAAATACATAAATATCTTGACACAAAAAGGGCTAAATTTGACACAAAAGTGCCACTAGCTATTATGGGAAAATAACCTTGCAAATAGCAATTTATAGTCATCAATTAGATTAGCATGGTTTTAATGATAATATGCTAAACGTATAAATAACATTAGAAATATTGCATAAACATCATATCCAATATTTATTGTGTATGCATGTATATCCTTAGATCTTAAATATCTAATCAAATTGATTTAGAGCAAACTTTTGTAAGAAATTCAACTTAAATTGTCACAAAGCATTGAATTGATCTTCGATATCATGCTCAATGTCGTCCAACTCATCATCATCCAAATATAAGTGCAAATTTGTATGCAAATTAAAATGTGAACCAATGCTTAGAGCTTCTTCATCTTCATTAATGCTATCGTCACTTAGTTAGTTGCCTACTACTTCCAAACCTCATTTCGTGGAGGAGAGATCATCATTAAATCAGTATCTTCTTCAACATCTGCTACTTGAGGTTATGTGTCATTTGTTCCTTCGTTATGTTATGTAGACGTAATATTGCCTTCAATATTGTAAAAGTGCGATACATCAACTTCCCTATCTATTATGGGTGTAAAGTCCTCTGCTATATGATCAAATTGTCGATCTTCATCATCAAATATTGGCCCAATGTTATCTTTAGGTGCAAGAATTCCAATCACAAGACGGAATCTAGGTTGAGAATGCATAATGATCCACCAATCATTCTTGTCAGAATCTGGATAAAAGAAGACTTGCTCGACTTGATTTGAAAAAACCCTAGGCCTCTGAAACGTAAACCTTATCAGTTGCTAGGTTGTTGAAGGGTTTATATTTTGAAGCTCGAGTTTCTGTCGCATGAAATGAAGACCTAGTTGAGAAGTCGCAATTGGAAATGCGGAGCAATGAGAACTGACAGAATCGATTTTGGATTTATCCTCCTTCCGACTTGTTATTTCAATGGCAGCTTTTGCGAGAGCAATAATGTTTGGAAAAATTTGGGATGGTCAATACGTTCAAACTTCATTTCTTTAGTGGCCGAGTCACTGAACTTTCATGGCTGTGTCACTTTCCTACGACTTTCTACTGACCGGTTTTTTTTTACATCCGCATATTTTTGCAAAAAATAAATGAAAGAGAGTTCCACATGTTTCATGCTTTGTTCGTATTTAACGTATGCAACCTTGAGCCTATCCTTGGTCCCAAGTGCCAAAACCTCTAAACGTAAACCTTTCAAGAAACTAGCAAAACACAAGGTTCATGTTTCATAGGCTATATCCTAGTCAGATTTGACCAAGGCTCTTAAAAAACTCCCCAGAAGCAGCTTGCCCCAAGACTCCTCTCCCAAAGGCCGTGGTGATGGAGAGCAGTTCCCCCACTCCAACAAATGTGAATCAACTTTGCCAACGAATTCAGAATGTTGACATTACCCTAGGTGTTAGAATCAGAGCTTGGGGTTTGAACCCAAGTATGCCAAGACTCTGTCTCCTTCAAACCCACCCGCTCCTAAAGCTGCATACCCACACCTGTATCTGCACACAGCTCATTTATCTCCATATCCATTATATTCTTATTAAATCCACTTGTCAAATCGTGCATGCCCTTCATATAGAAAGTTTTTCAACTTGCCTAAATAATAGGATGCCCTGCTGTCCTTATCTTCCAGCTGTCGTTGACTTTGACCCGTTGACCAGTCAACCCAAAACCCTAAGTGGCGGGCAGGGGGTGTCTACGTGTTTCTAGCGAGCCCAGCAACACCCGGGTAGGGTGTGCTCGCCACCTTTGACTTTGACTTTGACTTTGACCTACTGCCACTGCTTCTCATAGGTCTCCCCCATTCAACTGCATCGCTTTGAATAACATGACACCATTTAACAACTCTAATCTACTGCCACTGCTTCTCATAGATTAGAATATCACATGACACATAATTTTGTCATTTCCAACATTCCCCCTTCATGTGATATTCCCTGTCATCACATTGTAACAATTTCCTTATTTCCTGGAATCTGGATAAAGGTAGAGCCTTTGTAAGAATATCTGCTCTTTGATCAGCTGTACTAACATAGGTCAAATGCACTTGATTTCTTTTGACCATATCTCTGATAAAATGAACTTCCATTTCAATGTGTTTTGACCTTTCGTGCAAAACTGGATTTTTTGTCATGGCAATACAACTAGTATTATCACAATAAATGATTGTTGGTCCTCTTTGAGCAAATCCAAATTCTGCCATAAGCCTTCTTTCCCAAATAAGTTCCTTAGTCAACAGGGCTGCTGAGTTGTACTCAGCTTCAGCACTAGATAAAGCAATGCTGCTTTGCTTTTTGCACTTCCAAGCAACTGGGGCTCCACCTAATAAAACAACATACCCTGAAGTTGATTTTCGTTTATCTAAATCTCCTCCCCAATCAGCATCACAATAAGCCTGCAATTGCAAGTTGGTTTCATTAAATACTATACCAAAATGCATTGTACCTTTCAAGTATTTGAGAATCCTTTTTGCTGCATTCCAGTGTCCTTTACCAGCCTTGTCATTATACCTACTGAGAATATTAACTGCAAATGCAATGTCAGGCCTAGTACAATTGGCTACATAGGACAAACAACCAATCAAACTTCTGTAAGGTATTTTCTCCATTTGTTTGCTTTCTTCTGTCTTTGGACTCATATCTCTGCGAAAATTCTATGACCGGGAACCATAGGAGTATTTGCCATATTGCAATCTTCCATATGAAATTTCTTCAACATGTTTTGAATATGCCCTTGTTGACTCAAAGCTAGTATCCGTTGACTTCTATTCCTCAGATACATCAATTCCCGAAATCTTTTGAGTTCTCCAAGGTCACTCATTTGAAATCTCTTTTTCAAAAATATCTTTGCAATGGTTTAGTACTCTGCTTCCATTAGCTACCATAATGTTGTCATCAACATACAGAGCAATAATGCACCAGTCATTTCCCATTTTAAATCTGTAAATATTCCCATCATAATTGAGCTTTTCAAAACCTTGTTCCAACAAATATCCATCCATACACTTATACCATTCTCTGGGAGATTGCTTAAGGCCATACACTGCTCTATTTAACCTCCAGACTTTACCTTTTTCTTCTTCAAATCCGGTGTGGGGTTTGGATATATTTCCTCTTCCAATTTAGCATTCGAAATGCTTTGTACTTACATCCATATGATGTATTTCATAATCACAGGCATTTGCAATAGCCAATAGCATTCTTAAGCTGTTTATCTTCACAAGTGGTGAGAATGTTTCATCAAAATCTTCCCCTTTTTTCTGTGTGAACCCTTGAGCAACTAGTCTGGCTTTGAATTTTTTTGTTCTTTTATCAACACCCGGTTTCACTCGATATATCCACTTACTTCCAACTATATTCTTATTCAATGGCATATCTACTACGGTATAAGTGTTTGTTCTCTTAAAAGCACTCATTTCTTCTTCCATGGCACTTAACCAGTTTTTTTCATGAGAATCATGCACTGCTTCATCATAATTTTGAGGTATTTTATCATTTTCTAATATCAAAATGTCAAATCTCAGATTAATTTCTCCCCGCAACATCCTGAGTCTTTTGCTTCTTCCAGTTCATTTCTCCCATGTGATTCTAAAACATGTTTAGCTTCCTCCGCCAAAATCGAGCTTGGGTTCGTCTTGGCTTTCTCTTGGGTTTAATACCATGATCAACTTCTAACTCTTGATGTTCAATACCGTGTTCCATTTCGGACTCAACAACTTCCTTCGAATTAATTTCGACTCATTGTCGTAATCACTTAAATCTGCATGTTCAAGTTTTTCGTTTTATCTTCTTCTTTATTTATTTCTTGTTGTATTTCTGAAATAACATCTTTCCTTTTATTGTCACATGGAGTTTCTGAGTTTACCATGGGAATCCTTCTATAAAACTCATTCTCATTAAAAATAACATCCCTGCTAACTATGATTTTTCTCCTTCTTTGGATCATATAGTCCTAATGCTTTTGAGCTTGAATCATATCCTACAAGATATGCTATATATGCCCCTGTCATCCAATTTCTTTCTTAATTCTTCAGAACATGAACAAAACATAAACATCCATATGCTTTAAATCTGTCATAAGATGGAAGCTTACTGCACCAAAGCATTTCGAATGGCACCTTTAATGCTTGCGAAGGTAACAAATTTTGAATATAGATCTGCTTCACAGCTTCATCCCACAGAAAATTTGGTAGGCCAGAGTATTTTAGCATGGATCTCACAGCATCTAGTAAGGTCCTGTTCTTTCTTTCAGCTACTCTATTTTGTTGTGGTGAGTATCTACAAGTTAGTTGCCTTTTGATTCCTCTGCTTGCACAAAAAAACTTAAATTCATCAGATATATACTCACCACCCCTGTCTGATCTTATACACTTAATTTTCCTTCCAGTTTCTAGCTCAGTTTCAGCAGTAAATAATTTCAAGGCCTCACTTGCTTGATCTTTTGTTTTCAAAATATAACTTTTTGTCCTTCTACTAAAATCGTCTATGAAGGTCATGAAATACTTATGTCCGCTTAAACTGGTAACATTTATAGGACCACATAGATCCATGTGTATCAAATCCAAGATGCCCTTTGCTCTTTTATTTGACCTTTTGAATGGTAATCTTGGTTGTTTTCCAAGCTGACAGCCACCACATAAAAGTTTTCCTTCTTCTTCTACTTTTGCAGATATTATACCCTTGTTTTTTAGAGCTTCAATTCTTTGCAATTCACATGACATAGCCTTGTTATGCCAAAGTTTTATATCTGGATATTCTACCAGATTAACTTCATGAAGATGATCAATATTAAACCCAAACAAGTTTCCAACTCTTTTGCCAATGAACTTTAATTCATCATTCAGAAATACTTTACATTGGATTTGTTCTAATAAAACTTTGTATCCCATATCCACTAACCGACACCTGAGATATGAGATTTCTTACAAGACTAGGTACACACAAAACCTCTTTCAAAGATAAATGTGTTTTCCATTCAAATCAAACAACTCCAAAACTCCGAGTCTTCTATTTTTTTCAGTGCCTCCATCACCAAGTGAACATGGCCTTCTTTCTTTCCACATTTTTTAACATGTGCATATCACACATTACACTTTTCTCTGCTCCCCGAATCTATAACCACAAACTTGTTATTATTTCTTCTTGGACTTATAGAAACATTACAAGTTAAGTTTTTTCATTACCTCCAAGGTGTCATCTTCTATCTCTCCTTCACTACTTTCATGCTTCTCCATTATATTGATACTTGCAAAGACCCCCCGAAACTTGTCCCGCCTCTTCCCCTCTGTAACCTCGAGATCTACCACGACCTCTTCCTCTTTTAGGACTTGAGCAATTGAAAGAGAAATAGCCATTGCCCTCACAATTAAAACACCTCAATTCTTTTTCAATCATTATTTGGACATTCATTCTTCAAATGACCATACCGATTACATAAATAGCAAGGCCCTACTTTGTCTTGTGAAAATTTTTAAAACCAACCTTCTTAGCCTTACCAATTATTACAATACCTCTGCAGATTGTTCTCGACTCCTCTTGTGCAACATTAGATTGCTCAAATTCAATCGCATCATTCGATAGCATGTTCCTTAGAAGTAGCTACATTTCGAGCAAAGTTGCTAAATGACTATTATGAGAAACCCGACCTTGCTTAAGCCAAAATCGATCTCGCTCACTCGGAATATTTCCAAAGACCTTCAAGATCTGCAATAATAGAATCAAACCTTTCTAAAAAATTAGTTAGGTTATCTTTTTCGACAAGCTTCATCTTCCTTAACTCCTTTTCCAACATATCTATCCGTGGAGGAACTCTTTTGTTCATAATGTTTAATCGGATAGTCCCACATATCTTTAGGCTTCATACCTCGTTTTAACTTTAAGGCAGTTCCTACCTTGCACATAATTATGGCTTGAGCTTCCATAATTTTAGTCGCTGCTCCTTCCGAGCTAGCGAGGTTCCCCCAAGACGAGACAACTTTGCACCTTCGTGATCGTGCACTAGAGCTAGCGGCCCGAGCTTGAATCCCCTCAACTAGTTGCTCCCCGCACTTGCAACCGCACTACCATCAATCGATACCATAACTTTTCAAACTCGAAAGCACGCTCCTAATACTTTCCTTCCAGATTTGAAACCCTCCATCCCCTTTTAAAACTTCAATTGTATTCAAAGAAATTTGCACCAAATCTAGTTGTCATGATTACTAGATCTTATAGCTCGATACCATTTGTTAGAATCGTGAGCTTGGGGTTTGAACCCAAGTATGCCAAGACTCTGTCTCCTTCAAACCCACCACGGCCCTAAAGCCGCATACCCACACCAGACCGCACACAAACTCATTTATCTCCATATCCATTATATTCTTATTAAATCCACTTGTCAAATCGTGCATGCCCTTCATATAGAAAGTTTTTCAACTTGCCTAAATAATAGGATGCCCCCGCACGTCCTTATCTTCCAAATTGCCGTTGACTTTGACCCATTGACCACTCAACCCAAAACCCTAAGTGGCGGGCAGGGGGTGTCTACGTGTTTCTAGCGAGCCCAGCAACACCCGGGTAGGGTGTGCCCGCCACCTTTGACTTTGACTTTGACTTTGACTTTGACTTTGACTTTGACCTACTGCCACTGCTTCTCATAGGTCTCCCCCATTCAACTGCATCGCTTTGAATAACATGACACCATTTAACAACTCTAATCTACTGCCACTGCTTCTCATAGATTAGAATATCACATGACACATAATTTTGTCATTTCCAACACTAGGGACCAAGTTTTGTGGGCAGAAGACCACCCCTTCTTCAAGGAGCACCAAAATAGCTCGTGTAACACACTTGTAGTCAATAGGCCTAGGTGGTGCCTGTGGAATATTGCCATGTAGGCCGTTCATGTTTCTTTCTTGGATAAAACTGATCGTGGATCTTGGTTCTTAGGGTAATCTCATCATTTTGGATGATATGGCAAATTCGAATTGCAATTTTGGAGCCTCCATACTACCCAAACGACAAAATGGTTGGGTTTATACACATGATCAACCATAGGACGCTTTGTAGTTTGATAAGCTCTCTTGGATCAGTCTTGGATTCTTTTTTACCTGTTTGAAACAGGATCCTTGAATGGATGATTTAATGATCAGATAGGGGAACCAAGCTTTGAGAGGGTGGGCATTAGCGTATAACTCCCCAGAGATGCCCCTAGACTCAAACATGCCCCTAGGCTTGAACATGCCAGCTGGGCTCAAACAAGACACGCGGCTCAAACATGCCACATTGGCTCAAACATGCCACATAGGCTAATACGCCTCGGCTTAAACATGCCATATATGCCCAAATATGCCACCTAGGCTCAAAGATGCCATATAGATTGAAGTGTTGCCCTAGGGTCAATCATGCCATAGGCTCAAACAACCACATAGGCTCAAACATACTACCTAAGCTCAAGCATTATTCCTACGGTCAAACATTCCCTAGGCTCAAACATGCCACCTTGGCTCAAATATTGTCCCTGGGATCAAACATGGCCTAGGCTCAAACATGACCTGTGGCTCAAACATGCCCCTGGTATTCCACTAGGGTCATAAAAATGTTTTTTCAATTTTATTTTTGTTAGGATGACATATGATTTCATATGTTTTTTTTTACGGTTGAAATGTTGTGCTCCAAGGTTCATGCCTCTAGGCTAGACTAGAGTATCTCACTTTGGCTCAAACATGACATTTGGCTCAAACATGCCATATAGGCTCAAACATACTCCTAGGCTAAAACATAAGACATGGCTTAAACTGGATACGTGGTTCAAACATGCCACATAAACTCAAACACTTAAAGGGTCAGGCCGGTGTGCGCCCATTGTTTGTGCTGTAAAAGATCCTTGACTTCGGGTATGCATAGTACCTGAGAAAAATCGTGTAGCTGCCTCTGTATCTAAACATGAACTTGAACTTGCTTTCGCAACCTCATGAGACGCAAATTCAAGTGCCGAGCTCTGCTGAGACTGATCTAAATCTATACTCTGTGTCTGTTCTAAGGCCCTAGCTTCTAGCCTCTGTGCACGATCCGAAGTTGCATCCTACATATCTACACCTAAATCTGTATATGGCAGTGGTTGCGTTAGGTTGAACCATGACGTCTAACTGGAAGGTGCTTGTAGACATCTCTGGCTCAGTTTGCACCATGGCATCAACTTGGATTATGTCTACAGAGGTGATCAATGGTTGTGAAGAAGTTCGAAGAGGTAAGGTTTCAGTGAGGAGGTTGAGAAGCTCCAGAGTGCTAGGTTCCCAAGGGCAACTATATAGAATCATCTGAAGCGTGGCTGAGATGGTATCTGGCAGGGCTGAAGTGGAAGGAGTTCCCAAGGCATCTGTGTCTCAGGCTATAGTAGGTGGAGGTGGCAGGTTGGACTCAGCCTTGGCTGCTTTTCTGGCCATATCCTTGGCGTTCTGGGTCATAGCTGGAGGGAGACCGACTTGGGGAAAGAAACTGAACTAGGGAAGAGCTGTCCTGGCGTGGAGACTGGTATGTAGCCACAAGTCTGGAGGAATGACTTGAACTTGAAAAACCAAGGCAGTCTGGGGAATCAATGGCACTATGAGCCCCATCTGGAAACAAGCAGAGTTGAAAGGAAAAATTGACCGAGCAAACCAACCTCTAGAAGAAATTAACCAACCTCTTAAATGATGGAGGAGTATCCACGCTGAGAAAATCGACCTTCTAATGCAGGCAAAGGAAGCAAAGAAAGGTTGCGTTGGGGGAAGGGCAAAGAAGGCTGGGCAGAGGCAAAGGGGTTGGCTGTGCTATGCTCAGCATGGACTATGAGTCGTGTCTAGAAAGAGACAAATTTGGAAGCGAGAATTCAACTGAACAAACGGATGGTGTCTCGAAGCCTAAAGTGATGCTTGTTTGATATAAGTTACCATCCCCCCCCCCCACGAGCTAGTGATACAGATGAACCAGAACCGTTGATGCAGATAAACCTGCCGAGCTATGGAGCTGATGTGGCAAGATAAGCCTAACCACACCAAAGCCAAACCTTGACAGAGGTGCCAAGCTGGATTCATGACAGAGGTTCCCAGCAACGAATTTTGTGGCAGAGATCTGGAACTAGGGATTTTGAAGCATAGCCATTGGAGTCCTTAGAATGTATGATTTATTTGTTTAAGGATGAAAATGATCTTGTAAGAAATAAAGTCAATCAAATGTTGGATTACAATGTTCTTAGCAAAACTAGTCGACCACCATATTGTTTGTTAAGAATAACTCTAATGATATAGAATTTCAAGTATTGAATTCAATGTATATAGCAAATATTCAATGGTCAAGTTTTACAATGCAGCAAAATATCCAATGCTTGATAAACACTGTAGCTTCAATGCACTGTAGCACTAGTGCACTGTAGCTAATAATATCAACGACAATTCAATCCTAATTGGTGAATTAGGATATTATCTTCATAGGGTGATTCCAATCAGCTCTCTTTGATGCCTGCTCATTCATTGTTCTTGTTATCTTATAATTTCCATGTTTGACGGTTAGGCAGGTGGTTCAGGAACATAAATCGACTGACCTCTTAATATGCTTTCCTTTTAAATAATAGTTCCCACAAACACCACTACACCTCAAAAGGCATCTTTTAGCAATATGACCCTTCAGCCCATTTAAAAATCAAGCATTATGCAATGACCTTTTCTAACAGATCTTGGTTCACCCGAGTCTAAATGGGATCATCTCGTTGATGCCCCATGGAAAAAATGGGTCATGCGATGGGGGCGTGGAATCATGGGATGGTGTCCAATATATACCTCGCTAAACGAAAAAAACCATTGGACTGTCAATGGTGAAATTTAAAAGAAATAGGCATATGATATAATTGTATCGCATTCAACGGCTGAGATGAGCGGCTGAAATTGTGATCCAACCCTTGAGATTCTATTGGCCCTAAATAACGGCCGGAATTAAAGCCAAGGCATTTTTTTTTCTCTCTCGCCGTTCCATCTCCCGCGTTTCCTGTTTCGATCACCGCTTCTCTTATCTCATTTCCCCCTTCTGTGCTTCTCTACTTCTCTTCTCAAAGTCCTCAGAGGTCAGAACTTGCAAATTGGAGGCCCTGCTGCACTGGCTTATCGATTGTTTTGCTCGCTGCAACGGAGCTTCTGCGATGGAGCTCCGGGAAGAATAAAGGATGTGAAGAATATGTTCTGGTAAGAACGGGGTTTTGGGTTTCTTTGTCCTACTGGACGGCTTGCCACCATTTCTTTCTAGGGTATCATTACCAAAATTATTCAGGCCATAGGAGCTGCTGAAGTGGTCAGTCAGGAGTGCAAGATGGTTGTCTCTCAATACGGAGATATTATTGTTGAGCTACTGCTTTTACAGGTTGCTGCTTAGTATGCTTTGATTGTTTTTGAAGATGGAATTCTCTAGAAGCAAATGCTGATCAAAGTTTTTTAACAGGCCACGGATTGCAAGCATCTTAGAAAAGGAATATTCAAATGCTCGAAATGATGATGTTTTGTGTACAGCCTGTGAGATGGCTGTTATTTGGGTTCAAAATCAGCTTAGACAAAATCGAACTAAAGACCAGATCCTCACTTATTTGAATCAGGTAGGCTTTTGAAACCTGTCACCACTGGTATTTATATTGCAGTGAAATTTGGTTATCTGTTCTGGAACAAACCCTGCCCAAGCTTGAATTTGAAAATTTTACCGAAGATGATGTCCAAAACTTGCAATGGGAAATTTTGGATAAAAGATAGGGATCTGAATACAAGATATACGCATTGCTGTAAGCTATTTCTCAGAGTGTTTTTTGTCCTTTATATTCAGATATGATATTTATGGCTGCGATGTATCATCAAATCAAACTGTCATATACAGAAGAGTGTGAACTTTATACTGAAGTATTTTGCGATCCTTACCAGACAATGTTTTGTAGAGGTCACTACAAAAAACAGCTTTAGCAATTTACTAAGTACTGGGGATTCTATAGCACTGAGTAAAAAGTCACTAGAAAAGATGTTTGTGTTACTCGATATGTATGAGACCATACATGATCTTCTGTGTGATGTTGGTAGCCTGTATCAAAGTCTAGTAGAGGTTGTTTCAAATGGCTAAGAGGGCATATATCATGATTGTATATGTATTATAATTTCGTAAGACTCTAGGCAATGTTCATATGCTCTTATTTGGAATTAGAGGCGAAAACAAAGAACGCAATGAGCCCAGCTATAAAGCAAACTTAAATTGTTGGATTTATTTTCTCAAATGTACACTAAATGCAAAATGATGTTCCATTTGAATTTAAAGTAATGTTTTTTATTTGGTGCAATTACTTCTATTTCATCCTTTCTTTTGTTTGTCATGCATGATACAACCATAGACTCAAAATGAAAGCAATTTTGCACGAACACAAAATTTGTCCAGAAAAGAGAACATTTATTCACGAAGAGACAGAAATGATAAAAATTAAACGTAGAACAAAAAGGACTTGTGACTTGGACACAAATTTGACAATGGTCTCATATGTGCTCACAAAATTGACATGTAGATGTCACAAAAGGACTTAAATATTGACACAATTTTGTTATTTAAATATTACAAAAAGGAAACTAATTTGTCATAACTATATAATTAAAGATCACAATAATGTTCTAAAAATAAAACAGGCTGGTTATAAATTGCATAATGAAAAGATTACAACTGTAATAAAAGAGTTACAAATATGACGTAACAGATATCAATCGATGCAAGATAAAAATGCCAATATGGTGTAACAATTTATTGGTATAATTAAGACTAATTTGCTATGAATATGACGCAATTATTGACGAACTTAGATATAAGCTTTGACACAAATGTGCTACGCATTTGCCACAAATATAGTTATTGTGTTAAGACTAATATGATAAAAAATAGGACACACAAACATGACATGCAATTGTCACAAATTTAGTCATTGTGTCAAGACTAATAGGACTGAAAATATGACGCAATTATTGAATAAATCTAGATATAAGCTCGACATAAACATGCTATACAATTGCCACAAATGTAGTCATTATGTCATTTTTGCGTTATGTAGCCGTGACGCTATACTTGACGCAAAAGTTGACGTCCATGTGACATCAAAGTATAGCACTTTTAGCGTCAACCTTGTGAAATTTAGTAGGTCTTTGAGAACACACATAGCGTCACTTTGTTTGACGCTATACCTGACGAAAAACACCCTATTATGTTGTAGTGTAACAAGACGGACGTGAGCAGCAGTGAGGGGCAACCGCGGTCGAGGTGTTGACCGAAGCCAAGGGGCAGATTGGTGGACCAATGAGGGTAAAGGACCTGAGCACGGAGAAGGGGCATTAATCAAGCTGTGAAAAAATGAGATGGCAGCAAAAGCACCACCCATCGAGGCGAGGTACTGGCGAGAAGACACAGAAGAGGCAAAGAAGGCCGCGACATGGATAGATGAAGCAGGAAGAAAAGGGGCACCGTGGGACAAGCACCAAGACCAAAATCGCCGCCAAACAGAGGCATAAACAAGAAGGGTAGAAGTAGCACGGGATTGAAGAATGAAGGTGAGGATAGGAGCCACAAAAACAGGGGATACTGCAAAAAAATGCGGTAAGACATTTGAAACACATACCACATAAACATAATCAGCACCAAATCACATCACCAACCTTATTCAAATACACAGCATAGAGCAAGTAAAGCCACATGTCGTTTGTCACCTGCAAGACGCGAGACGGAAGCAAAGCACGAGAAAAGTCATGAAAAAACAATGCATCTACCACAAATGGCTGCCAGGAGTTCGTGTCAGAAGCGACCAATGGCCACCAAGGGGCAGAAGGCCATGAAAAGACAATTAATGTTAAGCGAGCATGGCATAGGCGAGCATGGTGCAAGACAACAGGGACTAAGGAGGCAGGAGAAAAGCAGAAATTATTGAACAAGCGCCAATTGTAGGAAAAAGCATCAGGGAGAATCCGAAAAGGGTAAGCATCCTTGGTATTGAAGACGGAAAGTAAAGCATTAGACAGACTAGCAAAGCGGTCGATATGGTGAGGGCCCCATCGAGACTCAATCAAGTTAAAAGCCTCAGAGGAAAGGGAGAACTCATCAAACTTATAAATCTTAGACAAATAGTCAGCCCACTCATTGTCCAAACGGGGAACCCACAACGGCTCAAGTTGAAACCTATGGTGATAACAAAAAATGAAAAGCTCGATTAAAAGAAAATGGAGAACTGGAGACGGGGAACCACCCTTTTGCAACAAAAAAGCGACATTCTGATTATCACCACGAGCAACTACAATGGAGTTGAAGAGGAGGCCAGCAAAATGCTGCAACAATTGGAGTAGGGCCCACAACTCACGCCATGTAGAGGATTGAAGATGCTCAGATGCGGTAAAAAGGCCATGAAAGGAGAGCACGGGTGTACTAGGAATAGACAACCAATCACCCCAACCCTCATTGCTAGCATCAAACAGGAGGGTAACTTTCGTGAGGAGAGGGGGCCAAAGAGGACAACGGTCAAATCTGAACACAATAGTCTTCCAAAGACACAGTTCGTGACGTGATAGGGGGGAAAGCAAAAAAGGAGTATCCCAAAGCTCAGAGCAGCGGAGATCAGAGTGAAGGCAAGGACTGAATGAAACCGAGGAAACGAGCAATCAAGCGAGCAGAGACCATAGGAGCAGCAAGCAAGTCAGAACAAAGAGATAAAGCGCGGGGATTTTTAGTGGCTGAGATGCGGAACAAACCATCCTGGGCATCGACTATGAAACCTAAGAAGACAATGCGATGAGAAATGCAAAACCGACACTTTTTCCACGCGAGAAGAAAACCGGCTTGCTGTAAGTAAAAAATAATCTGGACTTGAAGGGACTCGGGCGAGGAGTGACACAGAAACATGATATCATCAACATATGGGGAGCAACAGATACCCTGAGCACGCCACCGGCGAACCAATTGCCGAATGAGTTTGGTGAACACAAATGGAGCATAGGCGAGTCCAAAGGGGAGAACATTGAAGACAAAAAACTGACCGTCCAGCGAGAAACCAAGAAAAGAACGGTGAGGAGGCCAGATGGAGACATGATGATAACCCGATTTCAAGTCTATTGCAAAAAGGAAATCGGCAGGTTTGCAAAAATGAGAGAGCAGGTCTAATGATTCATAGCGAAAAGGGGGGACAGATAAAAAGGAGTTCAAGACACGCAAATCTAAGATAAGACGCCACTTTCCTTGACCTTTAGGGACCACCCCCAATGGGGAACAAAAGAAGGGACAAGAAGGCATAAGGGAGGCGGCACCGGTCCGAAGGAGTTCAGAGACGGCAGAACGATCAAAATCCAAGCTGGGTAAACAAGGACGAATGATTCTTTGCAAAAAAGGGTTGGGCAGGGGAATGAGTAAGCCAAGGCAAACGATAACCAAACTAGATCCAGCGGAGCACATGCTGGGAGGAATAGAAGGATTGCCAAAAGGACAAAGTGGACAAGAGGCGATTGAGGACGCAGGTAGATGATGCAACAACATCAACTACGATAGGATCAATGCCGAGATGAGGAATGCAAGGGGAAAACTGAGTGCAATCTGAAATAGCAACAAATCAAATAAGAACAACAAGATAACAATAAAACCCCTAAAGAAGAACTCTGAAACCACCTCTAAGACGCCCATCCTATATACCTAATACGGGAAGAATGCTTTGCCTATAACAACGACCAGTGTTTTGAACTACAAGGAGAGATGCATCACTGGGAAGTATATAACGAGAAATGCCCAACAAAAAAAATGACAAATTGTGACCATGATCAGTCAGAAGGGGAAGGCCTAAGCCCAATCAACTTAAAATTAATACGTTTGCCGACATGTTAATAAATACACTGAAAAACCAGAGCCCAGAGACCCAAAGTCTGGATAGAGAGATAGACAAAGAGAGATATGTGCTTGACCCAGATGACCCGAAAAAACTCTCTGCCAAAAAAACGAAACGAAAACCTAACTTTACATTTTTTAATCAACCAACAAGCTGCCTTTGCAAAGAAGGGAATATGCACATGTTTGGAGAAAAAGAGGGCCAAACCTAACTTACAACAACCTAGCAAGCCAAGGAACTGCAAACATGGGAAACCACAGCAAACAGAGTTGCAGAAAATGACAACAAAAAAGAAGCTAGAAATAAAGGAACTCCTACGGCCAAGAAGCTAGCTATCCTAAAGAAGGCGTTTAGCGTAGCAAAACAAAAAACTAGACTGACCCAAGAACGCTAATCTATAATCCTATGCTAACAACCAAGCCGATACAACCAAGCACCTAGATCCAAAAACCAACGAGAATTCGAGATATGAAGCAGTAAAGGTAATCACAACCTTAAAGAAAACCATGGTCCAAAAAACATAAGACGATTGTTGAAATGAAACGAAAAACCTAACCTTACATCCCTAATCGATCGACAAACTGCCTTTGCAAGGAAGGGGAAAACCTAACTTACAACAACCTCGCAGCCAAAGCAATGCACACATGGAAAAACACAGCAAACAGAGTTGCAGAAAATGCATTCCATGACAACGAAAAACTGAATTAGAAATAAAGGAATTCCTAAGGCCAAGAAGCTAGCTAGCGTAAAGAAAGAGTCTAGAGTAGCGAAACTAAAACCACTAGAGAATCCTGTCAACTCGACTGACCCAAACTTGCTAACCTATAATCTTATGCTAAATGCAACCAAGCCGATACAACCAAGTACCTAGATCCAAAAAATTCAACGAGAATTTGAAATAAGATGCAGTAAAAGGCCATCACAACCATGGTCCAAAAAATATAAGACAATTGTTGTATATATCCAAGTCACAAAAAATAATCAATAGTACGGTCATAGCCGTTTGATTCTGACTCCATCAACCAAATACTCACATCTGAGGACGAGGGAAATATTGAGGGGTGACTGGGGCACTGGTGGGAGAGAAGGAGCAGGAGGGAGTGCCAAAGGAGTATTTGAAGATGCCGCACGAGCAAAACAGATTTCAATTCTATGGTTATTACGGCCACAGAATGTACAAAACAAGCGAGGGGTACCCCGGGAAAGAGAAACAGTGGGGGCACCAGGAGCAGTTTGATAAGAAGAAAAAGAGGTATTTGAAGCTCTGGTGGCAGAACTAGGGCGACGATCAAGGCAGCCTTGGTGGGCTAATTTCAAGCGGCGGGAGTCATCAGCGGATAAAGATAAGCCTGAATGATCAGCAAAGTCAAAAGCAATATCGTACTCTTCACGATCAGCAATCAAAAGAAATTTCATACGCTGTTGAGTTGCCATCTTACCCTCCTCAATGAGTTTCAAGATCGAGTCGGGCACCGCCGGAGAGAGAGAGAACAGGTGAGCATACAACTCCCGAAATCGGTCCTCCGTTGCAGCCAAAAACTCGTACTGGTGCCGTGAAGTATCCCGTTTGAAAGAGGGCAAGGTCCTAGCCGCCCGCTCTCGTACTTCCTCTCGCAGAGATTTGACAGCCTCGTGAATGGAAGACTGGGCTGAAAGGGACGTCTGCAAATCATTAATTTGGGCCATTTGTAATTGCAGGGATTGAAGGACCTGAGGCAATAAGAGATCATATTGAGAGGGAGGTGCCACCGATGGGGTAGGTGGTGGAAAGGAAAACAATGGCGAAGGTGCCATATTTGAAGTTGCAGGAGGGGGAGTGGTCGTGGGGGTAAAAACAACGGGTGGAGGAGCGTGGGAGAAGAACGCGCCCATCCGATGCCAGTGGGTGCCTGAGTAGCAATACGTTTCCCCCGGCGTGCTGCCGCAACCCCCCGCGTATGCATAGGGGCGTCTGGACCAGGGTGCAACCTAGACTGGTTGGCATCAGTCATCCTGAAACAAAAACCCCTTAGAACCGACAAGAAACAAGAAAAACGGGAACCGAGAACCAAGAATACCAATGGATAAAATTTGCATAATTTATTTCCAATACAAACAACAATAGCACCGAGGTGCAACTTAAAGAATGACAACTTTATGGCTAAAACATGGCCAGAGGACCAGTTGCTACAATGGAGTTTCTCTATGCGGGTACCAGGGTGCCATCACATCCGGGCCTGAACCAGAGACAAGGGTGCAAGAGGGGTCGGTGAAGAAACGCCAAGGAAAGATAAGATACAGAGCAGAAAATGGAGCAAAACGAGGCAACTCAAATCTCCAACCCCAGGCATAGGAGAAACGCAGCATGCAATCGTGTAGAACAGCTGCAAACTGGAACCTAAACAGCACGTGGCCAGTCCGGCCTCACCAATGCAAAGTAGCAACCATATCCCCCAGGCGAAAATACACCATATTAAGGACCTCCAGCTTAAAAGTTAGTTCCGAGCTGATGGGGTCGCGGTAATAATCAACGCTAAAATCCACCTGGTCGATGGCATCATCCAGGTAAGAGGAGAACCATGGGCAATCTGACATAAATGTCAAAGAAGAGGAAGATATAGGGGGCAAATGGTCAAGGGACCAAAACAAATGGTTGAGATTGAAAGCAACGCAAAGATTAGGATCATGGCCCTCAAACGAAAAAGGTAAGAAAAGTGTTGGGTCAGACGGAACAAAGATGTTTGGCAGTGTGATGGTGGGCAAAGGAGGGGAGGTGCTTTCGGTATCAGTGGTGGGCAGAGTAAAGCTCCAGAGAGTAGATTGAGCACACATGGTCACTGAAAGAAAAAAGGGAGTGAGAACCACATGAACAAATACAGAAAACATACCGGAAAAACTATAGGAAGGAAAAGACAAACAACGAAACCAACAAAAGAAACACACCATCGACAACTAAGGCGAAAATGAAAACAGAATCGAAACAAATTCCAAAAAACCGACCCTATCTAGGCAAAAAGCCCCCCATAGACCTCCATGAGATATAGATCATAATGGAAATTGTCCACACATAGGCTTAATAAAATTACACTATAAGAACAAAAAGGGGGCAAAACAATCAGAATAACAACATTAAATAAAGAGACAAGTGATGAGAGAATTAGATGTCTAGCAAAAAGCTAATGCATTGATATGATCATATACATTCTAGCCATAGGTTCTTCGTAATAAAGTACTTCCTTAGTTAAAACACATATGAATGCGCATGCAAAAGTTCATGAGATTACACACATAACCCGGTATATATCGGGATACCGGGATGCCAAGGCACGTACTTGATTGAATAAGTTGTTTTCAATTGTCTTACAAAGCTACGTTCTTGACTTGAACCTATGCATAATATTGCTTCCCTTGATTGCCCAACAAAGCATGTTTCTCTACAAAATCAACCTATATTAAACTAATCATATATATGCATATAATGGCAGATTCCCCAACAAAGCATGTTTCTCCACAAAAAGCACCTTTAAGTTTGAAGTAATCATATACGCCTATTGTTAGATATCAGTTGTCACGGTGTGGTTGATCAAAGGGTTTTTGCTTCTTAAAATAAGACATGCGAGGATCAAACATAAGCAAAAGGAAAGATAAAATATCAAACATAGGCAAGACCTGGTAGGAAAATAATCTCATTTGAGCTTTTTTATGGAAACTTAACCAATTCTTTAACAGTAAGTCATGGAGAATGCATGGCAACCTGCTTGAAAAGAGAATGTGCAATAGATGAATGCTATCGATCCGCGTAGCGGATCGGGATTCTTGCTCAAGACGAGCATGCATGCATTGCATGCGCCGCATGCATGCATCGCATGCATTTTTAGGCCGTTCATCAGGTTGGGCGATCGCTATTTATTGCAGAGTTCTTCATCGACTGTTCATCGGCGCTTTCTCATCTCTCAGCAGTATCCATGGCTTCTATTCTTTGATCTCATGCAGAGGAGGGGCTTCTTCTTGCATGAGCTACTCTTTCTTGACCATTCCTATCCTTTCTAACCTCTTCTATCCTTGTCCTTTGGTCCCAAGATAGGACAATTCTTCAACGCTTTCTTTGGATCTAGTATTTGAAGTTCTCTCGGTATCGGGATGTTGTTATTTTCATGCGAGTCCACGAGCAAGAATGCTATCGATCCGCCGTGAAGGATCGATTCTTGCTCAAGACGAGCATGCATGCATTGTATCGCGCCGCATGCATGCATCGCATGCATTTTAGGCCGTTCATCGGGTTGGGCGATCGCTATTTATTGCGCAGTTCTTCATCGACTATTCATCTACGCTTTCTCATCTCTCGCCAGTATCCATGGCTCCCACCCTTCCCCTTAAATTTGTTATTTATATGTTAATTTTGTTATAATTGTCGCGGGCACGCTGTGACCAGACCCTCGCTTTTTCGAGGTGTAAATATTGTTTTTTGTCGCGGGCACGCGTGGATCACCCCTCGCCGGTTTTTTTCTCTATTGGTTTTTCCGTTGATGATGTGCGTGTCCGCAGGTGATGCACGACTTCTGTATTCTCTCTCGTGGAGCGGGGTTTTTGTGGGAACGCTTTAGCGACCCTGCGTTGTCCAAACCCCCTTTGCCGAGATTTTATCGCTAGGGTTTTTCCTCAAAACCCGAAAGGGCGGGGTTTTAATCCCGGCGATAAACTCTCTAAGGTACACTAGCCAACATCCAGTAGCACACAAATTTTTTTTGGGGTCCAGGTGTTATAACTGGATATTCCCTATGTTTTTCATTTTTTTTGGGTAGCCTGCGATGTGCAGCTACCCACCCTATACCATTGTAGAAAAAACTGCTGAGATGAATGAAAAGCCTAGCTAGCTACGGGATGTTGTTGTTTTCATGCGAGTCACAGAGCAAGAATGTGTTGACTTTGTTTGATGGTCAGAAAGATATGTGATCGCATTAAGTTGTTCAAGACTAACATCAACCAAATATACCTTTGGGGAATAGTACAAAAGGAACTGCTTCAGATAAGTACAAAGATGCAACTGAACATCAACCAAATACACTTCCAAATTTGGTCAATAGTGTTGCGAAAACTTCGAGAGATGTTCTAACCACTCGAGTCTCATAAACTTGTGCATATGACTAAGAATTGCACCCAAAATTTGGACACACTCAAGGGTAATAACCTAAAATTGGACACACTACGTTTGAGCATCTTTCTACTTTTTAAGATTTTAAAAGAACCAGGCATATAACTACATTTCCTCATAATGAATTTCTAATCAACAAAACTTGAAATGTTTCTTTCTGGTTCACTTTGAAAAAACAAAATATGAAATATGGTGTCATCCGTCAAATGTTTATTGTTGTTTCATTTCTAGCTATTTTCCAATATAATCACATTTCTTACTCCCATAGAAGGCGTTGCTATAGATATTGCATGTCTTATTGTTGCTACATAATAAATGCCAATGTCCAGTATCATTATCACGTGGAGACATGAATATTCTTTCTAATGATCCCCCCAGTAAAATAACATTATGCTATATGCATTTAGAATAACCAAGATATTTTCCATTTATGACAATATACCAAAGCCACTAAACAACACATTACGTTTTCCTCGCGCATTGCTTCTCTTGCATTTAAAGACACATAGAATTATGTGCTCCACATGTACATGACTTAAACGTATGCACTAACAAATAATGACTCCATGCCACATGAGACACATAGAATTTTTTGCTCCACATGTACATGACTTAAACGTATGCACTAACAAATAATGACTCCATGCCACGTGCACGTTAAAATACTCTTCATACAATTTAAATACGCAACTTTCATATAACATGCACAAAGACATTTTTGCCTAGCATACCTAATGATCACCTTACCCAAACAATATCTTCATGGCATTACACTACCCTCATCTTGGCAATCACAAAACACCAATTCACATCTCGACAACTGCGCCCTACCAATCTTCACTAAGAAATCCAACCATTAGAGGATTCAAATGAAACACCACTAATGTCTAGCATTGCCAGTTGTCATTTAAGATTTAGCGTTTATGATTTAGAATTTGAGGTTCTCATAGAGTTTGTGGGGATCCATTTAGGGTCTAGGATTAAATGTTTATGGAGTTTGAATTTAGGAATACGTTCATCATAATATGAACTACCATATCATCGCACCATAAATCTTCATTGGGCCTCGAGTCGATGCCGCATCTGTCGGAGATATGATTCAAGACCGGTTGATAACTAGTAGTCCCTGGAAAACTTCCGCTAAGCTTGATTTCGTCTTCTAAAAGCTTATGACCAAGCATGGATGTGCTTGACTCACACCAGCTCTAAGAGTTGATGGGTGGCAAGAAATAAAATCATATGACTAATGTGACTTGATGCACAGTCACAGGGAATAAATTACTAATCGCATATTTCTTATTAGCCAGAATGACTTTAGTTAAACTTGCTCGATATTAATCCCAAAACTTTCTGTGGTTTAGCTAAACTCTACACATTTTCCTCTCATACTTTCTAGCGTTTAGCTAAACTAACCCAAACATCATCCCAAAAATTTCTATAGTGTGGCCAACAGAAAATATTAAGCCAAACTACTATATCTTTTTTCAATCGTTTCCAGTTATTTTAGTCATTTTCTTTGTGAAAACATTCTAAAATAATATTAACTAGCAAAGTCTAGGACTCAAATTAATTCATAATGCTAGAAACTAAACTACTAATCATTATTTCATATAAACTAGAATGATGTTAGCTATACTAGCCCGAAATTCATTCTAAAAGTTTCTATGGTTTGGCTAAACAATATAAAAATATAAAATTTCGCTCTCTTACTTTCTAGCGTTTGGCTAAAGAGCTCCAGGGTTGGTCAGTCTCGGAAAAAGTTAAGCTAAAATTATTATTTTTTTTCCAAATTTTTCCATTTACTTTAGCCAATTTCTTTTGAAAATGTGCTAAAAAATCGCCAAATAGCTAAGTTTAGCCCTTAAATTATTCCATGCACAGTCATTGGGAGTCATGACTGTGCATCAAGTTAGTGACTTTATAGCTTTCAAAACATGGAGACGATTCCAAATGAGAGACCATGCTGTATTTGCGTTTGAGACATTCCTTTTAAACATAAATTATGGTAAATGAACCATAGATGCCAAACTGAAGATACGCTATTTTTTTTTTTTAGTTTTTTTTTTAACTGTTTAAAGTCATAGAAGTACAAAGCCATAATAGCAACTCATACATTAGTCCCGACATACAAGTAAACCATCTGTACATATAATTTCTTCACCCACATACTCACCGCAATTAAGTTTTGTCATTTTTTGTTTCAAGTTTCGTTTAATGCAATTATTTTGCTCAATACCTTGCTAATTTAACAACCTTACTCTACAAATATGCATGAACAACTCAAATTCCAACACCAATCCAAGTTCAAATAGAACTACTGAACACTCATCATGAATCAAAACATGACAAATGTTAATCAAAACTCGACAATGGTTTTGTTTAAGGTTTAGAGGTTATGGCATGCTTTTCTTTAAGGTTTAGAGGTTATGGCATGCTTTTCTTTAAGGTTTAGAGGTTATGACTTTGTCATATTATGCATTCTAAAAAACTAGGATATAATATGCAACTGAGAGATGGAGCATGCAATGATATCAACAATGTCTTCACACCATAGATTTTGGGATTATGGTTTAGGGTCGGGTATCCTGACTATTTATAAATAAATGTATATATTTAAAGATGGAGACAATTATAAAGGGTTGACTTGCCAAGTTCTATTCTTCTTAAAGATAATATTTGACTTGCCAGATCTTCTTTCTAGATAACAAACTCTCACACTTAATGCTCCATTACATATAGGACGGATTAATTTACAACATACGAACTCCATTACACTAACCATTCCACATGTCCACAACTAATGCCCGGCATCGCCGGGCACACGTTTCTAGTTTATAACTTAAAGGGCCTTGCCTTTATCTAAAATCTAAAGGTCTACTATAATTATCCTTACATAATGCAATCATTCTTGCATTATGATGTTGATGTAAAACATTTACAGCTTGCAATAATGAAATTGATAATGATTTTCTTATTTTAGACAGTGTGGAGCTTGCAATAACAAAATTGATCATGATTTTCTTATTTTAGATAGTGTGGAGCTGAAAAGTCAATAGCATGGTCATCTTCTAGTCTAAAGACTGGGAACATCCAAGTAGGAAATGCAGATCTACAAAAGACAGAAAATGTTGGAGTTCTTGAGTTGTTTGTACTTCAGCTAATGCAATATAAAGTGTTTGAGAATCGAGATTTTGGGAAAACGTGTTGGCAACTTGTTTGGAATAAATGCACCATGTCTCGACAGCATAAATATAGTGATAATTCCAAATACGTTATCATAGCATGAAGGACTAGGACATACAAACACCAAGAATATTGAAGTGATAATAAATCAATGATGGATTAATTCTTCAACATGCAGGGGTTGCATGCTAGGGAAACAATGCAGATTGCCTTTCAAAAGGTCATTAGAAAGGGCAAAGCCAATACTTGATCTTATCCATACAGATTTATGTGGACTAATGAATGTCATCAGAAAGAACAAAAGGAATAGGGTAAAAGCATGCTACGGTGTACCACTTTTGGAATTCTCAAAAGTACTTACACTGGATACTTTTAAAACTAGTACTTTCTGGTTTTCATTTCTATTCAAATCAATAGAAATTTTTGAATTGAAGGTCAATAACATGCCAGTCTATAGTATTAGAGGATAACAATATTATTAGAGACTAAAATAAATGAATTAAATCTCGAACTTATTGTTTATTGCGGAAATTATGCAAGTTCCCAGTGTTGGGTACTTTTCTGGGTAGTTTTGCGCTCCCCAAAAAGTACTTTAGATGGTACACCCTAGCATGCTTTCTCTGAATACTTGAGCTTATCCGTACAGATTTATGTGGACTAATGAGTGTTAGTAGGATAATAGAAAAGAGGTATTTTTTAATATTGATTGATGATAACAGCAGGAGAACAAAAGTATATTGTCTAAAGATAAAGGGCTTAGTATTTAAAATATTCAAAAGTTCATAACGGAAGCGTGTTCAACTTGAAAAAGGATCAAGTTTGTACATTTAGAAGAGTCAAATATAAGTTTAAAATCTGTTGTATAGAGAGAGACACTAAAGGCATTGTACATGTAGCCACACACCTCAGCAAAGATTGATGAGCATAAGAATGAAAAACTTAAAGAAGGATTTCTAAAGTAAAAGCTGATGAGGTGAGAAAAATAAATCTAAATGACGATGATAATAGTGAAGAAAATGACACTGAAGAAACAGAATGTTCAGAGGGATCAGAAAATAGAATTGAAAATGAAAATCCTAGTGATAATGAAGTAGAGAATGTGTTGCCTATTAAAAATGTAAGGAGGCAAAGAATTGAAGTGTAGAAGCCTAAGAAGGGATAAGACATGCATTAATACAGACTTCTATGGCAGACATACTAATGGAAGAAGTGGCAGTCTGTAAACAGAGGATAAGAATTTCAGGAAACTTTGACGTTGCAATAAATGTTTTGCTTCAAATGCAAGCAAGTGAAAACAAGCAATGAATTAAAATGCAATTTTTTGAAAGAACCTCTACTTATGAACTTGTAGATGAGCCAAAAAAGTATAATAGGAAATATATGGGTGTATAAGCTGAAATTAGATGCTGATGAAAATCCTAAATACAAGGCGAGATTGGTTGTTTACAGTTTTGCCCAAAGGAATGGAGTAGATTATGAAGATACATATTCACCGTAGTAAAGCTTGGTACAATTAGGAAGCTAATAGCTATGGCAAATGGCTTGATTTTAGAGCTACATCATATGGATGCCATCACTGCCTTTATAATATAATGCTAATTTAGAAAAGGAGATGTTCATGAAACAAGAACCTGACTATGAGAAAAAAAGGCAAAGTCTGGAAGTTAAACAAAGCTATTTATGGCTTGAAACAATCTCCTCAGCAATGGTATAAATGCATTGATGCCTATTCGAGAGAACATGGTTTTAACAAGCTTGATATGATGTAAATGTCTATGTTTTTAGGGAAGGTAATAGCTACTATGTAATAGCTCTTTATGTGGATCATTGTATGATGGTTGCAAGTAGTACATATATAACGAACCATTGCAAAGACATTTTGAAGAATGGCAGGAATGCATTTTGAAGAATACAAGGCATTTAAAATGGCAGATTTGGAAGAGCTTAAGAAGTTTTTTGAAATTGAAATAACATGACCAAAAATAGTGTTATCTCTTACACAATCAAGGTATATCTAAACAATGACTGAAAAGATCTATAGGCAGGAATGCAATGCAGCAAAAGCATCCATTTTCTAGAGAGTAAGATTTTAAAGCAGGTGTGTTATAAACAGAAAAAGAAAGGGTAGAAATGACTTGAGACTATTGTACGGTGCAAACACTAGCTAGATATATCTTTTATTGTAAATGTATTTATCAAGTATAATATAGAGAAAGCACATTGATTCACAACCAAAAAGATGTTAAGATACTTGAAAGGAACTCAACATGATTTAGAATTCGATAATTTTGATGATTTAGAACTAAAAGCCTACCTACTACGATGTAGGCTGATGTGATAAATTTGACGAAAGGGGCTCAACATTCGGGTAGACTCTAATATTGGGAGGAGCATCAATAAGGTGGAGAAGCAAAATAGCAAGGTTCTATAATGTTATCAACAATCTAGAATATGCAGCAACTATCTAGTGGCTAGGAAAATAGTTTGGGCACAAGAAGATTTCTGAATGGAATAGGGATAATGCAAAGTGAGAGTACAATAAGATACATTAAATCTGAGGATTAGTTGGCAGAAATTTTCTAAGGCATTGAATAGTAGTAGATTCAAGATACTCACAGAAGAACTCTGTTGCAAAGACTTAACAATTATAATCTAAAAGGGCATGAAAGATATAGTCAAATCAAAATGTTAAGCATTAAATGAGAAACCTAGAGAACGATTATCTAATCATAGCTTCTCAATGATTCTAATCATTTCTAGGTGTATCGGGAAGATAAAGTAATTACTTCCATAATTATAAGCAGAAAATGAAAGCCTAGGAAATAATTATTTGATCATAGTCACTGTATGGTCCTAACTATTTCTAGATTTAATATTTGAGCATATTCAAATTACATTTCTATTAGCACGAACATAGATTCTGTTTTTATTATTTGGAGCTCGATTCCATATTTCAGAACCAAGCTATGATCCAAACTGCCGTTGCAAGTCTGTCAGACCATCTGCTAATAAATAAAATGTATAGATATATATAATCATCAGTTTCACTGGATTTTTGTGCAATTGAAGGTACTCTGTTCAAGTTCTAGGGTTTTTGAGGTTGGTCAATATTGCTAGAGTAAAAGGACCAATTCCAAATCTACAGTAACTTTCCTGATAATTGAATTGTGTATTTGTTGATACTCGAGAATGTTGACTAAGCAAATTTCATTGCTATTTGTTAATGCTTGAAAGGCATTGCTTAGAAATAATTTAAGATGATCCATTCGTTGGTCTATACTAGTGCTTAGATAGATTCTGAGAGTTGAAGTTACGATTGAATTTGATACACTAACAATTGTGCTATGAACTGATTTCTGTCAATTGGAGGTTCTTTTTCCCGAAGTAAATTGCTTGAAATTGTAAGAATATACTTAAATCTTGTTTTTTTTTTAATTATTATTATTGTTTGCGCGCGTGCTCTTTTTGTCTGATATTTTAAATTTCTAGAGATTGTTGTGGCAGGATTTGATGGTTTCGATCCTTATTCCTAAGAATATCATTATATCCTTATAATCAAAGGCTTGATGGCCCTGAATCTCAAGAAAAACCTTTCACTTCACAACTTTCAAATGCCATTTCATCTTTATGCAACCAATTATACAAGCAATTGCAAAACAATTATTTTCCTTGAACATGCTTATAATTGTCTACTTATTGTTTTGCAAGATGAATATTCTCAACCAAAAAATGTTGTTGAAATTGCTCCAAAGCCAGGTAAAAAGAAACCTCATAAGAGAAAAATAAAAGAGCTTTTAAAGCACATGTTGGAGATGTGCAACGAGGAAGCGTCATTGGGTTCTTGCTCTGACCTATTTTTAGATAGATAGATAGATAGACAGAAATTTTAACGTCCGCGAAAACCCCATCGGGTTATGGGACCCAATACAAAAGAGGGGGGCATAAGCCCGAACCAAAACGGGGGACAAAGTCCCATCACAGAAACAAAAATCCGCTAACAAGGGCAAAACAATACAAAAACCGACCGAATACTAGACGTAACCCAACCAGGGGTTTAGGAGAAATACACGAAAATTTAATCTCTAAAGTTGAAGAGAAGGGTTTTGATATTTTCCAAAAGTTGTAGCTGCAGCTAGTGCCATTTTCTCCTCGAATTGTTGAGAAAGCCAGTGAAGCATGCAGAAAGAAGTGGGAAGCAGTGTAGTGTATATAGATTACAAACATGATAAGGGACAAAATAACCTCTCCGATGCAGAATGATTTGAAAATAATATGATCTAATAGATCATTTCATTATGTGTTCATATTCTTAGTTATGTTCATTATAGTGCTATATGTCAATACACCATAGCAAAAGTGTGGAAGGGGTTTAGGATATGAAAATAGGAGGTATGATGAGTAGTAAGCCATCTACTGATAAAAAAAAAGGGAAGAAGAGAATGACACCTAATGAGAAAAAATAAGAAAAAGACAAAGAGAGAAATTAAAAGATGCAGCATCCGAGTTTGTTGTAGCTATAAAAAATCTAACAAACATAAGCCAAAATGCTCAAATAATAACCTCACTCTTGAGAAGGAAAAACAAATATGTTGAAGGAGATATCTCAAAGTTTTTGCAAGGCCTTTTTGAAAAACTACAACAGTAGCTAATTTAGATGATCGTATTTTTGAATGCTCAAGTCTTTATCTTTCATAGTTGTTGAACTAGTCTTTCACTTGTTTTGTTTTTGTGAAATTAGAGTTTTTTTTACTTGTCGAACTAGTCTTTCACTTGTATTATTTCTAGATTTCTCATCTTTTTTTGAAGAACGTTATTTACTTCATATTATACAAAATATTACAAAGTACTTCCAGAAGTAAGAAATGTCCCTGAAGCATCAATCACTTTTAGATGATCACTCCATATTGGAATTTTAATACGATCAGGCCAATTGGAGATCTAAAAGCAATTATACAACTTCTTACGAATTTCTTGAAGCACCACCTGAGAAGAAATACGCTTATCATAAAAGACCTTTCTTCGCCTTCGCTTCCATACACTCCATATTAGCCAAGACTTTGCCATGTGAAATGCAATCCTTTTAGAAGCAGTCCAATGATTTGGATAAATACCCAAAAGAAAGTGCTGACTATCCAAAGATACTCCAAAAAGAGAATGCAGCCAGGTCCTGAGACTACTCAGCTCTGCACACAAATATAAACAGTGCTCCAATGTTTCAATGCACCGCTCACACATTGGGCAAAGTGGGCTTACTCCCGGCTTAAAGCGATGAGCCATCTCATTAACTCTCAAAGAGCGATGAATCACCTGCCAAAATAGAACATTTACCTTTGGAGGATTATATTTAGACCAAACAAGGTTCCAATCTTTACCAACCTTTTCTCTTTTTACTTATAGGGTGAAAGCATGTTGTAGTGAAACACCCTGGATGTCCCCCCTGTCCCCCCTAAAAATGTAGTGGGAGATATCAAATTTGTGGTGCGATTTTAAATGTTTGTTTGGCTTGAGGTATAACGCCTCCCGATTCAATCATTTCTTGAACTGCAACGACCCGATTCTCACGCCACCCATCCCATTCCAATTTCCTACGCCACCCATCCCATTCCAATTTCCACCTAACCGATTCCTAAACCCACCCGCGCCTTTCCTGAAGCACACGGCTATAACGCTTAATCCGGTTGTGGATCAATCCGGTTCATACTTTGAATCATTTAATTTGGAGCACAGGTGTGAGAAAGAGAACTCCAGAACAAGAACAGGATCATAAAAGACGCCAAAGGAAAAGAAAAAGGGAAGCTAAAGAAGAATTAGCAAAAATTGCATCAGCAGAGGGAGGATCCACCAGAACGGCCTCTACTAGGTGTCAGATGGTGTTGAAATTATTATCTTCATTTCATAGCACCACTAAAGGCTTGGTCGACAAAGGATAAGAAAGAGGTTTTACGAGATTTCCGAAGATGACACAATGGACAAATAGCGTTTTGGTGAAGAGCCGAAAGATTTGCAAGCCAAGAGCATTGTGGTCAACCCTCGGGCTTCCATTCAACTTGTGAAGAAGTCTAACAAAGAATGATAGTTTAGCGACCAAGAGTAGTTGCCTTTGTTATGGCCGTAGCGTAAGCATTACCCGAAAGTGCTAATCCCCGCCGTGCTTTGGGGTTTGGTAAACTGGCCGGGTGTTCATCCTAGGAATCTTACCAAAGCAACATTGAAGAGGGAAGAGATAGATTGCAAAGGGGAGAAATGGGTTTTGTACAAAAGAGTTAGAAGAGCAGATGCAATTCCCAATTACGTCATAGAACTTGTGGCAAAGAATTTTGGACGAGAAAAACAAGAGGGTCTCTCTCAAATGCAAAGGATGTTAAGTTCGAGGAAGATTGGAACGAAATGTAAGAGAGGATCATGCCACTCACTATCCGGAAGAATCATAGGTTATTTCATTTCTTCATCTTCACCACATTTTTATTGTTAATGTGGTGGTTGTTAGTGATTGCTTGTGATATGTGGTTGGTGTGGTTAGTGATTGCTTGTGGTGTGTGGTGCCTATTAATGCTTTGTGATATATGATATGTGCTTTGCCTAGTGTGGTGAGGCAACGTGGTGTAAAATAAATGTTTGTAAATATATGCTTTGTGGTGCCTAGTGTGGTGAATAACATGGTGTAAAATACATCTTTGTAATATATGCTATGTGGTGCCCGCCTAGTGTGGTGAAAAATATGGTGTAAAATAAATGCTCTAAATATACGCTTTATGGTGCCTAGTGTGGTGAATAACATGGTGTAAAATAAATGTTTGTAATATATGCTATGTGGTGCCTAGTGTGGTGAATAATATGGTGTAAAATAAATGCTGTAATATATTCTATGTGGTGCCTAGTATGGTGACAAATATGGTGTAAAATAAATGCTGTAATATATGCTATGTGGTGCCTAGTGTGGTGAAAAATATGGTGTACAAGTAAATTATGTAATATATGCTTTGTGGTGCCTAGTGTGGTGAATAAGAGGTGTAAGATGAATGTCTATAATATATGCTATGTGGTGCCTAGTGTGGTGGAAAATGTAGTGTGCAATAAATATGCTGATCACCTTGTTATCTTCCTTGCAGTTGCAATTGTTCAAGAAATTCAAGACGAAATATCCTAGTGTTATGATCAAACAGAGGATGTTTGAAAAGCTGAAACCATGGTTTGTTGTAAAATTAAAGGACTTCAATAGTTGCTGCTGTATATACCATGTTAGAATGCAGATGCTAATAGATGGCTTCAATAGTATGAGAATTAAGCACCCAAAAAACTACAGCTGCACTTGTCAACTTTGCAGGTCAGACATATATGGTGAATGCAGGGCGTCTGAATACAAAATAAGTAGCACAAGAAGTTTGTGGCAGGGAATTTTATGTGAGAAAACTACTAGCTTCCAACCTTACCATAAGAGGGAATGCATTCTGGGTGAGTGTAAAGAGTGTGGGATTAAGAATTTCCCTATCTGCCCACATGAACAATCTAGTGATAGTGGCATGGTGAAGTGGGAATACCTAGACTATGAAAAAACTCAGATAGAGATGGCAAAGAAGAAGTCTAAGCTAGTTCACCAACACAATGAAACCGCAAGTCTTCCACTCGTGAACAAAATGTTGGAGAAGCTTCCAAAATTTCCTTTACACAACTTCGATATATAAGTGGCGGCGTGCCATTAAAGAACTCCTTGATAACTTGCCCGAAGATGCTTACCTATCCGTGGTTGACTTCGCAGAGAATTATACTTTTAAGGAGCGTAATGAAGTTCACCCATGCTGGGTCAACAACCGATAACTATATCTGCTCAAATAACCTATCGTGGATCCACGCATTTACACCATTGAGAAGGAAACACACTACTATGTGTCTGGATGATAGGGAACACGACACACTTTTTGTTCAACATTGTTTTATGAAACATTTTGAGTACCTAAAGCGAAAAGGCAATGTCCCCAAACAAAGACTATGTATTTTCGGATGGTGCCGCATCACAATTCAAAGCAAACGGATCATTTTATTTTGTTGGAAGGTACATGCCAGTTGTGATACAGAGGTCAACATGATGTGGAACTTCTTTGGATCAAACCATGGAAAAGATGAACATGATGGGAAGGCGCGAGAATTGAAAAGATGGATAACGAGGTCTACAAATTTTAAACATCCCGACATTAAACTAGATAATGTCCATGATGTGGTGAAAATTGCAGAGAAACAATTTCAATGTGGTACATCCGAAAGTGGACTGAAAAAATGGAAGAAAAGTTCTGAGATACTTCGGGAAATAAAACCCGAGGATATCAACAGGAAAAAAAGGCTTGGGGTGCGAGACAATTCCGTAAACTAGGCAAAATTCATTCACCCATGGATTCAAGACAGAAATCCAACACGCCTACATATCGAAAGCTATCATGTTTTTGCAAAGAATTGTTTGGATGGAAAATGGGACATGTGTGAGAACAAATTGTATGTAGATGAATGGAATCTTGTAGTCGTTGAACCATCCTCCAATGTTCATGCGGATGTGGAAGAGACCCGCAAGTCTACCAGGCCACTATACTCAACCTTGGCAAATGTGCTTGCAGAAGCACTTAGAGAAGGAGACAGCCTTTGCGATTCTGCACCTAAAGGGAATGAGGAGGATTCTGTATTTTGGATGTTGCTATGCACCAAGCCAAAATTTGAAGTTGAAAATGACTTCAAGCAGAACGGAAACTTGTTTATGAGAGGTGAAATCGTTGTGGAGGGCATTTACTATAGAAAGAAGCCTCGGTCAAAGGTGATGTATGAATTGTTGACAAACGAGCCAAAGTCACTTGTATTCTCTACTCAAATTTGTGCTATTCGAAGTTCCCATGCAGCAGAGATCAAGAAAGGTGCTCGAATCGCTTACTGTGCTAGACCAAAGCATGAGGAAAAGATTCTAGAAAACTTGCCCGAGGTTTTATCTGATGAAGATAGCATGTCTAATGAAGAATAGTTGAACACATTCTTACAGGTTAGGAAATGATTCAGAAATTTTTGAATATATGTTGTTGTGTCTTGCCTTGTTTGGGAATAATATCAATTCCATGCTCAATTGTATTTTGATGTCCCTTGTTTCAATGTACTATGTTTGCTTTTGATGTAATATGTAATTGTATTTTGATGTCCCTGATGTAACATGCGCCAGGTTCACCACATGTTTCACCACATGTGTCACCACATGTGTTTCACCACATGTTTCACCACGTGTTTCACTTTCTGTCTCTTCCCCCGAGACAGATATATCCTTCTGAACAACTTTTCCACTGAAATGCTTTCCTTTTCCTTAAATTCTCTCGGTCCCATCAATTCCTCTCATCATCCTTTTGGGTGACACCGCATTCAAAATCATTATGGGATGGCAAAAATTAATGACCTCGGGCAACCCAAAAGGCCCGAGATGCCATTCTTCTAACCCCCTTTACAGTTTATTACAGCAGTTCGGGAACGACTTTACGCTTTACAAAGATCGTCCTTGGGAAGCGGTTTACGCATTCTGACTTTACAAAGCCTTTTACTTCAGCAGACATGGCCAACTTCACCTCTTGGATGCTGCAAAATGATGGAGTGCCGGAATGGGACAATGTGACCAGAGAAGAAGAGCCCATAATACCTAGGCGTGCTATCCCGATTTTCAGCCATGCAGAATGGATGGACATCCTCAGGCAACAGAAATTTCTCTATTCACCGGATGAGAATATGACCACAGAAATGCCGAAAACTCTCACCAGGAGGATGAATTGTACACCGGACCTCCCATACCTCTCAACTTACTCTCACTGCCATCAAATTTTTTACATACCAAAGATCTTTGGCCCGTTCCTCCTACTATTGACCAGGATCTGCAAAGGTTGAGACCTTTTCTGCTTAATGGCTACCAAGCCTTTACGCTAGACAGGTTCTGCTTTTGTTATGATAGGTTGTTTACAGAGGACCAATTCACTCACTTCAGGGATATGTTCTATCATCACAAGGGCTTGCAGGATGCACATGGAGAAGCTGCTATTCTGTTTGATAACACTGCACCATTTTGGTTTTTTGCTTTCCCTCCAGAATGGGATGAAATAGGCTGGCAAGCTGACCCCGTGGCCACTGATCTGGTGATCATAGAAGATGACGAGGAGGAGTTGGACCCAGATCTCTTTTTGATAGACCCACGGGAATGAAAGCAAGTGTATATAAAAAGTTTTGTTTCTCATGTAATCTGAAATGTTTAATACAAATCCTCGCTTGTAAGCTGAAATGTAACCTTATGTAATCATTTTATATGTTTAATATAAATCTTCACTCTTCAATCTTCACTATTTAATTGACAGGGTGAAAGTGACACACATAACCTCCTAAGGGAAATGAAAGAAATCAGGCAAAAACTAGAGCTCACTCCTCTATGTGCTATCCTGCACAAACAGGAAGTTCAGCTGGAAAATAATATCAAAGCCATTGAAGAAAAAGAAGCTAAGGGTATGGCCTTAAGGGCCAAAGTCTGTCAATACAATAAAATGGATCAAGGCAGCTCCAAATATTTTTTCAGAGTGGCTAAAAACAAATTAATTAATAATGCTATTACAGCTCTGGAAAAAGAAAATGGAGAGAAAATAGAAGATGAGCAAAACATTAAAGCAGAGTTTTTGGAGCAGTACAGAAATATGTTCAAGGACACTCAGCACAGTACTCAAGAAGAGGAGAATATGAGTAGGTTTTTCAATAACATCCCCAGAACCATTCCTATGGAGGAGGATTTGGATGGCTACCCTGATGAAAAAGAGGTGCTGCAAGTCCTGAAAGACATGGAGAAAGGGAAAAGCCCAGGGCCTGATGGCTTTCCCCTTGAATTCTTTTTGGCTTTTTGGGTGGTCATGAAAGAAGACATTATGGAGTTTATTAAAGGAGCTTGGGATGCAACCTCTCTTTACCCTGCATTCAACTCCAGTCTTATCACCTTAATCCCAAAAGTTAAAAATCCCAGCAAAATAAATGACTGGAGACCAATATCTTTGACAAATACCACCTACAAAATCCTTGCAAAGGTGCTAGCCTGCAGGATTCTCATGCACCTCCACAATTCAGTCAGCAGCTGTCAGTCAGGTTTTCTATCTGGTAGATTTATTCTCGACAACTACATTGCTGCCAGTGAAGCAATTCATTGGAATAGACTGTCCAGGCAAAATTGTATGCTGCTCAAATTAGACTTTAAAAGAGCGTATGATACTATAACCTGGCCTTTCTTAAAGAAAGCAATGTCACATATAGGTATCCATCACACTCTTATAGACAAAATCATGGCTCTTAACAGTCTTGCTTCCTCTAGTCTGGTTATAAATAGTTCTCCTAGCAATTTTTTCCCTGTCAGAAAAGGGGTCAGGCAAGGATGCCCCTTGGCTCCATATCTATTTCTCTGTGTAGCAGAAATGCTCACTAGAGTAGTCCAAGGACTGCAAATGCAAGGGTTGATTCAAGGAATTCAAATGCCAGGGTCGGACAAACAACTCACTATAATGCAATATGCTGATGATACTTTCATTCTCCTAAAGGCCAATCAGAACAGCTTCAATGCTCTCCTGGATAGTATATCATTTTTTGCCTCTGTCTCAGGAGTACACCTTAACCTAAACAAATGCAGTATTTTGTGGGAGTTGCCCTTCAGATACTATAGACACCAAGGGAATCAAGGTCAATCCAGCCAATCAAGCCATCACTCTTCTTGGTCTCCCTTTAGCTATCAACCTCCCAAACAAAGAGGTCTGGAGACCTATAGTAAATAGAATCAGGAAAAAACTTCTGTCTCTCTCCCCCACCCTATCCTTTGCTGGCAGAGTCCTGATAGCCAATGTAGTGCTGGGCCAGCACCCATGTCTACTTTTCCTCTGCCCTCATTGCCAACAAAGAAACCTACAATGACATCGAAAAATGTCTGAGAAAGTACATTTGGAAAGGTATGCACTTTGTTAGATGGGAAGAAATCACTCATAGTAAAAAGGAAGGAGGACTGGGCCTGAAAATTCTCCAAAAACACAGTCAGGCCTTAGGGGCCAAGTATGTATGGAAAGCAATAAATGGCTGGAATTCCCCAGCCATGGAGTTTATCAGATATTGGCTGCAGATTAGCAGACCCTTTGGGATGAAAAAATATGCTCACCACTATCAATTTAAGTGTGCACCCAATACCTCCCCTCTCATGAGGAAAATCTTTGAGGCATGGAACTTAGTGGCAGAAGGATTCGACCACAAGGAGATCAGCTTTGACAGTGCTAATTTCTCCCTTTTTTGGTCACCTATTTGTGCTAGAGAGAATGAAGTTTGCTGGGCTCTCAAACACCCCCAAATATGGAAGAAATGGAAAGAAGCAGGGATAACTCAACTTCAACATCTTTGGGACGGGGATAAATGGCATAACTGGGAATATATAAAGCAGGTAATTAATGGCAAGAAAATAGACAAAATGATCTTTGACACCATTATGAATGTTGCTAGCAGTCAAAGTGAATGCACAGCCCCCAAGAGTCCAGACTGGCATATTATGAATTCTGATCATTATAAAGTGGCTTTAGGATACAAAGTGCTGGCCCCAAATAAATCCTTCATTCAGGCAACCAAATGACATGTTCCAAATAAACACCTCATGAACATATTGAGAAATAATTGGAAATCCTATTCCCAACCTAAAATGCAAGTGTTTATCTGGAGAACCATCCACAATGCTTTGCCCTCAAACTGTAATATGTTTGAAAGATGCAAGGATCTGCAGGACAACCCCAAATGTAGGCTTTGTGGGGACAGATCTGAAACCATAAATCATATGTTCGACTGCCCCAAAATCAGGGAATTTTGGAGGTGGCTTGATACTTATCTAAGGTTAAAAGGCCACAATTTAGGCAACTGGGCCAATATCATGGATCTCCTCAAGGGATCAAATAGGTTTTTAAACACTATCAGGCAGACTGCTCTATGGATCATATGGAAACACAGGAATAGGGTCAATTATTCAAATCAAAGGGTGGATGTTGCATGGATGAAAGTAGCTTTTCAAATTGAGATATCCAAGATTGCCATGGCTCATAAGAACAGTAAACAAGATAAATATGATAGTACTTGGTTGTCAATAGGGAAATTTGTTGGTTTGCACAATATCTTTGTTTGTGATGATATGCTTATCCCTAATGATCATTTTATGGTATTCAGAGCTGCTGATTGCCTTGACAACGAGGATGAACTATAAGCCAAACTTCCCTGACCTGTCAAATTTCGCAGCTGCTACAGAGATTTTTAATAATCAGCAACTCTGGTCTCTATCACCAACTATTGACCAAGATCTGGAAAACTGAAACCCTTCATGCTAAATGGCTACCAGGCTCATATCCTTGACAGATTTCTTTTCTGCTATGAGAGGCTGCTTACTGATGATCAATTCTCCCAATTCAGAGACATGTTCTATCACCATAAAGCCTTGCAAGATGCTCATGGAGAGGCCTTGATCCTTTTCTCTGAAACAGCCCCTCTTTGGTTCTTTGCTTTCCCACCCGAATGGAATGACATTGATTGGCAGGTGGATCCAGTGGCTTCGGATTTGGTGATCATTGATGAAGAGGAGACTGATTCAGACTTAGATTTTATAGTTCGAGACCCTCCACTCTGAAATTGAACGAATTACCTGTTGCAGTTTTGTTTCTCTATGTACAAAGGACTCTCGTCCAAATTTTGATGTTATACATATGCGTGCTAAAGGCACAATTTTGAGAGCCTATATGGTTCCCATATTTTCTGATGTAACTACTTGATGAGTAATATAAATCTTCCTTTTCTCCAAAAAAAAAAAAAAAAAAAAAAAAAAAAGGTGACACACAGAAAAATTACATTAAGGATGAACAGAATGGGACAGAGAAACACATGATGAAACCCACCATTGGAAATCTGTCACATCAAATGCAAGGTCAATCATTCAAAAGCTGGCTGTGCAGGAAAGATTGGAGGGAAACCCTAAATCTAGTTTTGCATACAGACATTGGCTTATCCCAATCCAGCTATGGCGGAAGAAAACAGAAGGAGAACACGAGCACAAACAATTTCGCCAGTTCAAATGCAGTCGCATCTGGTAGGACCTATACTGGAGCAAATAAACCAGGAACAGAGGCAGATATTAGAGGAGCGGAGGACCCATGAATTCCGAGTTAGTGATAGGCGGTTGCCTTTCTTTGTAGTAGAATGTGATTTCTATATTACTAATGATGTTGTTTTACACAGATGCAGTCAGGAGACTTAACAGAGCTGGTGCAGCCGACAGGGATCTGGGGGTGGCGTATGATTCTGAGGATGAGTTCGCAGCTCTCTCCATGCTTGAGGAAGAGGATATGTTCATCCAACTAAAGCAGGAAATGATCCATGCTTCAGCCATTAAAAAAGTGCTCAACAGGCCAGATGCATGGAGACACAACAACCTGAGACAATACTTTATGAATCTGTATCATAAGTGGGAGCAGAAACGAGAAGCTCATGTTTTAGTGTTGCTGGATTTCACCAACTATTCAGCAGAAAAACTTGATCTCATCTTGAACATACTTGGAAGAAGAAGAGTTACAGATCTCACAATGCAGGATCTGATTGAGGCCCAGTAACTGTATGTCTTAACCTCTTTAAAACAGCTATTATTATATCTCTAATGCATTTTGATAATACTAGAAGCTCAGGGTTATAGTTTTCCGTGATTTTTCTGCATACTTCATTTCATAAGAAGTATGAACTATTCTACCGGGTATGGTAGATTTCCATATGTATTTTTCTCCCTTTGAAATATAAAAACAACGTTTGCATCACCACAGCTTCACCACAGTTTTCACCACATTTTTCACCACAGATTTCATCATAATCAGCCAGGGGTATTTGACCATTTTTTGACCCGGTCAGAAAATGGAATGGCTCTCAGATTCCTGATAGTATCTTGACTGATTTTGACTGATTCCTGATAGTATCTTGACTGATTTTGGTGATCTTGACTGATTCAGATGTCCCTGAATTGATATGAGGCCAAAATTCATTAAGCTCTGCTTTGTGCAAAGATTCTTGCAAGGCCACTAACTTTTGCTTCAGGGAATTCTGTGTTTTTCTTTTCAGTTTCTTTTGAACTCTATTTCTTTTGAACCCGAGCCACCCATGGGTGAAAGCATGCTAGGGTGTACCATCTAAATTTCTTTTTAGGGAGTGCAAAACTACCCAAAAAAGTACCCAACACTAGGTACTGTGAACTTGCATAAATGTCTCAATAAACAATAAGTTTGAGAGTTGATTCATTAATTTTAGTCTCTAACAGTATTGTTATCCTCTAATACTATAGATTGACATGTTATTGACCTTCAATTCAAAAGTTTTGAATTGATTTTAATGGGAAGAAAAAACGGAAAGTACCAGTTTTAAAAGTACCCAGTGAAGGTACTTTTGAGGGTTCCAAAAGTGGTACACCGTATCATGCTTTTACCCCCATCTCATATTTTTCTATTTGTTGCTGGTTACCATATTTTGTTAGTGTGCAGATCATAGATTCTGCACCTTCAAATTCCTTGTTTGCATTTTATAATTAATGACAAAAAGTTCAGCTAACTGAACAGTTCAGCTAACTGAAAGAACAGTGGAAACTCAGAGAACAGTTAAAGCAAAAAAAATAGTCACAACAGCTGTAGAGAAGAGGACTTCTGTCATTAATGAAAAAGCTTTACAAAAAATAGAGTCACAAGGACTATTGCAAAACAAGTTCTGTATTTAATTAAAAAGCTTTACAAAGAATAGTCACAAGGACTATTGCCAAAAAAATTGAAACCAAGGATTACAAAAAACAAGGATTGATCTTCAGGCCATCTTCAGCTCTATATGGAGGTCGTCCTCTATGGCATACATCTTCATTTCGAGGAGTCGCTCCTCGTCGAGGTAACCTACATGCACACACTCGATCACCCGCAATGAAGCGACAGCCTGATGATCCATGATGAGCTTTTCCGCCTCTGGTGGAGTGAACTTCGCCATGACTGTAACCGGGTGGCATCCGGAGGAAGACACGGATCCTCCGGAGGAAGACACGGACCGTGCTGGCGGCGGAGGAGCAGGCACCATGGCCGGGATAGTATTCCTGCGTGGTGTAGTCTTGAACTTGGCCATGGCGGAAGTGAAGGAGATGGACGGAATGGGGAAGGAGTGAAGGAGATGGCGGAATAAACGATGGGGACGGAATGGACGGAATGAAGCTGCAGGGCAGAATTTTGGGAATAAAAGGGATGCAAAATCGTAGGCATGGATACGATTTTGGGAATGAGGCAGAAGAGGAAAGAGACGTTTGCATGCATACGATTGCACACCTCGGGAGCCGAGCCACTCACCACATGTCACCACATGATTCACCATATGTACCATTTGCATCACCACAGTATAACCACAGTATTCACCACATGATTCACCACATGCCACCTAGGCTCCAACATGCCAAGGTGGCTCAAACATGCCACCTAGGCTCCAACATGCCACGTAGGCTCCAACATGCCACCTATGATTCACAACATGATTCACCACATGATTCACCACATGCACCACATGATTCACCACCATTTGCATCACCACATCTATCACGACATGTATCACCACATTGTCATGAATCTTTGAATACATCAATTTCTTCTGGAGATTTGAACTCCACCAGAGTGTTGCTCTGGTCAGTCAAAAAAGTCTATTGTATACAATAATATACAACAATGTACATTAGAGTGTCAATGAAAGAATAGGTTACAAGAATAACCTCTTTGGTTACAATAATACAAACATGTGATTACAAGTAAAGATCTATTGATCTGTCAACCTCAGCTTCATTACTAGAGCAACTGTGCTTCACAACATCAATCATCATTCTGCGTGTGTCCAACAGCTCGCCACTAGAAATTGGTACACCCTGCAACAAACATATCATGCCTCACATTGGATGAGTAATACCTTCAAATTTACGAACTCACCTTGCATTGGGATAGTATGTCCAAGTCTCGTATTACTGCAGCCACAACTTTCTTTACAAAGACACAACATGCTCTTTACAAAGTAAGGAAGTGCTTACGTACAAAGATCAGGGAGTAGTCATAATTGTAGGTGATTTTAATGCTAGAACTAAAGGGATGCAGACTGTTTCTTACATGCAAGAAGGTGACCCGCTCCTATTGGAAGAAGACGATGGGAGCTTCAAACGCCAATCCACGGATCAGATAAGAAATACCATGGGAGATAAGCTGTTAGACTTTGGTACAACTTGTGGCCTGAAAATCATGAACGGAATAGAGAAATTCAAGCACACAAATACCAGTACTTGCATTACACTGATGGGGGAAAGTATTGTAGACTATTTGCTCATATCACCTGATGATAGCAGCATACTAAAACGATTGGAATTCCGAGACAAAGTACCAGAGTCAGATCATGTAAGCATATGTTTTGATTTGAAGGTAGAACTGCATGAAACAAGAGCACCCATCTGTTTCAGACCCAGGCTAAAGTTAGACCACATGAAGCAGAAGGTTTTTCAGAGATGCTTATCTCAGGCATTAGATAGCATCACATGGAGTGGGGAACTAGCTGCTGATTCTATCCTGCTCACGGATACCATAAAGAGAGAAGCAGGAACATTGTTTTGGATACACCGCATGCAGGAAGGTAGGAGTACCGTAACTCATGGTGGGATGCCGAATGTTCTGCAGCAAGAGCCAAATTGCCTGCAAGGATTAAGGTGAAGCCAAAATGGTATAAACAGCTCTTAAGAAGCAAGAAGAGGGCTTATGAATCGAAAAGGCAATCGGATCTTGGATACTGGCTCCACAAGCACCCTAAAACTTTCTGGAATAAACTCAGAGGTCACACTGAACACCAACTGTTGAATGAAAGAGATCTCTTGCAACTAGTACGGTCCCTGTATCACTACGAAAATGCACCAAAGATGGATCTTACAGCAGTGCGGGAAGATCTTTTCACAATAACAGAGGTAAGCTTTGCCTTGGAGCATATGCAGAATGGGAAGGCTGCGGATCTTGAAGGGATGTGCGCAGAGCTGCTGAAGTGGGACGATAAAAAACTCCTCCAGATCCTAACCAATCACATGAATGCTGCTGCCAAGGAAGGTTTGCCAAGGTCCTGGCAATTAAACAAGGTCATCCCAGTGCACAAATCAGGTACAAAAACAGATGTTTGCAATTACCATACAATCATGGTAGGAAATGTTTATTCTAAATTGCTAGGCTGCCTTCTAGAGCAGAAACTAAGCACATGGGCAGATGCCACTGGTGCAAGAGCTACATGCCAAGCAGGGTTTCGGAGAATGCACAAGATTTTTTGATCACGCCCTTGCTTTGAAGGTGCTCATTGAACAGGCTAAGAAACCGAATAAGGCTTTGTTCCTTGCTTTCATTGACTTCTCAAAAGCCTTTGATACTGTTCCAAGAAATGAATTGGGCAATCGGATGAAAGAGATTGGTGTCCCCATCTCACTTATGGGTGCAGTGTCTCAACTCTACAAAGAAGTTAGAGTTCGGTTAGCAGATAACCCAACAGAGATCGAAAGCACAATAGGAGTTAGGCAGGGCTGTCCGTTGTCACCCACGCTCTTTGGATTGTACATAGATGAATTGCAATCATGGCTGGAACAGAAAGGGCTTATAGGGACTCGTCTTGGACACTATGTAATCCAATTGTTACTCTATGCAGATGATGTGGTGCTGCTGGCGGCCACACCTAATGAGCTCCAGGAACATTTAGTAACACTGAGCGAGTTTTGCGTGGAGAAGAAAATGAAAGTTAATCTATCTAAATCCAAGATCATGATCTGCGGAATAGTAAACAGGCCGCTTTTCACCTACAATGGAGAAGTTTTAGAAACTGTAAGTCATTATAAGTATCTTGGTCTTGAGTTCAGTGCGAAATACAAATGGAAAGAATGTATTAGAAAACGTGCAGCTGGAGGGAAAACGGCTTTGTACGACATGCTCAGACGCTGCCGCAAAGCATCGTTACAAGACTGGGGTTTGAAGAGAATGCTTTTCAAAACATTGGTCCAAACAAGATATCGGATGAAGGCTCCCCAACTGGGGCCTACTTTGTCTAAAGGCTTATGGAAACAGATCGAGAATGTTCAGAAGATATTTTTACAAGAGAGATGGGCATCAAACAGCAAATACCCTATCCTATTATGCTAGCAGAAGCAGGTTTATTACCTTTGGAAGCAGAGGCATTGATCCAGACTATAACTTTTGTCAACAGGGTACGCAGGATGGATGATGATCGGATCCCGAAGAAAGCCATGGAAGCCTCCACAAGTATGGGCTGGTATAAAGATGTGCTGGAGTGGGCGGAAAGTTGGGGGCTGAATAGCACAAGCTGGCCAGACTCATAAATAGGGCTGCGAGACGTGGTGCAGTCGCTAGTATTGCAACAGATTTGGGCTGATCCTGGCACAAAAATGGCTTACTATATGAAGGAGGTGAATATGATGCTTGTGTATTCTGATCAATCATATCTTCATGCAGATATCCCGCGACACTTGAAGCAAACCATTGCAAGATACCGCACGGGCTCACATAAGCTTCAAATAGAGATGGGCAGATGGTCTGGCATTCCAAGGGAAGAACGTATTTGCTCGTTGTGCACAAACGAGCATATTGAAGACGAAGAACATGTGTTCTTAACATGCATAGCATACGCAGAACTCAGGGACAAATTTGATATTAATTTTCGTAATTTCCATACTCTCTTAGATTTGGATCCACAAAAGCTAGGTTGTTATCTCAAGACAGTGGAGTCACACAGACTGTTTTTAATTCATCTACAATCAAACAGAAATATGTAATTTGTTGCTCTATGACCTCAAGGTCCTAAAGGGCATGATCAATATATTATTATTATTATTATTATTATTATTATTATTATTATTATTATTATTATTATTATTATTATTATTATTATTATTATTATTATTATTATTATTATTATTATTATTATTATTATTATTATTATTATTATTATTATTATTATTATTATTATTATTATTATTATTATATAGCAGGACCACACGACCAGCAATCAGACTGAGTGGGGGAACTTGTAATTCTCTTGTGGTGCAGCTTTATGGTGCTTGGGAATTTTGTGTTTGCATCCTCAACAAAACTCATGACAAAGCTCGAGCCCTTGTACATTTCTAGGTCACAAAATGGTACACACCGGGTCGACATTTAACCGGGCCGATCTCCAAGACCTACAATGGCATACACCGGCCCAAAGTCTTTCGCCGATAACATGTTTGCGTAATGGTACATTCCAAAATTGCAAGTTGAGGGTTCAACAGCTTTGTCCTTTGAAGCAAGCTCGCTCGACAAAGAATGTGTAAATGAGCGGATCCATGAAATGGAACCTCTGCTCCATGTCATGCTTGATGCGTAATTGGTGCATACACCGCCAAAGTTCAAGGTCCGTAAAACAAGATGATTTAAGAAATAAATGTAAGACTTCAAATTTGAGTTGTTTATATTAAATTACTAACCTCATGAAGAAATGGACTATCCTCCTCACAACGAACCAATCCCTACTTTTCTCCAATATTCTCGATTGAACCTTGATCAAGCACAACAGTTCTCCTGGCCGTCCTTTAAACACTTCAAGTGGCAAGTGTTCGCCTGATATGCGCCTAACACTGCGGTCCCTCGTGGCCGGTGGTGTAAGTTTACATTCAAAGAAATGGAAGATCATTGAAAACCTTAAGGAACATTGAAATAGCCAAGAAATGAACAATTGAAGTAAAACTTTGTTTATATTAAAAAGTCAAGAGAGGTTACATCATATACACAATAATACTATTTCTAGGCTTTAGTTCTATGTTTTTCATCATATTAATACAAATTTGACTCTCGTGTCAAACATATTCAAAGATTTTGTTGCTTTCGACATAACTTTTTGCACATTCCACCCGCCTTCAAGAGCCCACAAGCCAAACCTTTAGATCTTTCATGAGGAAATTGCCATCTACTATGTCAGGGCTCCAGCTGTTTGGACAGATCATGGTGTTTGGCTCATTGAGGTACCCTTTGTATCTGCTGTCATCAATGAGAAGCACGTTCTCTTTTGTGAAACCTGGAAATTCGTCGTAGACCTTTTTGAGGTGCTTCAAAAAAATTGGCTTTCCACTGTTAAATATATTTGTGTTGGTACACTGATCCTGATTCCATATGAACTTGAATTTGTCCTTGTATTTCATCAATGCTCCCTTAACTATCATTCTCAAGTTTTGAGCCTGCAGGCTGGACCAAAGTGCTATATGAAAATTCTGACTGCACCAATCTATGAGAATACAATTATACTAAGCACTTCGGGAATTTTGTTATGAAGTACCTCAAGAGGCTGAGCAGACATGGAAGATGGTATTGGTGATTGCATTCAGCAATCAAAGTTGGTAGTTCCCCATCCACTGGAGGATCTTGCCACAGAATGGACAGCCACTACCATAATCTTCAGCCTTATCAAGGTCTGGAAGTAGTGGATCCAAGACAAATAAAGGAAGACGGTCCTTGCAAGACAGAAACCTCTCTAACCTTGGTTCCAGCACTTTCAATGCTGTTGTGTCTGCTTCCCTGGCTGACAGCAGATTAAGCTCCTCGATTTTTGTATGCTCAAGTTCTGGTAATAGTTCCTTCAGCTCAGCCTCTGTATCTTGGCTGAACCTTCATTTGTAGCACCTGCAGGCTTTGATCACAAGTTTGCAACCTTGCCTTACACTGAATCACTTCTGATCTTGTAGAGTTGATCCATTCTCCCAGTGTCCTGTTGAAAATTCAACTGGAAAGTAATCCAAGGTTAGTACCACATGACACAACAGGCACCACTTTACACACCACAAATTCCATCATGACAAACTTTGTACCACAAATGGCGTCATATTCACCACATGTGGTGTGGCATGTGGCACCAACCTGGTGCCACATGCCACACCACATATGGCACCACAATTCACCCAAAGCACCACATATGGCAATCCATTACTTCGCACCACAAATGGCGTCAAAGACATCACATGTGGTGCAAAATGTGGATCCATAGTGGTGCCACATTAGACACCACATGTGGCACCACAATGCACAGAAGGCACCACATCCGGCAGGCATCCACCACGTATGTGGCAGATAGCGTGGTGCAATATTTAGCGCAGCAGTTGGCACCACATATGGCAGACAATCCACCATTCACAAGTATCACCATATCTAACATCACATATGACACTAAGTATAGAAACATATGGAAGCCAATTCACTATTCAGATAAGGTACCACGTTTGGTACTATATGTGACACTACATATACTACAAACTACATTATTAACATATAATTGGCACCATATGACTGTCCTGTAACACATTTGGAGCTACATACTACTGTGAACTGAAATTATCCACCACAACGCGACACTAGCAGCACAAATTTCCTACACATAACTTACAACACACCCAAATGAAGAAGTAAGTGGTGTACCTGATTGTTCAAGCTTGCTAGACCTTGCTGGAAAATAACAGTTTCCAATATTAAATTGCATCATATGGTGATTCCAGAAGAAGAGGATTGAAAAGTACCTATTTTTTCAGTGATTTTCCCCGAGATTCTTCTTACAGCTTGAGGAGGCTTGAATTGTGGCCTAGTCATTTCAAGAGAGGAAGCATCATCTGTGGCATTTTGCTTTGCTTCCTCACTATTTGAAATGCTTGCATGCTTCCTCTTACGTTGGGACGGAAAGGCTTTAGACCCTTTTTCTCTTAACTGTTGCCAGAAACTCAACCAGTTTATTTCTTTTCCTTTTGTGTGAAGGTAATACGCAACAGCCATAGTCTGTGAGACCATGCCTCCCCAGGCACACTTCCTTTGTGTGATTTTCCTGTAAAGGGACATATATTCATTATACCTCTCCTTGCTCAGATTCTTCAACCTACATGATGAAACAAAACAATATTTTAAACAACAGAGAATCATGGGCATCCCCGAATCTAGAATGCAACCCACCTGTAAGTGGATTTTCCTAATACTTTCGGTCCCCAAACAGACTCGATTTCTTCTTGTGTGGCGTAATGCTTTTCTTGCCTGTACATTTCATTGTAGGTGTATCCCGTGGCATTCAAGTCCGGTATGATCAGAGCCATTTCGTGATCGATCTTCTTGCCAGAAATCAGAAATGGTCTTGCCGGATTAAGGGAGCATGATCAGAGTTTTTGAGGGAAAATGAAAATTCAGAGTCAGAAATGGTCTTGCCGGATTAAGGGAGCGTGATCAGAGTTTTTGAGGGAAAATGATCGTGTAATTCAGAAAGGACAAAATTTTGAATAAGTAATCATGTGTATATTTGAAAAAATAACTGCCTCTCCCACTACAAATTCGGTAGTTTCCACCACACTTAGCACCCAAAAATATGGTGCTAAAATGCACGTTTTTGTTCCACTACAACATGCTTTCACTCTATACTTAATGTGTTTTCTTGAATATGGATGCAACAAGGTCTTTTTCAATTTTGTTTTATGGCTAGGGCACATGCTATTTGTTGGATGCTTAAGTGGATGGCGGGTTTCCATAGTATATACTTAGCCACACAAATAGAATGTTTCATCAAAGAAATGAAGATGGCACAAGAAATCTTTCAATGGGTTAAATAATATTATATATCCAGTCTTGTTGAGAAGGGATACCGGTATAAGAATAGAAATACCCAAAAAGGTTGTCATTGCACTGACTAGATTTTATAGCAGAAGTTGAGAGAACTGGCACAATCATTTAGATAGATGTATTGTGGAATTTTATTGGGTTTTCAAATTTAAAATGAGAGAACTTCCTTGTGGATTACATTGGCTAAGCAGGAAACAATGCAAAAAGTTTGTTGTTGCATTTGAGGCAAACAGATGATATTACAAATGCAATTGGAGGAGTAGAAGGTAGCCATATTTCTACCACAGCTCCATCTGCATGATGCAAACTATTACAATATGAAAAGATTTCATTCCATACTTTTGCAAGTCGTTATAGATTCTAGGTGATTGGTATAGGACTATGATGTCGTGTGGGCATGAAGCATGCATGATTGGACTCTAATGCAAATAACAGTGACTTATACTAACTTTGAGTCTAAAAAAGTAAGAAGTAATTGTTTGTCTAGTGATGTTGACTACACTCTAAAGCTTTGGTGATTATACCAATTTATGAAGAAAGTTTCTAGTTTCAGTGCAACTGAATAACATTGCAATCTCATCCAATCAAGTACTAAGATATCTTTTGTAACGGACCCATGGAGACCACTCGAGTAGATCCAGGTGTCGTGTTCCCAAGACTGGCATAAATGGGTAGAAGTGACTACTCATAAACGTCTAAATGGTTTTGCCCAGTTGGCTAAGGGCATGTCGATTAGGAACGTTACATTTGGTATCAGAGCAGGGCTATAGGGGCAAGTGTGATCCAGAATACTGTTGGACAGTAGGTCATGACTTGGGCTTGGATAGCTTAATATAACGTTCCTAACTGAGCCAACTGGGCAAAACCGTCTAGACGTTTATGAATAGTCGCTTCTAGCCATTTATGCTGGTGTCGTGTTCCTGGCATAAATGGGTAGAAGTGACTACTCATAAACGTCTAAACGGGTTTGCCCAGTTGGCTAAGGGCATGTCGATTAGGAATGTCACATTTGGTATCAGAGCAGGGCTAGGGGCAAGTGTGATCCGGAATATTGTTGGATGGTAGGTCATGACTTGGCCTTGGATAGTTTAATAATAATAATAATAATAATAAAGTCTATTAACGTCCACGAGAGACCGAGGGCTATGGGACAACATCCGTTTCTAGTACATTCAAAACGTATTGCAAAATGAAAGCAATACTTTAATGCTAATGAAGTTCAGCGTTGTCAAGAATCTCTCGGAGATAATTCCCCAAGTGTGGTAGGATGGAATGGTGCTGGAATAGCTCATCCATAGGTAAACTCCAATCTATCCTAGGATGCTTGGCCCTTAAAGCGTCATGTCTTTTGCAAAAGTAAATGGCGTATCTTTCTGTTTCAACCCCTTCCCCACAAGCACATATTCTTTGGTTCTCCTCCAAGTTTAGCCATCTACCTCGTTCAATCATTAAAGAATGGGAGCTGAGGCGAATTCGTGCAATTGCTCGAACCTGCCCTAGGAACACATTATGAAGACATAGGTATGGTTGCACGGTATGAATCCGTCTCGGATTAAAATCCCTGATATAATACTGAAGCTTCCTTTTCAAAGGGGCACCACAGTAAGCTAAAAAATGCATCCGCTTTAAATTTATCCGTAAGGAGAAATACTCAAATTAATTCGGCCATCCATTTTTGAACATCTCTATACCAAAGAAGCTTTGCCATCAAATTCAAGCTACAAAAATACATTAAGGGCTTGGCATATGAGTGAGTTATCAGGTGCGTTTTTTTCTGGTCCAAGTACCGTAAGGTATTACACATCGATTGGATTTCCAGGGGGTATGATCCGCTATCATACAGCAGTAACTCATATGGGACCGCCCTTTTTACCTTCACCATGTGCAACCATGTTTTCCATATTGATTCAATCTCTTGCCATTTTGATCTGCATAGAGAAGGCCCCCAAATTTCGCTGGCATATAGAATTACTGGAGTTACTAATGCATCAAATAGCTTCTTCCGGAGTGGCCAATATGTGATGTGGGATTGCCGGCATATGTTTGCCATCGAGTAAAAAGCCTTAAGAGCTGCTGCAATTCTGATATCCACTCCCTTTGTCCAAGGCTTTCGTCCTGTGAACAATTCATGTCCCAAGTATTTATAGGACGGAACCTGGGGCGTGGAGGGACACCCAGGGAAGCATAGGGAGAGGGGACCATGCCCGTGGGGTGAATGGCTGCGAGCTCGCTCTCGTAATTCACCGGACAAGGGCCGGATCAAGAGCTTTGCACCACTGGTCCCAAACGGAAGCAGTGAGCTGAGAATTTACAGGAGGGCTATCCCAACCCGTAGGGACTGTCTTGCTATCCAAAAGAGCTCGCAGTTGATTGTAGCCTGCGAGGTGCTGCATATAAACTTGTGCAAAGGGAAGATCCTCGGGATGTCCCAGGTACTTCCTAATCTGTTGCAGCGCCTCAGCTTGCCAGAGAGGCAAATGATGAGCAAGCTCAGGCATGTACTCTTGATGAAGAGCGTGTGTCTGAGCATGATCAGCTAGATAGGGGTTGTTATCCAGAAGCAAGGTGGGGTCACCCTGAAAGTTCTGTTGTGGCCCATCCCGAAATCTCTCACAATGTATCACCCGGATAGAAATCATGAAAAATGTAAGCCATGGGCTGAACAACTCAAGGTGATGAAATCCGGATCTTCGCAGTTGAATGAGATCAAAGACCAAAAGGGCACAAAGATAAACCTTTGTCTTCAATAGAGAGTTCGGCGGATCCAAGAAAATCTGCGGTCGCAGCAGGGGAACATCTACAGACCATCAGCCCCATGCCACTTCGAAGAAAGAGGTGGCGGCGGGCAACCACATAATCCGGATAACAGAAGGAACAGGGAAATCAACAAAGTGTTGCTAACTATGGTAACATAGCCGCTAAGTTTGGTCTCGAGCCTCATCGCCAGACCGAATAGCTTGGTCAGAGTCGTTGTTCGAGGTCACGGATCCCGTTGTCCTTTTCTAACGTATATGGATTGGTCACGGACCCGCTTCGAAAGTGTTGACCTGTGGAGGTGGATTGCCCAGAGCATTGAGTCGGGCACGGCAATCTCGGCCATCAAGAATTTTCGTTTCAACCTCCGTAAGCCGATCTTGGAGAGATGTGAGCCGAGGTCTCAGGTGGAAAGTCGAGCCGCCAAAGAGGCAATTTGAGCGCCACGCTTGTAAGGTTTTGAACTTGAGTGTCAGAATTGTCACAAAGCTCGAGTACAAGGCGCCTAGCTTAGCAATATCTTTCTCCTTGTTACCCGTGAGGGTATCTTTGGACTTGTTTTGCTCCAATAAGTCCCGAATTGTGGTTTGAGCCGAGCTCAGCTGATCCGCAAGTAGGCTGGTCTGATCCCGCACTTTTGAGATCTATACGTGCACGTAATAGAGCCGCGTGCTTTTCTTGAAGTTGAGCCTCCAAAGTTTGAATTTGTGCGCAGCGGCTTGAAGGTCACGGTGAACTGCTGGTCTGAGGCCGCCAGGGCCGTTTGAACCCCATTCATAAGAGCTTCTTGGGATTCTTGTAACTTGATAACAGCAGCTTGAGCATCCTATTGATACTGATACAAAAGCTGACGAGGGTGCTGTGGTGGTGGAGCCTCTTTGTTGCCTTGTTTGTGAAACATGGCGTGAACCGGAGTGCTTTGTTTCAGATGTAGGAGGAGGAGACAAATGACATGTGAGTGGAATTTTGACATGACCGTAAGAAGAAGGGCGTGGCGTCTTGACTTGGTGAGTCTGAGGAAGGGATCGCTGAGTGGAATCATGAGAATGAGGAGGTGTGGGAGGAAAGTAATGACAGATGAGGGCTTGAAGATGGCCTCCCATAGAAGTGGCTACCCGAAGACGGTCAACTTCTTGGAGAAGACAGTAGAACAACAATTGGGGCCAATCAATATGGTGGTTGGAGTGAGTAGCAGTGATCACCATATTATAGAAAGGCTTATTGATATGGGTGTTCTTGATAGAATACCCAAGGAACTTGCGCCACAGAAACTTAACAAAAGTTTCATGGGGCTTGTCAATATTTGTCAGGCGATGCACGTTTGCTTGATAAGCAGGAGCTCCAAACTCAGTGACATCGAGATCCTGTATGGCAGACCAAGATAAACAAGGGGTTTGCAAAGGAATATGGAATACCTCAGAAATCAGGTGCTGGGACAGCGAAATGGTGGTGCCATCTACCACAGTAGTGTATCCATGCGGACTGTTGACGATGTGAGCAAGGAACTGCTTCAACTGGTCTGGATTTGGAGCCAGAAGTTCCATTTGTGAGAATTCGTAAAGCTTCTGGCGTTCTGCGTCTTCACGATTCGGGCCAACAAGGGCTTCACGGAAGGTGGGCGTCAAGAAAGATACTGACTCAAAAAGAGCCGGTTCCCTAGAAGCAGTAGCTTGAAGTGTAGGAAATCTTGGTGCAGCCATGGCAAAGAGCTTTAGAAAAGAACGGTGATGCAAAGGCGGAGAGCAGAGAACGGAGGACGAAGGCGCAGAGAGACGAAAAGGTTTAGGGCGCGCAAATGGAGGCGAAGAGACATGATGAGGACGAAACTGCAACCGTTGATGGGGCCAGGTGTCGAAAGATGCCAAGGAGGCAATGGAGAGGCAAAAATTTGGCTAAGTCCCCAAACAACAAAGGGAGAAGCAATGAACGGTGGAGATGAGACGTGAGAGAATGATCGGATGTGACAGGTGGCCAAAGGACACTCATTAATGTTTGACGGGTGTGAAAAGAAGGAATGGCATTTAATGCTGGCAACTCGAAGTGGGATATCATTAAAACGAATGTGGCAGAAGGTACCATGGCTAGATATGCGGCGGGAGAAAAGATTCTCGTTTTAGAAACAGCCTTGCATTGCAAACACGTTGGCGAATTTTCTGATTGGTCCACATCGACAAGGAGTTCCTCGGTTGGCTATATAAGACGAACCGGGAGTGAAGCGAAGACATCCGATGGCGCTCAGTATGTCTGCGGCTAGTTTGCATGACAAATGCACTATGCCTTCCAATTGCCTGGAGTGGATTACTTGTAAAATGGACTGTCTGGACCTCTGGCGGTGCCACAGTCGTGGCATTGCCATGGACGGGTGGTGCGCCGGCATGGCTGAGCATGCCGATCCCCATACCAACGGGATGGAGGTGATTCTGCACCTCCGCTGGGACCCAGAGAACAACTGGTACCACATCCTGCGTATCACCTTTGCTCCGAACCCGGAGTAGAGGGTTTCTCTTCTTATGACGTAGTAGATAGGGATCTGAGCCCGTTTTTGTATATAGGGCAGTGCCCATAGCGGAAATAGCGGGGCTGTGCCCACATTTTGTAAAAAATTCCACCTATAATATAAATATGCCGCTGTTTTAGTCACTATCTGTTGTGTTTGCGTCTTGAACTGTATCTGTTTGTTGATTTTCACTTTCTGTGGTATGAAATGTTTTGAGGCGAAAGCCATTAACCAGTGTAGGTAATGGAGTTCCATCTAACTCAGCCAGCTGGAAAACGCTGGGTTGAACCACTTGAACAATTTGATAAGGGCCAAGCCATCGAAACTTAAGCTTACCCGGAAAATTTTTGTACCGAGAATCATAAAGAAGAACCAAATCTCCTTCTTTGAATGTTTTTGTCTTCAGACGTTTGTCATGTAAAGATTTTTGCAACTGTTGTCCATGCAGAACACGAATATAAGCATCCCTTTGAAGTTCATCCAACTGTTCCAATTGATATACCCTTTCTTTGAGTGCAGCAGGCGGATTATGGGCAGTAGCCAGTTGAAAACGGAGAGTTGGAAGGATGTATTCAAACGGCATGAGAGCTTCTTGACCATAAACCAATTTGAAAGGAGTGTGACCTGTAGCTATTTTGAAACAAGTATTGTAAGCCCAAAGAACAGTAGGAAGCTTGTTTTGCCAGTCAGTGCGAGAAGCCTACACCCTGCAGCAGTAGTCCATGACTGTCGGATGCTACAAAGCTGCCATGCTCATGATCACAAAACAAGAACAAGACAAGAAAATATGTACAAAGAATGAAGGGGAACGTGGCCAAATGAGGCTCTCCAAATATGAGATCAAACCTGAGTACATCTGAAGAGGCTCCGGTCTAATATAGTGTAGACGGCAAATCTGAGCCCTACATCTAGCTAATCTAATCCCTACACTTATGTTAACCTAATCATGCCAAGTGTCAGTCTGCCACCACTGACACCTAACATGTGCATGCACAATGTTAACCACTAGGTGGTTAACACTGCCTCCCCCTAAAAGTTTTTAGCAGGAAAACAGGTACAGACTTTTATAAGACAAGTCCGACAATTACAACATGGTGCCAAAAATTAGGGGTAAAAATGATGGTAATGGTTGGGTCGTGTCGCCGTAAAAGATCTTCATGAAGGCATTGATGACGAAGAGGATCCGAAGGAATGTCGATGCAGAACATGGATCATAGGAACTTTGGGCCAAAAAAACATGAAGACTATCCCCTTATATTATGGAGAAGTCCATTGTAACAAAGATAGCCCAAAATTTCACTTAAAAACAAGTATAATAGGGGCCTTTAAAAAATAAGCACCATAATAAAAAGGGGCGTGAGAACAAAGCGTGACTGCATCTGCGTCTGCGTCAGCGTGGCCCGTGGGCAGCAGTGTGAGCGTGGGAATAAAAAGCTTGAAGAGCGTGGCTGTTTTTGCTTGACCCGTGGTCAATGGCCGTCAGCGTGGGCGGGAGCGTGAGGAAAGGATCACTGCGTGGGCCGTGAGCCATGGCTGTGATCGTGGGTCGTACAGCGCGGCGACTTAAAAGCGCATGGAGCAGGGACCAAAAATTCAGCGTGGCCCGTTATCAACCAATAATTATGAAAACAGAGCGTGGGGCCAAACAGAGCAGGCAGCCGGCTATGGCGGTGCTGTATCTTTCTATTTGCGGACGATGTGGTGGTGAATGGAGCCAAAATACCTCCGTTGAATGTGGCATGCTAAAGATAGAATAGCGCCGCCGCAACCGGTCGGTGGAACAGAAGAATGCACAATGAAAAATCTAGGGATGGCGGCCAGAGTGAATCATAGCTTCTGAATCTGTTTTAACATCGTCTGAGAGCTTGAGGGGATGTAGCTTGAAGAGGTAAAATGGCCTTGAATCGGTGCTGCATGGCTTAGAAAGATAAAAGATCAGACCCACAAGGAGTTTCAAATGGAATCCAGCTTTCACTGATGAAATTGTTGACATGTTTGCAGATGATATACAGCTGTAAAAAAAACCGACCTGATGCTTCAGAGAGGCTTGCTGGGTTGGAGTTTTATGGCAGCCGAGTTTGTGTTTCTGGACTAACGAAAATACTTGTTTGTTTTGCAGACGAACCAGAAAACCGACATGATGCTTGTTGGAAGACTTTGTTGCAGCCTGCTTAGCTTGAGCAGAGGGATGGGGGCAAGCAGAAATGCTGGCCCTCTTGAAAAACTCAAGAAGAATGCATATAGAAAGCTTGACAGTGCAGGAATAACTCCAGTAAATGAGCAAGAAGATGGTTTCGGCTGCAAATAAGAACATGATGCCACAAATACTCTGTAATTCTAGATGAGTATGCTGCCCGTTCTTGATGATGCTCACTTGTTCTTGAACGATGCTTGCTTACAGGTGATGCAGATGAAAAAGAACTATGATCCTCCATGGAGATTTGAGGCTCGAACTGACATATAGGGGGCTAGCCAAGCTGGCCCTCTGCAAATTTCTGAAAGAGAAGATCACAGCTGCTTGCTCATGAAGATGTGCAGCTCAAGGGACGATTTTTTTATGTGTGCAAATAAGAGCACGGTTTTACCTGATAAGAATCAGAGGAAAAATCAAAATCTGAAACTTTATACAAACCAACACATGAATATTTTTGATAACGTTTCAGAATAGCTTGTTCAGCAGAAGCAGAGAGGAGTGCTGTCACCACTCCAAAAATCCTTGACTGCAAACTGGGCTTGCTGCACCTTAAGAACAGGGTCTTGAGAACAGATTTACGAGATTAAATGGATCAGCTAGCAGAATCATCAGTTGTTTTTGAAAAATTAAAGCCTCCAAGTGGATACAAGAATCAAGAATCGACTTCGTTGGGCAAACTAAGGAAATCTAAAGGGTGAAGAATAGTATACAAGAAGTCTTCAAAACGGAGAAGCATGAGAGCAGCAAGACAACAGCAGGCAGTAAGGCGAAGGAAAGTGATCACGAGCGAACCCGGCATAACGGCGCCAGTGTTAGTTTTGAGTTCTTAGCATACACCCTGCAGCAGCAGTCCATGACTGCCGGATGCTACAAAGCTGCCATGCTCATGATCACAAAACAAGAACAAGACAAGAAAATATGTACAAAGAATGAAGGGGAACGTGGCCAAATGAGGCTCTCCAAATATGAGATCAAACCTGAGTACATCTGAAGAGGCTCCGGTCTAATATAGTGTAGACGGCAAATCTGAGCCCTACATCTAGCTAATCTAATCCCTACACTTATGTTAACCTAATCATGCCAAGTGTCAGTCTGCCACCACTGACACCTAACATGTGCACGCACCTAACATGTGCATGCACAATGTTAACCACTAGGTGGTTAACAAAGATCTTTATTTGCAGTGGGGCGCTGGAGATACTAAGGGCCTCTGTGTTCTTGACAATCGTAACATTACGTTTTATATATGGTGGATGTCGTGCATCGAGCCTCACTTTTACCTTGGCTAGAATGATCAGGAACGGCAAGTACACCATGTCTAGCAGCTGGATAATCTCTTCTAACACAGCCCACATGAATGAACACAGGGTAGGATCATCCTGAACCCTGCTCGTTGCATGCCTTCAGATATCTGAACAATTCTGTATGGGCTGCCAGCTGGTTATGTGCCAGTTGAGAGAAATGGACCTAGTAGATATAGGTATTGGGATGACCCCTTCCCCGCTGATGAGGCTGATGATAATTTCCATGATTGTGACCCCACGTTCAGCCCTGAGGTTCAGATACCTGATCATGATGCTGATTACATTCGAGTTTACACAGGAGATCATACCATGGTTGTTGGCTAGGCCTGTTAGTTTTTCTGTGATTGTACAATTTCCTTTATTTATTGCTATTTTTGTTCCAGGTTAGAAATAGAGGTTGATGTGAATGCCCAGGATGGTGCAGGTGGTCCTATGGTGCACATAGATCCTTCACTTATCAGTTCTAGCGTGGATGCCTCTCATCCTGACGCTCGAGTTTATCCACCGGAGTTGGAGGAGACATTCTGTGCCGAGGAGTTCATGAACCAGCTAGTTCACATTGGCACGGAAATGCGTAGGATGGCAACCTCAATGCATATTCTTAGGCGTTAGCTTCGTAGGTTTTACTTGGCAATTGATACTGCTATGAACAATGTTGCATGGGAATGGCTCGGAGTTGCCACATCTGAGCTTCATATCTTAGGTCGCATTTGAGCTTTGCAAGGGCACTCTTGTCACAGGAGATCCGGGCATTAGATAGCGTCATAAGGCAAGCTCGCTTTAGGGAGCTGCGCAACTGAGTCTGTGATGTTTTGTTTTGTGCATATACATATGCCATGTTTGTGTCCTAAGAAAAATAACGGTTTCATTTGATGTACTTCTATTATGGTGGTGTATTACATGTTCGCCCCTTATATTTTGGCTTCATGCCATGGTTTTTGTGCAAGGGGTGATTGTGTGAATGTACATATGGCACTTTTGTCTTGTAAGAAAATAACAGTTCCACTTAATTTACTTCCATTATTTTGTCTTATAAGAGAATACGGTTTCACATAACTGACTTCTGTAATGGTGCTGTATTTGTATGCTCACCTCTTGTATTTTGGCTTGGGACCATGGTTTTTGTGCAAGGGCTGACCCCATGTTGACCGCATACTGGTTGCCTGGATTCTCACAGCCAGCATATTCTATTAAGTAATTGAGACTATAAACTGAATTATGATAAGGTACCTTCACAAACGAATTTGAAAACACCTACACCACCAGCAGAAACATCATCCTTGTATATTCTCGGCCAGCCCAAGCATCGAATCCCTTAGCTCTGACATGTTCATCTGTGCCCCATCACGCCGTCCAGTTCAGATCGGCCACTGCATGATGCTGTCGTTACCCTGTTGCCCTAAGCTGCCAGCTCATGAATCCCGTAGACTCTCATCTGTTTTTCTTTTTTTTTTTTTTCTCTCTGATTTTTCACCAAAGGGAGTTCACATAGTTATATCCGTACAATTTAGGTGAGTGACCCAAAAGGGTTTATTTTGGACTTGAACCATACATATACTCTTACCTAGGGGGCTTTTTTTAGACGACTCTGCTTCAATATGTGGCTGAAATAGGGGTTTTTGAAAGATTTCTAAGGCGTATACAAGGGGGTTTTCGGCGACCCCTTGCTTGCACGCCACATGAGGTACCCCCTATATGATAGGTGCATCCCCCGGGTTTTTCACCATCATTCATAACCACTATTACACAAGACCGTCATTGATAGTGCCTTTTAGATATCTTAGAACCCTTTTTTCTGCAAGCCAATGTTGTTTTCCAAGATTTGTGCAAAATCTGCTCAACATATTAACTGCATATGCTATATCTGGCCTTGTACCATTAGCTAAATATAGTAGACAACCTACTAATTCCTGATATGATACTGCCTCCGTTTCTTCAACTTCAGCTATTGTTTTAGGAGACATATTACTGCTTAATTTGTGCCCAGGTATTATGGGTGAGCAAACTGATTTGCAGCTTTGCATTGAGAATCTATCAAGAATTCCTTGAATATTCCTACTCTAAGTGACAGATAGAATTTTGTTCTTTCTGTCTCTACGAATCTCCATTCCAAGAAACATTCTCAGCTCACCTAGATCAATCATTTTGAATCCTTGCTTCGGAATATTTTTACTGCTATCCAAGCAACTTGTATCATTGGAAATCATGACAAAATCATCAAGTTTCCATCATTCTTAGGTTTCTGAAACCCATGATTACACAAGAAGGCATCTATACATTCACATAAAGACACACAACGGTGGTCAATTGGACATCTATGACTCGAAGTCAACTGGACTTCGTAGGTTCAAACAGAGCATATATACAATTAAATACACAAGGCAAAGTAGAAATGTAGGAGATGCAAGCGGCATCGGAATATCCAGAGAACTTCCATGGACGACTCAGAAGAATGTATGCCAATTGCTTTTCTCAGGACAAGAAAGATCTGGCATTACCAGATTGGTCCTTGTCTCATAACTTCGGTGGTCAGAAGCTTCGATGCTGGAAGTGCGTTCGCAGGTGGGTCATTTCTTATAGATTTGAAGGATCCTGCAAAAGCGGTTGCATGTATGTTTCCTGCATTGAATAAAAGCAAGGATTATATTTTCCCATCAAGCTGAGACTTGGAACTTTTACGCTTTGTAACACTTACAGAGACTGGAAGGACGTTTCTCTTAACCTTAGTCCGCGCCGCAAATACCATACATGCAGAATAGTTACCCCAAATGTTGACTGATGTCTGCACAGCTCCCAGTAACCAATCCATAGCATATAGAATTGACAAATCCCGAATAAATTCTGGGTAACCAATTCCCTGCGAACAAAACAAATGAATTTCTTTTCAATGCCAACACACAAAGGTGCAACTTCTACCTGCATTACGGTGATCATTGTGACTAGCCCAGCACTTGGTACTGGTGCAGATCCAATGGCTGCCAATACGGACATGATTGCTAAAACAAAGAGTTTGCTCGAAGAAAGACTGAGACCATGTGCCTGCATGCCAAGCCAATTATAAAGGTGAAAGAACTTGTGGGGAGGTATGCATGTTATACCTGACATATATACAAGACAGACATTGCTTCGTATAAGGCTGTTCCATCACGATTGATATTTGTTCCCAAGGGAATAATAAAGTGCACAATACTCTGATCACATCCCTGTGACTCTGCACATTGCATTGTAACTGGCATCGTGGCCGCACTAGAGGATGTACCCAAACCCATAAACAACGCTGGAAGAAAATTCCTGCATGATCATAAATGTTATGCAATTTCTTAGAAAATGATAAGAACTGGTATTTGCCTGTACGTTACCTGAATGATTTATAGATGTTCCTTCGTGTTAATACAAATACTATCGCTGGCAATGTGATAAAAGAATGAATGAGCAAACCACCAAGTACAGTTACTATATACAATCCAAGTGACCTCAATAAATGTTGTATGTCATGTGCTTTTAGTATTGTGCCGGCAGTTAATGATGCGACTCAATTGGAGCCAAAATAACCACCATGAAGACCTGTCAGAAAGCAACCATAAATTTATATGCTTTAATATTATACTCTTACATGACGTACATACAAGAACGTTTGAAATTGGTATGATGCAAACTTCTCTTGGCAACAAACTAGTCAGCTACCAGTATGATACTAGTGTCCACAAGAAGAGTCTCTTGATTGTCTTATGTGCTAAAAGCATTATGCTTATTATTACAGACATATGAGGCTTTCTCCAATTGGTGTTACGCAATCTTGCTAAGGTAATGTCAGTAAGATATTAGTGCCCACTAGAAGGAAATACTATATGCTTAGACTTGAAATATTTCACAAAAGAGCCACATGGTGATTGCAGCATTATATTTTGTTAACAAACTTATATATGTGAAAAACAGGTCCCTATCATTATCTACTCATTTTCATAGGAAATCGAACTTAGGCATGAACCAGCAAGAGAAGGACAACCAACTGGAGTTATGTTTTAAGGCCAGAGATATACAACCACCAGTTTTACAGGTTGCCACTACAAAATACTAAATCTCAAGCATTATAACACTGCTTGGTGCCCCGTCCACAAAAAAAATCTGCAGCGGTTGAAGTGGCATTTCAGCAATTGATTTATGATCATCATCCAAAACAGAAAGACTTTTAAGATATCCAACAACAACAGCAAAACAATGCACCACAGCAAAACAATGCACTTCTTGTTACATATAATGCCAGATTCGCATTTCAGTGCACCCAGCAACATGAAGCAAAGCTAAGAAGACAAAATCCAGCATTTACAAAGTGATGAAAGCAACAACAAAAAGAATTTCTTACAATTTTAAGCAAAGCTGCATTGCACAGTTCTATCAAATGAACAAATGGATGTGCTTGCTCTCCTACATTGATAAAAAGAAAACATGTAAGCAATTATGAACACAGACCTCAAAGTTACAATGTAATTGTTTAAAAAGAGAAACAAAACACACTATATACCAAGTGTATTAACAGCGAAAGCAAATAGGATAGAGAATGAAATGACTCCAAGATAATTAGGCTGTGAGGCTGCAGCAACTATGTTTGTTGGAATGAGCTTCCGCCCAACATCCAAAAAAGACTTCACAACTGATGTTGCTTCAGAACTTGTGGGCCTGTGAAACACAGCTAACAAAACAAATCAGGGAACAAACTGGAATTAACTTCATTATAAGATGGTGTTTTTGCTCACAAATTTAGAAGCGTGGAATTTTGTGTTTGACATGTTGAGCCAAAGGCGTTCTCAGCTTTAAATGGTGCACTACTTCCTGGCCTGATGATTAACATCAGAACCAAACCAAGACATGTCGCTAAAAGCATGGAACATATGTAATATGATAAGGCCCATGTGAGCAACCTTCCAACTCTGCAACAGGATACATTTATAGTGGTCAATATAGGAGCTGCATAAATTCTGTTCCTACAGGAAAGGTGGGGAAGGGGAGAAGTAAGAAAGAAAAGAACAACAATAGATATGTATAAGATTCAATTTCCTAGACTAGACAATGTAAGCCAATTCATCATTCGTACCGATTATTAGCATGTCTCCCACTGAAAACTCCATTCATCAGAGCAAAAACTATCAGTGGTAGAACCAGCTCTTGTAGAGCTCGAATAAACAATTCACCAATATAGCCTGAAAAAAAAATTAGATCTATCAAAAGAGATAATACCTGAATACTGACCACCCATATAGGAAAAGTTAAATTACCTATTAATTCAACAGTCTGGTCTGAAAGATGGGTGTTGTAGAGGCTGGCCCCGGTGATAGCTCCCACAGCGACGCCAAGCAAAGTCCACCAAAGCAACATTTCTATGCGGAAAGCATAGCTCCACAATTTTTTTAATCCGGCAGGAATCATCTTGACGAAGACTGCAAACAATATTGGGAACCGCCGTTTCAGCATGGGTACGTAATAATTTGAATTTGAATATATACCTTTTGACGACAAGGCCAGGGTAAGCTCTTCGGTTTAGGACAAACCATTCTTAGCCTGGAGTTGGAGTTGGTATTAATCTTAAAATAATTGAAATTCCTAGCTCTTTAGCAGGCTTGCCTAACCCCTACAACATTTCCTGGAATTCTAGACTATCCACGTGACATATCCACGTGTATGTCACATCGTGTGAAATATGCGGCATAATTTGATTCTTTGGATTTCTTATTTCCAAATCTGAGAATTTTGTGAAATTTCACTTCGAGCATCTTCAGCTCCGTACACTGGAGCAAGGAATTAGGGAGTTTTCTGCAGAGTTTCTCCAGTTCTGTATGTGGATTTTGGCGACACTGGAGCAAGGAATTAGGGGGTTTTTTAGAGCCTTTTAGGTATGCCGGAAATAGTCCTCCTTATTAAAAACACAAAAGTCGAGATCAAGATGTAAACATCTTTCTTTGTTAGAGTTTCGGATTCTGGCATTTGGGCTAGTTTTACATGTTCTCCTCCCAATTTTACGTCCCAACACAGAAGGCCACTTTTTTCTTGAGGTTTTGCATCCTAAATTTCTTTACAAATAGAGCAGACTGAAACAATAGCTATTTGCTACTTAATTTCATTTGCTATGTGCATGGCAGAGGGTAAGCAACATATATCATTGAGTTTTTAGTTAATTCTTCCTCTATTTATTTTGGTATTCTACAGAATGTCATCAAGACAGAGCTATTGAATAACGAGATGACTTTGCATGCTTTTGTAGATGGGTCGAGGTCCTCTTCTCAAAAAAGAGATTGCATAGAAAGACTCTGGAAAACCTTAGTAGGTGTTGTTGCAACCATGCAAACCATGGGATTTGTTGCATTCCATTAGATTTAAGAGAACTCTCTGGGATAAGCATTCATTGTCTGCTCATAGCTCATGGCATCTTTCTATCGCAATGCAATTCCTGGGCCTTTCATGTTATTCAGTTCTTTAAATCTTAGATGATTGTTTCTCACAGAGCATGGTAAATATCGATGTATTAATCTTGAATACATCGTTGGTTCTAGAACTGCATGGAGATTCATAATAAGATTTCTCATAAATTTCTATTAACAGTAATGAATAAGTGATTAATCTCCCTGAACAAACACAAACGATATTGTGCTTGTACACATCATCAATCCATGTCAAAGGACATGATGATGTGGAATGTGTCCATTCATGAAGAGATGCCATTCACATCTCTTCACATACTATGTAAAGCCACAATCCAGGCTATTTGGATTAATCTCTGATCAATACAATTTTTCGCATAATTCTATTTCATAACCTGGTATCAGAGCCTCGTTAAAAGGCTAAAGATGGTGAAGACTGCCTTGTAGAGCAGCCCAATCAATCCAAGCAATGGAAGCAAACGATCCTGGACACAATAATGTGGAAGAAATTAAGGTTTATTCAAATCTTAAATTTTTTTCTCTAAATCTAGCTTACGCAAGCGCACATGGAGCAATGAGATCATGCTGCCATCATATTGCTCATCGAAGCAATTTATTAAGGTTTCTATACAAGTGTTTAAAAATTGGAAACACCCCAGCCAAATTCATGTTGAGGTCCCAGCAATGAAGGCTGTGTAGATCGTAAGTTATGTTGAAGCAATCAGATTATGCTCAACTATTATGCCAGTGAACAAGACACTAAAGACCATGCATCAAATTGCATGAAGATCTCCAAGCGAGATGCCTCTACGAAGAACCATGCCGTAGAAGGAAATTGCAGAAAAACAAGATCCATTAAGCTACTAGAGATTTCCCTGTGCATAACAGAAATCACAAAAGGTGCAATTCTTATGGACCAACCGATAAGGCATCGACCATTTTCCTAGGGCAATAAAGCAACCACAAAATCGGTGCTGCCTTACCTTGATTATCAAAAGCTATCAAAGCTATACACCATTCGGTAAATCCGAGACTGCAGCCATGACATTGAATTGCATGGAGACCAGTACACCCCTCGGCAGTGACAACAGAAGATTTGGACCAGAAATAAGTCGCGGCAAATTAAGCCTTTATCAATCTATTTTTGGAGGGCACCGAATATGGTTCCTCTCCTTTTATACAGACAACAAATCCAATTACACTGTATACAAAATTCGACTAGAATAGGTCGCGGCTTAGCAAACGTCAAACTTTTTGACAGCACATTATTTGACAAAAACGTTGCCACGTGGCCTACGAGCTGCACCTGTGCCTCAACAGATGCATCTTTTCTGGCCACAACAACCGCTCCAAATTCGATTCAATCTTTCTCTGTTCTCTTTGACAAGATTTTTTGATGAGCCTGATCACCTCCTCAAAGATTCAAAGTTTATAGAAGAAAATCATTCTGATTTGGAGCATCTTGCCATTCCCAACTAGCAAGATAATTTTTTCAAAGATTTCCTTGGTGATTATCATAATGCGCAAAGGCAAAGAACCTGCCAAAGATACCAGATCCAACGAACATTCGAACTCTCAAGGATATTCAAGACAGCCACCTCCTCCAAAACGAGCAGTGAAGTATTCTCAGAATTTATTTGCCATGATGCCAGAACTCTTTCATACTTCTAGTAAAAAGAGTTAAAATAATGGATTGTGAATTAAATTCTCATAATCCTAATATGGACTTAAACCCAGTACTCCCAACCTAGATCTTGTTGGAAGTTCCCAAGATCAAAAGGGGGAGAAGTTAGGGAAAGCCATAAGCACATGGCACCTATGTCTATAAGAGAAGAGTAGTTGGAGTTATTCTGGAAGTTTGATCTTGTAAACTTCCAAAGACTTCGATAAGTTCAAGTATTGCAGCTTACGAAGTTAAGGGTAAATCCACAACCCTAGTGGCATCTAACTTGTATATTTGGGAATAAGACCACACTTGATGGCATCCATATTAGTGAAGACCACATTATGGTGGTAGTGTTTATATTGATGAAGCTGCAAGTATAGAAAGGAGCAATGAAGACTCCAAAATGTGAAGCCGCCACAAAGTCTCAAGAAGAAGACTATTTCAAGGTTTGTTCATGAAGATTAAGGGGGGGTATTAATAGTAATGAATAAGTGATTAATCTCCCTAAACAAACACAAATGATATTGTGCTTGTACACATCATCAATCCATGTCAAAGGACATGAGTCCATTCATGAAGACATTCCATTTACATCTCTTCATATACTATGTAAAGCTACAATCCAGGCTATTTGGATTAATCTCTGATCAATACAATTTTTCGCAGAATTCTATTCCATAACAATTTCTCTACCATAGCTCTGAGCAGACTTGGTTGCATCTCTAGACTGTAATTCCCTTTAACAACTTTGCTCTTACCTTAGAACCCAGCTGGATACCATCTGTATACTGGTCTATATGTTGGTCAGCCAACCATTTTGACTCTAGATTGTATAGGGGAAGGGAAGCAGGGGCTCCCCTTCCGCAAAACGCGCAGACCCACTCCCGGCTGCTATAGGGGAAGGGAAGCAGGGGCTCCCCTTTCGCAAAATCGGTAGGGGCCCCGTGACCGGCAGCAGCCGGGAGCGGGCCTGCCAAGTTTTGCGGAAGGGGAGCCCCTGCTTCCCTTTCCCTACAATATAGAAGTTGGGGAATCGAGTTTTTGAAGCATCTCTGCGCACCTGTTTTTGGAATAGAATAGAATAGAGTAGAATAGTTTTTTTAACGTCCACGGAGACCAATAGGTCATGGGACCCATACAATGGGCTAGTACAATCATTACTACTAGGATTAAAAAACCCCTGCCTCGAAAGAACCGACGAATCCACTGTCATTAACAGGATCTTCTTCAAGGCAGTTTATTTGTCGACAAATACTCCAGGTACCTTTCCCATGTTGTTTTATTTGTTGTATAATTTTAATGTCAAGTTTCGTTAAAGCTTCATTGCAATTGCTCCAGATATATCATGACTATTCTGCAAATAAATTGCTCTGTCTAAAATTCCTTAGAGAGGAGGTTTTCTTTTCCTTTTCTTTGTAAAACTTCAAGATTTTAATTCTTTGAATCCAGACTATAAATTCTTGAGTTAATTTAATAGCTTCTCTGAAACTACATTGCTCTGTACAGAATCTTTCAGATTATATACATCTACGTTCTTATTTGATGCAGATGGCTTCACAACCTGAGATTGTGCATTGCACACAGTAAATTGATGTCCAGCAAGACAATGAGCTGCACGCTCAAAACAACCCGCCATATCCAAAAAAAATACCATGTTGATGTTCTGCACTTCCACAACCACCAGCATTCCCATTTTTCGGCCTCCAATTTACCTTTCTATCAGATTCATGGCAATAACACCATGCCATTGCCACATTTTGTAAACCATGTGCCATACTCTTCTACGCCACCTTATTATGTGCTTGCATCTCTAATAGATTTGACAGCGCAAGTGCTAATAGAGAATAAACCTCAGCCCAAGAGACAACGCCGATTAGCAAATGCTGAAAAGCTACCTCCTGGCAAAAGAACTTCAAAAGGAGACAAGGATAAACTAGACAGTGCAGTCATTAAGAGGCCAATAAAGGAGAAAAGGACAAGGTAGATGCTGCTGGGAAGTGTGCAAGATGGGAAGATAAGTGGACCGTTTCCTTGATCCATATTCGATGCGAAATGCACGATGAATTCTCAAAACCACCCAAGCAAGGTGTGAATCTTTGGGTTTCTGTTTGGACAAAGCTTATATCGGTGTGCCCGAACTTTGATAAGGACCATGAAGCATGCAGGAAGAAGTGGAAAGCTTTATATAATGAGTACAAGGAAGTAAAAGCACACAATAATGTCTCAGGCAATGATAGGGCTGATGGATCTCAATGGTACATGTTAATCGATGAGTACATGGGAAGTAGAGCAAATGTTTGCAAAGCAGTACATGGTGCAGCGATCTCTGAGACAATTGATGATGCAGATGTCCAGCAGGTTGATGAAAAGCCAAATGTGAACAACAAGAAAAGTGTTGGAGACAAACAAAATGCACTGGTGCAGGTAATGGAAAAAGGGAGGCAGGAACTCCTTCAACAAATGGCAATTTGGGAGGGAAAAAGAGTTGAAGCCATAACAACTTGCATGCATCTATTGCAGAACTCGTGAAGAAGATTTAACTCATCCATGATTTGAGCACTGAGTTAACAATTTTGTAAACATCTATTTTTTTATGAAACTGATTTTGAAGCTATTGTCATGATTTAAATCTTCATTTTAATATTGAGTTCTTGTTTTGTGATATTGAGTTTTGTTTCAAAATGTTCCTTTGGAAGTTGATTATGCTGGAAATCTAACTTACAGTAAAGGCTATGGAAGTTGGTTGACTATACTGAAAATCTAACTTACAGTAACTTCTGCCCTATGTAACGGGAAGATGTTATATTGTAAAGAAGATCCCTGATTTTTTGTGGGCACTGAGTCGTACAGATTATAAGCATGGGTTCCATTGTTTGACAGGACAATCAAAAGCTAATTTCAGTTGTGACAACATGTTAGCTATGAAAACAAGAGTGAATACCATCAAAGCTGCAAAGTGGTATGTATTTAGCCACAATGCTGAAGTCCAATCTGAGGGTGATCTTAAATTGTCACCAAAATGAGTTAGCTTGTGAAGATATGGTGGTCTCTCTGATAAATAGCCCTGAATAACAGTGGGAAACATGTTTAAAATATAAAGCTACTCCAATTCATGCTGCACATGGTGATTGATTTGCTCAATTCTAGATTGCTGGCAAGCTGTATTGAAATAGTGAACATAAGCCAGCCAGGGGAGTCTCTTTAAGTATTTCCAAGTTCAGGATTGATACATGCTATAACATAGCATACATGCTATAATACAGCATTTTAGTTCCAGCTAGTCCCCGCCCACACCTCCTCCCCCAGAGCATAATGGTACTAATTATTTAATGCATGGCTAGGTGGGCTCCTACGGGTTGCACCTTGTGTATCTATAAAACCAATTGCATTGAAGCCTCCCCATGCATGTCAGTTTTACCAGCATTGTTATATCATTACACTTTTGCCTTTACTACTGTAATTTTTCTATTTGCGCAATGTCTTTTTGGTGGCCCATACCTCATTGCCCATAGAAAACCGCAGTCTAAACTAGTCTATCAACATCTTATATTATATTTGAACCATGCATGGCAACTTCAACCCAATGCTATAGAGTTATTCAATACATTGACCCATCTATCATTATCCTCTGAGAGAAGTATTTGTAAGATCCTTCAGTTTCTAGTATTTCACTCCTATAAGTAAACTTGTAGTTGCCACCATTGATGCAAACGTGGACCTATAAATGTAAGGGACAGAGACATGTAATTCAGCACCTATAATGAGAATAATAAAAAAGCTGACAATTGAGATAACTTAGAGCTTCTCTAGCAGCTAGATGTATGCCTTTCCCTTCTTTCTGAGAGAATTCTTATGACTACATTGTGCTGCATTTACACTTTTCAAAACCCGCAGGGAAATCATCTCAAATGACATATAAATTGGTCCAACTTATAGGTTTCTACCAGCATCATGACATCATAAGACTTTTGTATATACTACTTCTGTAATGTTTTTATTTGCCTAAGGTTTTTGATAGCTCATATCTTATTCCCATAACTGCAGTCTGAACCAATACCTTCAATAGTATGTCCTTCAGTTGCCAGTTCCATAAGTGAATCTTCTTATATTATTTCTGAACCATGCACAACAGTTTCTATCAATACGTTGATCCCATCAATAATTATCTGTAGAGACACCCCACATACATTTGTAAGCTCCTCCAGTTTCTAGTGGTTCAGCACTTACTATGAGACATTCTAAAACATTCTAAAATATTCTAAAACAGTGCCAGCTGGTTAAGTCTAGGCCTCAAATTATTCCGTAGATGCTAGAAAAAAAAATATTAATCACATATTTCTTATAAACTAGAATAATATTAGCTAAACTAACCCGAAATTCATTCCAAAGCCTTCTATGGTTTAGATAAACAATACAAAATTTCACTTTCTTACTCTCTGGTTGGTGCGGACGCGAAAAAAGTTAAGCTAAAATTATTATTATTTTCCCAATCTTTTCCATTTACTTTAGCCAACTTTTTTTGAAAATATGCTAAAAGATCGCCAAATAGCTAAGTTTAGCCCTTAAATTATTCCATGAAGCAAGCTGGTACTTTGATCCACACTCTCCAGTGCTTGACGCAAACACATCTAATAATCGACAGTAGCAGTAAATTGTGTAGCATATGCAATTGTTTCCTGATTGCCAACATCCTTGTGGATATAGCTATCTAGTGAGATATATATTTGTGAATGCTACTTCCACTAGATCCTTGATTGCACTTTCTGGACGAAGCATCTTGGGTACACCTGTTGGGGGTATTCCTGGCAAAACCTCCAACCTCACTGGTCAGGACCTCCAGGTTGCTAAAGGCAACCACTCTTTTCTGAAAACTTGCTGAGATAATGCTCAAATATCAAGAAGATGTCAGTATCCCAAAACAATAAATTAACGGTTTCAGCAAAAGTTCTACTAAATGACCTTCATGTCAATTTTTTGCTTAGTTCCAGTTCCTGACGCTACTCAAGTGTATATTGATCATACCCTAAAAAGTCAGCAACCAGTGATCAAACAGGTTTGCTGATATAGAGCTCTCTGACCCAGTCAAATTTGAGTCAATAGCCCAACCAGAGAGCTCTTTTATGCCAATTAATTTCTAGCCCAACTTTGAAGTTTTTGTTTAATAGTCCATGCTCCTAGGGTGCTCTAGAGCAAATACTCAGAGGCTCTTGCTCAATGATTTGCTAGGTATAATGCTACAGATTCTTTTTTTGATTTCTGTGCAGGAAAACAGAGAGCCTAATTGACAATCCTATATCTAATTCTCTTTTTGAGCTAGGGTTAGCTTTATATAGGAGTTGAGTAACTTATGAAACTAATGCAATGTTATGTGACATGAAGACTAAGCCTACTCTAATCCAGAAGCTATATTTAGACTTGAAATTGATCTTAATAAACCCTGTTTTTTCTTTTAAAAGGCTGAAACAATCCTAGACCCTATTTTTCTTCTTTTTGTCTTTCTTTTATGTGATTTTTAATGCATGTAATAAGGCCATTGTAATGTGATACTCGAAATATCTAATTTTTTGGATAACTTTAAACTCAAAAGCTTATCTTAAAGTGAGAACAATGCACAAACCAACTTTCTCTTACCAATTGCACATCATGAAAAAGGTACACATCATATCCCAAGCTCTTTGTCTTGGGCACATGATCAAAGTAATAGAATATGATGAAATCTTCAAATTTGCACCAGAATAACAGATACTCTGAGGCAAGGAAGGTCATTCACACTCGAATCTCATCAAACCAGTCCAGTAGTATGTTGTAGAGGTCAATAAACTTGCGCAGAAGCCGACCCCAACTCTGAGATGAATTCCCCTTTTTAAATTTTTCTCATTTCGGTCTGTTCTTGGCATTTGGATCTTTTTCGTTTGTCCTGGGCGGGTTTAAGGGTTTTTTGATGCAAATAGGTCCAAATTGGGAGCTTGGGCTAATGATTGCCTGGATAGATCCAACAATAAAGCCGGATCTTGGCCTGGCCTTTTTAGGTTTCAAAGGTTTTCAAGAAGGAAATATCCCACAGGCATCGAAGAAAAAAGAATCCGGGGTATATAAGGAATAATAATAGCAGGTTTAAAAATTCACGTGCTGCCTTCGCGTGGGATTTGGCCCGTTGCCGCTCCACACGCCCGAGGGTACCACGGGGGGATAGGGGAAAAAATTTATTTCTTGAACTAAGGAATGAATCCCAAGAAGCCACATTCCAAGGTCAAGACAAGGTCTTTTTTTTGAGCTTTTTTACACCATATGGCATCTTTTTTTATATTCTTCTTGATGGGAGGATCTTTTTGGAAAAAAAGAATTTTCTATTTTTGGAATAATATGGCTAGGAAATGGTGATGTGGCAAGTTTTAGAGTGTGAGTGGGCAGTCTTAGGGTGGCATGGCATGATGATATGGCAAAGAACCTTCCTCCTAGTCAAAAACTTCTGTGAAATGAGAAAATGATGTGGATGACGTGTTAGGTGGTGATGTGTCATGTTTTGTGATCTCATGGTGGAAAATTCACTTCAAAATTTAGAATTTTGGTAATGCCTAGGCCAGTTTTTGCCTTTGCAAGCTTTGTGTTGAGAATGTACACCTTTTTCTCTCCATTTTGTTTTTTAGAGAGAGAACGTGGTACCATGACCATTAAGAAATCATTTTCAATGGGAATTTTTGCATTTTTTCAAGAATGGATGAAGTATAATGGAGTGTGTGAGTTGTTCATGACTAGGAGGAAGATTTTGGCCAACTTGGATTAGGGAGATGGTGAAGGCATATGGGGCCAAGCAAGTGAGATGGATGGAATCAAGGGATGTGGCAAAACATGAGTCATGCCAAAAACTTGTATTGAACAAATGTCTTACTTTTGAGGGGTCTTCCAAACTTGGTCTTGTCAAGAGTCTTTTCATGTTGATTTTGAGCTTCCATGATCCTTTGTCCTCTTCACGATGCTCAAATAAGAGTCCTTGCTTGGGTCTTCTTCTAGAGGTTTTCAGCAATCATTATTTTCAAAGAAGTAAGCTTGGTCCTTGCACACAATTTTTATCAAAGTGTTAGCCAATCAAGCGAGATGTGTGAATTGCTCTTCTATGCTGCCAAGAAGTGGCAGCATCATGCTAAAAAAGAAGCAGGCTGGTCTTCCAGCCTCTTAGAGCTTCGAGTGCCTCCATTTGCCAACTACAGAAAGTTGCCTTTGATGGGAAGGTGGTAGGGAACATGGATTTTTGTGTGGAGAAAGAGTCAAGTAAGTGTGGCAATGGACAACATATGAAGGATGATGATGGCATGACTGATGAACCTGCATGACAAGTGAGCAAAAATATTAGAACACTGGGACTGCCTTGTGGAATTATGGAGGCAGCTTGATGTGGTCAAGAATATATGACATGTTCTGTGCTTCAAAGAGAGCAGGGACTTTGAAGATTGTTGCTGAGCTCTTAGATCTCTTTGTTTAGAGATTCTTCTCTGGCTGCCATTAACTCTTATCCAGGGAACAAACTGCCTCTTATTAGGGATATCAGAATAATCTCTAATAGGATGCAGAGAACCATTCTGATTGTTAATATCATCTTCAGAACTCGTACTGTCTTCCTTAATATCACATATCACAAAATAATTATGCCTATGATTGCATTTGTGGCATAAGTTTGGTAAACCAACCAATTTAAGCTGCAGATTAATTTGATTTCCATAGAAATCAATAATTGGAACAGACGTGGGAATAGGTTTAGAAATATCAATTTGAATAAAACATTTTGGAGGCCTGTAAGATGAATATTCAGTTGTCAAATATGAGCCAATGGAGTTGAAATTTCTTGAAAAGCAGTCTTCATTCCAATAAATAGGGTTAAGTTCACTCATGGTGACAGAAGCAACATGGAATTTCTTGAATCCATTCAGAGATAAAGTAGGATACCATTTAAGAAATGATAGATGAAAGGTATCACAAGTTGATTTGCCAAGCTTAAGAATATATTTGGATGTTCTCTCACAACCACATTCTGCTAATAGATAAGGATAGTTCAGCCAGTATATTGAATTAATGGTGATGCCTTTATGAAGCCTTAGCAAATGGTCCCAGAGTTTTTCAATTTTAATGCCAATAGAATCAACTCTAATAACCACAGCACATTTCGAAAGACATTCAATTCTAGAGGATATCTGAGGAGAATTTAAATGAATACCTGAATGTTAACTGGTGATCTCGATTGTTGGAAAGCAAAATCTTCAGCAAGAGATTGATCAGAGATTATTGGAGCAGAGGGCCTCGGGATCGTTTGAAAAGGTTCACCATTTGCATCCAGTGGAGGATCTCTAGAGAGGTTGTCCCAGTGGGGAGGAGAATTACTGAAGTGATGCATATCTTTTGCAGTATAAACCAGGTCAGAGAAATCACCAAATTTAAGCACATTGCTGGGATCAGAGTTGAATGAACTTAACTGTGACAAGAGATCGGATCTTTGATCAGCTGGTAGGAGCATGAAATTGTGAAGCAAAGCCAATGAATGCAAATTTAGGTTATGCGAGTTATCCATTTGAGTTTTTTTGAAATTTTTGGGGAATTTCCAGGAAAGGCAGGGGAAATAAAAGGGAGAGGCCGAAACTAAAGATAGATAGCTAGAAAATTGGAAATTGGGATCAAGAAAATTGAAATCTTGGAAAGAAAATTAAAAAGAAGCTTATGGATTAATTTACCAGATAAATGCCAAAAGAACACTGAATTGCTGAACTATTTAACCTCATTCTGAATAAATTTTGACTGAGATCTTTTGATCTGTTCAATCACAAAACATCTAGAATTGAGCTGTTGAAGTAATATTGCTTTTTCCAATGAATTCGAGCGTCCAAGCATCAATAATTTCACTAGCAAATTCTTCAGAGTCTGGGACAAAGAAATATTCAGGCAAGAATAGATGATCTGGAAAGGTTTGTTTGCAAATTAACTGATCCCAGAGCTCAGAGTGAGAGCCTTGCAAAAAACCACAGGTAATTCTTTGATCTTGCTTCAGAATTGTGAAGAATTTTATATCCATATGTAGATCAGAGCACTAGGAAACGGTTGGAGGCCGGCCCTCTACAAGGTCGGCAAGGATTTAAGCAAGAGAAAGGATCGATTAGGCAAAGAAATGAGAAACAGGGCAATTTTTGTGCCAAGAAATTTCAAATTCGAAAAGGACAAAATTATCGACAAAATTTTTTTCGTTGTAAAAGAGAAGTTAGGCAAGGATGCCCTCTTGCCCCATGTTTGTTTCTCATTGTGGCTGAAATGGTGATCAGAATTACAATCAAACTCCAACAAGCTGGACAAATCAAGTGTCTTCAGATGCCCAATGATGGTAAGCCTCTCTCTTTGGTGCAATATGCTGATGACACATTTATATTCTTAGAAGATGATGGGAAAAGTATCTTTACTTTTCTATCTGCCATGGAGCTGTTTGGTAAAGCCTCGGGTGTACACTTGAACAGGTCTAAATGTGTGATCCTTTTGGACTCCTCTGAGACTAAAATTGCAGATATTCCCATTTTGGAGAGAAATATGGCCACCAAACTGCTGGGGCTTCCTCTTGCTTTTGATATGAGTTTGCGTGGCCTCTGGGATTCAATCACAAACAAAATTACGAGGAAATTTATAATGTATCCTGCTTCTCTTTCTTTGGCAGGAAGAGTGGAGATTGCTAACACAGTGATTGCCAGTACACATATCTACTTTTCATCGGCAATTGTAGCCGATAAAGCAACATATGGGGAAATTGAAGCTGCAATAAGAAAATTCATCTGGCAGGGTGATTATAAGGTTGCTTAGCAAAATCTTACTACCCCCCAAGGACTCTGGTGATCTCGGCTGTAAGATTCTCTTCAAGCAAGCTCAGGCTCTAGCTGCAAAGCTAGCATGGCGTGCCCTATGCTCCCCTCATACCTTCCCTGCCACATCTTTTATTAGATATTGGATTGAGCAGTCCAAACCAGTTGGATGCAATTCAATTCACCATCAGCTTCCATACTCGGCTTTTTATCAATTAACAGCAGGTCCTCATATATCTCCTATTATGAAGCATCTTTTGCAGGCTTGGAATGAAGTTTCTCACTGTTTCCATGCAAATGACCTCAAATGTGTAAGTTCAAGATTTCTTTTTTTTTTTGACATCACAACTTACATGTTGTTTCTGTTATGTTCAATATAGTGTCCAAGTAATGTTGCCTTTAAGTTGTCCTCTACTATCCCACATTAGAACGAGGTCCACAGCGCTACCTACGTTCACATCTGCCCATGAAAAAGCGCAGGCATATCGCCTCCATTCGCACAGGTGCCCACCATCTCCGGATTGAGACAGGTCGATGGATTGGGGAGCCACGTCAGGATAGGGTTTGTCAGTGCTGCCAGACGGGAGCTGTTGAGGATGAGTGTCACACTTTCCAGAGCTGCCCAGCATATGATCAGATTCGGACACGCTATGCTCAGTTGATTAGACCTGATGAGCCGCTACACATGATACTGGGCACGACTTCGGTGCGCTCACTCGGATCATACATTCAGGAAGTACTGGACTTGAGGGCTCAGATATGCCCCAGTCAACCATTTAATTGATGTCAGCAGTCTTATTGCTGCCACGGTTTTTCCCTCGAAAACCCTTCGGGGCGGGGGTTTTTTAATCCGGGCAGTAATGTGACTGCTGCGCTTTTTGTATTGGGTCCCATAGGCCGATTGGTCTCCGTGGACGATAAAAACAATTCTATTCTATTCTATTCTATTCTATACTATACATGTGTTCATGCCAGTCCGTGTCTAAACTTGCGCTAATTTATTTTCCTATTTCATGTAGATGGTGAAAATCTTGGTGCCATGGTATGCCTTTGGTGGCCTTGTTGTCGAATGTTTGATTCGAAAGGAGGTGCACGTCTGTCGCATCTCCTTTGTTGTCAAAGCCTTGGGGTCGCGGTATGAGTGGCAACCTTGGAGGCCATGTCCAAAGTGTATTTATGAGTTAACAAGTGTTGACATTGAGAAGCTTATTCTCAAGCTTGAAAACTTCTACAAAGAAAGTATTTTTGTGGAAGTAAAGGAGGTCAAACAAGTCATTGATGACATGTTGTTTGCATTAAAAAATGGGGAAGATGGTTGAGAGAGTAACATTGATCAAGAGCTTCGGAACGCAGCATAGTGCGGATTTCTTTTTTGTATTTTCCATTTTGAAGATGCTGTTGTAGCTTGTTTTTTTTTTTCTTTTTTTTGATAAAAGAGTATCTCTTTAGAATACTCTTCTATTGTACTTTATCAACCTTATGAGGTACATGCCTTATGTACCCTGTTGATGTAATCCAACAATTTGGTCAACGGATAAAAGAACTTATCTACTTATTGTAGTCCCTTCTATTTTGTTCACTTGAGGTTATCCATTTCTTATTTTTATGATTCTATAATAAACACATTTATAATTTATATATTTATTCAATCTTATGAGTTGGATAAAAAAAAGGACGTTTGATGTTGCTAAAACATTTAAGGTAGACATTATTGTGTAGTTGAGGTAGAAACAAACATTCTCTCCCCCTTTTCATGTCAAATTAATGAGCTTCGCACCCATTTGGACCGCAATGGATACCAAACTCAATTTTGTTCTTTGATGTGTTCCTTCATTGGTTTGCATCGCTAATTCTTCCAATTCTTTTTTAGGGTTAGTGGTCACCTATTTAAATACAAGACCAATCGAACGACACATTCACGTTTCAAGATATCCATAAAGGCACACGAATCGTCTACCTGCAACATTCCAAGGCAGTCAGAATTAGCAAGACTCATTCGAGCATGTCGGTTGATTGTATGGGATGAGGCGCCAATTATGCACAAGTGGATATTTGAGGCAGTAGATAAGACACTAAGAGATGTGATGGGCAATGAGCAGACCCCTTTGGTGGGATTCCAATGCTATTGGGAGGGTATTTTTGACAAATACTACCAGTGGTTCCTAAAGGTTCGCATGCGCAAATTGTAGAAGCTTCTCTAAAGTGTTCATATATCTGGGATAATGTTAGAAAATACAAACTGACAATCAATATGTGTGTCATGAATGCAGTGGGTTTAGATGCGCTTGAACAGAGCATTTGTTGACTACTTATTGAGTATAGGAGATGGACGAGAGCCAACCTTTCCAGAGAAGGGTGTTGATATGGTGCACCTGCCACATGATATATGTCTTGGGTCGGACGATGTGGACGATTCAATTCAGGACATATTCCCTGATATCCAATAAAATTGGAAAGAAGCAATTTTCTGGACACGTCGTGTTATATTATCACCTTTGAACCATTTTGTGTATGAGATGAATAAAAAGGTGGCATCGGTTATCCCTGGGGAGACGACAGATTGCTTTAGTGCTGATCGCATCATAGACACCGATGGCCAGCAAGCAGGTCTATATCCCATTGAGTTTCTTAATGTACAAACTCCGAGTGGTGTACCGCCCCACGAGCTAAATCTAAAGGTGGGAATGATTGTCATGTTGTTGAGGTCTACATCATTCAAGAAGGGCATATGCAATGGAACGCGATTGATTATACGAAAGCTAGGAAGACGCGTCATTGAGGCGGAGATAGTAACTGGAACCCATGTTGGTGACACTGTACTCCTATCACACATTCCAATTGTACCTACCGATTCAGGTTTGCCATTTCAGTTTGAAAGGGTGCAATTCCCTTTGCTGCCGGCCTTTGCCATGATGATAAACAAGTCACAGGTCCAGACAATGCATAAGGTGGGGATATATCTTCCAAAGCCTGTCTTTACGCATGGACAATTATGTAGCATTCTCAAGGTTGCAAGATCGACAAGGAATTCGGGTTGCTATTAAAGACCCACTGTCCATGCCTCAAGAAGGTGCCAATACAATTTCAAGGTTCACAAGGAACGTAGTTTACACGGATGCTTTGTGATGGAGGTAGATGTCATGTCCGCGACTAATATTCTGACATCAATGTGCATGTGTTTTTTTTCAAGGGTTTTCATGTTTCTTTGACATTTATTGACCTTTTGAATGCGTGCAGATCATAAAGCCCTACACACCCTTTGTACCTTGGGAACTTAGAAATTCTAAGCCAAGGGCGATAGTTCACGTACATCATAGGGATGGTGAGTGTAAGATTTGTTAACAATAATAATTGCTTCTATGTTTCTTAATAAGTTATTTTATCATCTTAAATCAGGAGTTTATCAATGCATTTCTCCTATCTGTTTTTGAAATGATATCTTATTACTGTAGGGAGTTATGCGATAGTTGATAACACCCGATGGCGTGTTGCTGTATTGGAGTCAAAAAAAATTCCCCTTTAAGTATGCATGCAGGGGAACTTGCTTCAGTTCAGGACACAACAAGAGAATGGACTTTTAGCGACGTGGGCTTGCGACGTCTGTGCGACGTGACGTCGCAAATAACGTCACCATGCGACGTCAATGCGACGTCACGCCGCGAATCGCCGCATCGACGTATGGTGCGGCGTCCCGACACGTATGGTGCGGCGTCCGACATCGTGGACGCCGCCAGCGGACGGCCGTGTGTCACGCCCGTCGCCGTCGCATGCGGCGTATGGTGCGACGTCGACCCGTCGCGGACGAAGCGCATCCGCCACGCCAGGTGGGCGCTTGCGCCCGGTGGGCGGCAGGTGTGATGTTTACTGACGTGGCGCCGCATGCGGCGTCAGATATGTGACGTATGTGACGTATGTATGCGTATATGATACGTCGATGCGTATATGTGACGTATATGACACATCCATACGTATATGTGGCGTTATATGACACGCCGGTATGTATATGTGACGATATGACACGTTAGTACGATATGTGACGTAGGTGGTCGCATGTGACGATATTTTTATACACGGTTTTGGTTTTTAGGATTACAAATTCAATACATGCCCGATTGATACCGGCTCAAAAAAAAGACTCGACGACCAACCCGCAGCCTTCATTTAAGCGTGTTGCTGCATATACATGCATCATCACAATAGATGTGCTACCGCATGAATTACCTCCTTCATCTAGACTTTGAGAAAAATGGTTTTTTTGGGCTTTGAGAGATTGCAAGAGCTGGAAAAATATTGTCTCGAACTATATCAAAGAAACCAAAGAAGCACATATGGATACGTCCAATACGGGGGGAAGAAGGTTATGATTTAAAATCTCATCTTTGGGTATATAAGTAATTCTAATGGCACTATGGAAGTTGAAAGATCAACATCAAGGTTGGAATCGGCACAAAGAATGCTTGAACTTGCAACTTTACACGCCAAACGCCGGGATGATTTTGTGATATATGATGGTGGAGGAATTTATGTTTCAATTGCACAAGTTCCATATGAAGCCGAATTCCCATTGATGAGGATTTTGAAAAGCCGAGATACTATGTGGCTACACCTGTTGATGGCCTTGTTTCGAGATCCATACATGGAAAGTGGAATTGGAACATAGCTCGGGCCGCTATGCCAAGAAGAGAATATCTAAACCGCCACCGTTACCTTGGAAGTCTTCAAAGTAGAGCATGTCATGGTGCAAAGGAAAATGGGCTTCACACGGAGCTTAGGGATCACAAGGCGGTTGAGCTTGCCGACATTCTTTGGGGTCCTTTGGTGCGCTTTTTAACGCCATGCTCGATTGTTTTCGCTTCATGACTCATGAATTTGTTCCGCTTTGAGCGCCAGATTTTTATGGGTTCTTCTTTGCATCGATTGTATGATCCGAAGCGGTCACAACATCGCTGACCAAAAATCATGCGCTTTTTTCGAAAATCTCTTAACCGTCTTTTTAATTTCTTCATTATGGCCATTCTGAGGTTGTGGAGGTTGTTGCCTTCTTGGACAAGTTTGTTCATCGAAAATCAAGAGAATTGTGGAGTTGGTTGAACTAAAATATTTTAATTGGTCATCTAGCAAAATGCTTTGGGAAGAAAATAAGTGTATTCTCTCGCAACATTCATTCTAGAACTTTCTACAACATTCTGGAATTTTCTAGAAGGATTCCTTAGGCTCACCCAAGATTCTCTTATATTTTAAAACTTTTTAAAACTTTCTAGAACATTCTAGAACTTTTCAGATATGTGACATATGTGACATATGTGTCGAAGAAGGTCGCATGTTCCGGAAAGGCACCAACTTCATTGTGCCCTTAAGCCCCAGCAAGCACGTGAACTTTTAGTGTGAGCTTTTCTAATGGATTGAGCTTCATCCAGAATAATTCTAAACCACCTAATGTTCGACAGTGTGCCCCTTAGCCTGGGGGGCTGCTTCTTTTCATCCTCTTCAGATGGCTTCTGTAATTCAGAACAAATGGTTCCATATGTAGTAAGCACAATGTCGTGCTTACAAAGTTCAACACAATTTATTCTTCTCTGATCTTCATGGTATATGTACACAGATAGCTTGACAGATGGTGCTACTTTTTCCTTCAATTCATGTTCCCATTGTTTTAAAAGCGATTTAGGGCAAACAATCAAGGTGCTCCTGCATTCTTCTACATTGTATCTTTGACGTTTTGGCGGTCTAGCCTTCAAAATCAAAGCAATTGCAGAGATTGTCTTTCCAAATCCCTGATAATTTGATAATTATAAACATATGAGTTCCCCGACAATCTGCCCTGAGTTCAGATTTCTCCATCCAAGCAAGGGCAATACGCTATATTACATCCCAACCATGTCAATTGCAGCTATAAAATATGAAATAATAATATATCTAGTCATACCTGGTGCTTCAGAAGTTCTATTGTTATCAGGTCATTGTCTAGATTTGCTTCTTCATCTCCTGCAATTGTATTCTAATATTCTAACCAATTTATCAGGTCCGGTTGCGAATGGCTAATATGGGACTGTGCACAAATGAGTCTCAGCTTGTAGCTGCGGCGAATGCATTCTTATCAAGTTCTCGACCACCGCAAATAATCTCCATTGCAGGACGAAGATATTCGTAGTTTTCCGATGGGGGTTGGCAAGGAGTATAGAAAATGATGCGCGTCATCTTTTTAGAGAGCTTGGATTCACGTTTGATACTGAGCCATGCGTGCCACAAAAGTTCAGCCTAGAGGATATTATGCTAGACACTCCACCAGATATTTCTGTGGTGGATCTAGTTGGCTCTCAAGATAGTGTAGATTGGTTAGATAAGAAAGTCCTTGAGACTGGCATTTCATTTCGTGCTTGTGCAACCAAGTGGGCGGCTTGATTTGATAACTGATTCTGCGTTGGATTTTTTGTTTCAGCTCGTCATTCCAAAAAATCAACGCAAATACATTTGCCTTGCGATGGAATTGTGGAGAAAAAAAAAAGGTAAGATGCTTCTGTTTATAGATTAAAATCAATGCATGTGGAAATTTAGATACTGTTATTGGGATAGTTCGCAAAGTTATGTCTTCGCAAAAGGCTGGAGCAGGTTTGTCAAGGCAAAGAATTTGCAGGTGAATGATGTGGTTTCGTTTGAGAGAGATATCCAAGGTAAAAATTTTACATCACCGGCGAAAGGGATCCTTCTCTTTGGTCTTTGAAATTACGATGTTGATCACGGGATGCAACAGCCCTTTGCAGAAAGTTTTCAGGTTGTTTGGAGTCGATATTTGGTATTGAAGCAACTTAAATTCTATCTTTTGATATAACTATAATATGGTAGTTTTGAGCTCGATTAGCTCTGGTTGATCCAAATTTTTGAGCTCGGGATTTAGCTTATGGTTGATCCGAATTTTGAGGCAATCGCTTTATGTATATAAGCATGATGTAGAATACAAAAACTGGATATATGATATGATATAGATTTAAAAATCGCTTTTCAAAATGGAATTTGAAGATAAAAATATGAAGAAGATGAATATGATCAGGATGGATATCAAGAAGATGAATGCCACGATGAATAAGGATATGACAATAATATTGCTTGTTTTAATTTGTATAGGCCTATTTGTGCTATGGGTATTTTGAAAAAGCAGATGAATTTAGTGATGGACATGGAGTTGGAGATGGTTGATCCAGAATTTTTTGAGCTCATAATTTAGCTTCTGGTTGATCCAGAGAAAGAGAAAAAAGAAGGAATTAGAAATGACATATGGATTTACCCCTAGAATTTCTACAACGAGAATATTGGGTAGTCAAAAAGTGGTACTCCCATATCCTCAGTCCAACATCTTTAGAGAAGCAACAAAATGCAATCTGAATGAGGAACTTGGTGTCCAAAGATAGTGGGAGAGAACCTTCGACGACTCCTTGCAAATCCAAGGCATTAATGTCCCATGTGTCAAAGCGTCTGATCAAAATTTGCCTAAAAAATGCCATCGCCCACCTGGCTGGCATCGTCACGACAAATGTCACGGCAAATGTCAGACCTGTCACGCAATTTGCTCTGTGATGCAGCTAATCAAGCTATGTTCAAGTGTTTTGAGGTATGCAGATTTTAGGTTGTTACACAAAACTTGCTCAGATTTTAGGTTGCTCAGAACAGCACAGGTATACATAAATTTCATAACCGACAAATGTCACGACAAATGTCACGACAAATGTCAGACGTCGCATGCGACGTCATGTGACATTACAGAACATAAGACACGCCGATGCGTTTCTTGCCACGCGTCTTTGCGCCAGTCGCATGTGACACGGATTTTGACCGTTGACTATATCGCCGATGCGGCGTGGTCTACGAACGCATGACACGCCCCGCATCGCATTTCTTGCGGGTGTACTGCCAAGTCGTAGGTGACTTGGCATGTGACCGTTGACACTACGTCGCCGGCGACGTCACGTCGCATGCGACGTTAAAGATTTCTATATAAACAACTTTTTTCTCGGCCTTCATTGTTATTTTCTTTCGCTCCTCTTCCAGCCTAGCGCCTTTGGTGTTCTTCTTTTTAACCATATCTTATACTTGTTGCTGCCCTACATGGATCACCATGGTCATCGGCATGATCGACGCCTGGAGATGGCCAGGAGACAGATTGATGCTGTCTTACCACCAGGGGAGGCTGGATATGCGGAACCGTCACATGTAAGTTACTGATTCTTGTATTTAGTAGCCTAGACATATATAAACTAGGAGAGGACGTGTACTGCGAGTAGTAAAAAAAAAAAACGCATGTGTTTTTGGTCAAGGACACGGTCGCCTCCACCTTGAGTGGAGAGGACCACGTGTGCCAGGCCCAAACTCACCTTCATACCTTACTAAGTACAATGTAGATTACAAAATTGAGGTGTCGCGTAGTCAAGGTCATATGTCGACTTCACCTTGAGTGGAGGGGACTCTATGTATCGGGGCTAGCGCGTCTCCAAAAGATCTTTATTGAAATTGAAACTTATATAAGGGTCGCATTCGCGGGAAAGGGCATGGTCGGCTTCACCTTGAGTGGAGAGGACTACGGTCCGGCCCAATTCTGGCCCATTTAGGATTTAGGGGTTAGGGTTTAGGGTTTAGGGTTTAGGGTTTAGGGTTTAGGGTTTATACTACCATATATTGTATCTATCACAGCCGTTCAAACTATTGTGCAGTATATAGTACTTACCTTTTGTAATTGGCAGAGGGACAAAATAGTTTGCGATTGTAAAAGATGTATGGGGCTTTGAAGAGACGACTTAGAACGGTTGTTGAAGACCATCCGATAAGATTTGGTACATTTGAACAACCCACCGGATCCGATGCTCGTCATGGATATCGTGTTGGTATACAATTATTATTTGTTTTTTTTTTTTTTTAAGAGTATCTCTCCCAGGTTTAAGTATATATTCAAGATGTTTATGATATCTAAATATGTAGGTAGATGATGCCGATGTCTCCTCCAAACTAGATGTGGATTTTGGTTTAATGTTGTCCATAGAGGCATATGAAACTCAAGCAAGAACTTGATTCATCAATAATGTGGATGGGTGCCGGCTCACGCCGAAAGTTCCCCTCGCGTGAAAGAACACGAAGGGCTACAATCATGAGAACATTGCATGTGTCGACATTTCCCAAAGAACGCTTGGCCTCACCGCCTGAAAGCGAAATTCCTAAAGAATTGCAAAGATTAGTCCCACCCTTTGTTAGGCACCGCAAAGACATTTGGCTTGTGGCGACTTACCTATCCCTATGGATCAAGAATTTGCTTATTGGGGAAGAAGATACATCATTATGCGGAGCGCATTTGTCCGTAAAATTTGGATTCGCCTTATCCCAAGACGCCGCGTCTGAAGTGGAGCGAGATACCCACATTCCATTAATGCCATATGCAGGTCCCGAAACGATTGGAAAACTTGGCAAACTTTGACTAAATATGCTTGGCGATGAGGATTTATGGAATGAATTCCAATGTTTGCGCCGATAGTTGTGGGGGCATGTGATGAGGAGTTGAAGTTTATTGATGGTCTCCGCCGGGGTTCATGGCAATATTGCAGGGTTCATCAACAGTTCTATTGACAACCGTGAGCGATGCAATTGTGAATTTTTAGAGTGTCAAGGAGGGGAGGAAGATTTTTTACAAGATCCGTAAAAGCGATATATCATGGTGTGTGCTATTAAAAGCATAAACATTGGAGATGAGTTATTCATCAACTATCGCTATGATAGACCTCTCCCATTTGAGATGGAACAATAGTATTGTTGTACTAAAAAAAGGAATAAAGAGGTTTTTTTTTTTTTATGTTTTTGTCATTCGTGAGTCTATACAAATGGTTGTATGTATTTTATACTTATTACATTATTTGACATGATGGTTAATCGTTACTCTGGTTAATGAACTCATTCAGAGCGGTCTCCATCCCGATCCATTAGTTCTAAGTTACGTGCAAAGGGAAACCTATCGCCGTGAATTTCAAGCCGGCGCACCAATATGAAGATATTGCATACGATCAATATGAAGAGGATGAAACTATTGACGAAACCCGGAAACGAAGTCTTTCATGACGAAGCCGATGCTCGATATGTTGCACGCTCTTCAAGAATTACCCGATATTGATTTAGATGATGTCGAGGATGGTGGTGGAGAGGATATGGTAGAAGATGTGGGATACCCTTCGAGGATTGGTCGTGCGGACGATGACCCTATTGTTATCGGGCGTAAACGCAGCTTATTTCCCGCGTCTCGAACCTCTCGCTTTGTTATTCGTGCACGCTAATTCTCAATCTCCAAACCAAGTTCAAGTGGAGCAATGCAAGTGTCTCTGCTCTATTGAGGTGACATACTTATCAAGTCTTTCTATCTTACCACCATCTCCATCTTTTATCTTACCACTCTTAGATGCGCAGTTATTGCACGAAAGATCCTTCCAGAGAAGAACAATATGCCTACCGCCGGATCTCAAGTTAAGAAAAATGATTCAAGCGACCGGCCTTGGTTATAAAGTCATACATGCATGTCCAAATGATTGTATGATCTTCTATCCCCCTGCCGAGCATGAGAAGTCCACTCATTGTCTCGTATGTAATGAACCGAGATACAGGAATGACCTAAAGGGAAAAACGGTACCTCATAAGGTTATTCGACACTTTCCAATAATCCCAAGGTATATGCATCACCACTTCTTACAAATAGTTGTAAATTCACTTATTTTCGGTACTTATATGTTGCCTATAATTTATTCTATAGGTTAAAGTTGATGTTTCCGTTGCAAGACATTGGCTAGCCTAATGGACTTCCGCGGCTACACATGCATCTAGTGATGATGTGATCGCGAGTCCCGCGGCAGTGCGGCTTTGGAAGCATGTCGATGCGACATGGCCTCGACTTTGGAAAAGAACCACGTAACGCGTCGCTTTGGGCCTGGCCACTGATGGCGTAAACCCATATGGTACACAATCGACCGCATGGTCTACATGGCCGCTGATGATAGTGAACTACAACATACCCCATGGTTGTTGATGAAGAGTGGGCACATTATGATGACTTTATTGATACCGGAAGAAAAACCAAGTAATTTAGATGTGTACCTAAGAATAATTGTGGATGAGTTACTCCCTTTGTGGAACATACGTATTCGTGTCTACGATGCCCATAAAATGACGTTTTTAATCTTAGAGGTATACTATTGTGGACTATGCATGACTTTCCCGGTTTGCCGAAAGTGTTCGGGTTTAAGACATCGGGCACTTCCCTTTGCATGATATGTGGGGAAAAGTTGCAGCACCGTCACTCTAAGCATCCGAAGAAAGTAGTATACAAGGGTTTTAGGAAGTATTTGCCGCTCACGCACCCCTTCGTAAAGCAACGTGCACAATTCAAAGGCAATGTAGACTATCTGCAACCACCAAGCGGAATTACCATCTACGAAATGGGGTGAGCGTTGGGATAAGAAGGAAGAGGGGAAAATCCAAGGGAAATCCGTGGGGGGCACCGGCGGAATGAGGAGGTCGTGAGTCGAATCTAGACAAAGGAGGATGAGGAATTATACTGAAGGTGGCGAGGAAGCCACGGAGGAGGAAGTCTTTATTGCCAATATGAAAAGGAAGTCCTGTTTTTTATAGACTACCATATTGGACCGACCTATTGATTCAACACCTTTTAGACCCGATGCATATCTTCAAGAACGTGGGAAACTCTTTATGGAAGCATGTATTTGGTCAAAAAGTCCTAAGGTCTTAAGAACGTGGGAAACTCTTTATGGAAGCATGTATTTGGTCAAAAAGTCCTAAGCATGTATTTGGGTCAAAAATTGTTGTGACCCATGCCTTAAGGTCTTAAAATGTGACCCATGCCTTAAGGTCTTAAGGTCTTTAAATCCTTCTGATAGGCTATGTCTATTGGTCTTCGTGTGCAATAAAAACCTATTCAATTCAATTCTTTTTTTCTCCCCTCCCCCCCCCCTTTTGGTATACATTATATCGGAGGAATAAAGAACGGCTGGAACATGGGCTCAAAGAAGCCACATAGGCTCAAGCATTGCCTCTAGACTAGAACATGCAAAGAGTCTTCAATGGTATCTTAGTTACTTCCGATTTTCTCTAACCTTAAACCAGTGCCACCACCAAGTTAACCTGATCATTGCTTAATTTGATGCTATCCACTAGCTTTTACATTTGTGGATCAACGCTCTACCTTTCAAAACGAGATAATAATAATGGTATTTTGTAGGGTGAACAAGTCCAAATACATAGAGTGAACCATGAGGAGCCTCTGGGATGTTGAACGTGTAGGCGTTGCATTTCCTTTAGGGTCTAACATGCTACCTAGGTTCAAACAAGCCTCTTAGGCTCAAGCATTGTCTAGGCTCAAACATGCCCCAAAGATCAAACATGTACACAACAAAAATAAAAATAGTTTAAACGACGCCGCTATAACAAATAACGTCGTAAGATGCGGCGTATTGCCGCATCACGGCGCATACAGCCGACGTTTAAAACTCATTTCTTAGTTGGGTTAACATGAGTGGTCTTCGTCCGCGTAATCCTATCCCGAGGGCAACGCCGACGTTAAAGTCCATTGGCGAGTCAAATCGCGATTCCTGAGAGGGGAGGTCGCTCAACCGGTCCCGGGGCCTTGGGAGAGGGAAATTCGGGGCAAGCGGCTTCGGGATTTTAGGGTCCGTGATCCGCATCAACACCCCCACTCCACGTCAAGTCACCGCGCAAAAGGTCCCGCTCGACCGACAAGGAGAGGGCCTCCAAAACGTAAACCCCGTGGGTTGCAGTTTCTAGAAGGGTTTGCGTTTTGGGGGCCGAGACTTGGTCTGTTGCACTTGGGACTGGCCGAAGCCGCTGCCAGAGAATACTGGAGCAAGGGGAACCGACGGGAGCGGAGTTTGGGCCTGTCCTCCTCCCCGATGTGGCAAGTAGAAGTCGGGGGGCTTTTGCAAAGTGGCAAGACATTCATAAATTCGCAATTAATGCATTGTGCGAAAATAAATTCTGATTTTTGCCACCGGAATCCTAATCCATTTCCAGCACACCGGTAATTTTTCAAATTTTTCGAGAAGGTCTAGGTCAAAGGGTTAAGATTAGGAACGGTCGGGGCGGCTGATTGTGGCAACCGAAAGGGCACCCTTCCCCAAGTCAAACGAGGCCAGGACCTTGCGTGGATCCCTCACAAGAGGGGGAGAGTCCCGGACCCCAAGAGGCGGGGATCCAAAAAAAGTTCCCGAGGCAGCCCTTCCGGCGCGCTCCCCCTCGGGGTTGACGCTTAATGACCACCTCTCCCGAGCCCGTTTCCCTATCCGGCCGCTGATCCTCCGCTCAGGGCCCCTCTTCGAAGGCCCAAAAGATTCCAGATCGGTCGGGAGAACTTGTCAAACGGGCGGGCCCCGAGGCCGGGCCTTTGTAGAAACCGCGATGTCTTGTCGTTCGCACCGGGAGGCTCCGAATGGCAAATCGACCACTGCCAAATCGTCCGAATGGCGAAATTACCCTAGGGAGCAAGTTACAAGGTCGGTTTTTGCAAAAGAAAGAAACACTCACGCCCTCCACGACAAGATCCCGCATCCACATCCTAGGCCAATTGACTCACGAGTGTGATGGAAGTGAGCTACTTTGGCGCTTCTTGAGGTCGGGTGGTCTTCACAACCACGGAACTTGGTCCCTGTGCAACGCCGACGTTCCGAACCATTGGCGAGTCAAATCGCGATCCCTGAGGGAGATCGCCTCGTCCGGGTGATCGTGGCCTTGGGGAGAGGGAAATTGGGCAAGCAGCTTAGGGGATTTTAGGGTCCGTGATCCGGCGTCAACACCCCATTCCACGTTGTCACTTTATGCCAAGGTCCCGCTCCCACCGACAAGGAGAGGGCCTCCAAAACGCGGAAACCCCGTGGGCTGCCGTGTTCTAGAAGGGTTTGCGCTTTGGGGGCGAGACTTGGTCCGCATTGCACTTGGGACTGGCGAGAAGCCGCGGCCGAGAATACCGGAGCAAGGGGAACCGGGACGGAGCTGAGTTTGGGCCGTCCTCCTCCATGTGGCAAGTAGAAGTCGGGGGCTTTTGCGGGTAAGACATTCATAAATTAGCAATTAATGCATTGTAATACGAAAATAAATTCTGATTTTTGCCAACAAGAATCCTAATCCATTTCCGGCCTAATTTAATTCTTTTTAAATTTTCTGAGAAGGTCTAGGGGTCAGCGGGTTAGATAGAATGGTCGGGCAGCCCGCTATGTGGCAACCGAGCTGGCACCTCCTTCCCAAGTCAAACGAGGCTGACCTTGCGTAGATCCCTCACAAGAGGGGAGAGTCCTGACCCCAAGAGGCGATCCAAAAGTTCCCGAGGCAGCCCTTCCCGCGCCACCGGGGCCGACGCTTAATGACCAATTCTCCTGAGCCCGCTCTATCCGACCGTTGATCCTCCGCTCAGGCCCCTCTTCTGAAGGCCCAAAAGATTCCGTGACGGCCCCGAGAACTTGTCAACAAGGCCCCGGTGGTCGGGCTCTCGTAGAAACCGCGAAGTGTCTTGTCGCTCGCACCGGAGGCTCCTAATGGCAAATCGACCGGCCAAATCGTCCTAATGGCTAAATTACCCTAGGGAGCAAGTTACAAGGTCGGTTTTGCAAAGAAAGAAACACCACGCCTCCACGACGGTATCCCCGCGATCCACATCCTAGGCCAATTGACTACGAGTGTGATGGAAGTGAGCTACTTTGGCGCTTCTTGGAGGTCGTGGTCTTCGCCACTTGGTCCCTGGCAACAACGCCGACGTTCGAGTCCATTGGCGAGAGCCAAATCGCTGATTCAGGAGAGGGAGATCGGCCCGGGTCCAGTCCCGGGGCCTTGGGAGAGGAAACGGAGACAGCGGCTTAGGGGATTTTAGAGTTTAGAGTGGATCCAAGCGTCAACACCCCCGCTCCATCGTCAAGTCGCGGGCAAAGGTCCCGTCCCGAATCGACAAGGAGAGGGCCTCCAAAACGTAAACCCCGTGGGTTGCCGGGTTCTAGAAGGGTTTGCGCTTTGGGGGCGAGACTTTGTCCGTGCACCCTGGGACACCCGCCGAGAAGCCGCAATGGCCCCTGCCGGAGGCAAAAAGAACCGGACGGAGCGAGTTTGGGCCTGTCCTCCTCCGAGGTGGCAAGTAGAAGTCATTGGCTTTTGCGTTGGGCAAGACATTCATAAATTACGCAATTAATGCATTGTGCGAAAATAAATTCTGATTTTTTGCAAGCTGGAATCCTAATCCATTTCCAAACCACATCCTAGCCCAATTTTACGAATTTTAGGAGAAGGTCTAGGTCAAAGGGTTAGCATTAGAGCGATTAAGGCAGCCCATTGGCGAGAGTCAAACCGAAGATGGGGCACCCTTCCCCAAGTCAAGCGAGGCCAGGACCTTGCGGGGATCCCTCCAAGAGGGAGAGTCCCGGACCCAAGAGCGGGATCCAAAAAGTTCCCCAGGCAGCCCTTCCTGGCAGCGCTCCCGGCCAGAACCCGCTAATGACCACCCTCCCTATCCGGTTCCCCTATCCCACCGTTGGATCCTCCGTTCGGGCCCCTCTTGGGGAAGGCCCAAAGATTCCAGATCGGTCCGGAGAACTTGTCAAACAGCGGGGCCCCGAGGTGGCCTTGTAAAACCGCAGTGTCTTGTCGTTCGGCACCGGGAGGCTCCTGAATGGCAAATCGACCGCCAAATCGGTCCGGAATGGCTAAATTACCCTAGGGAGCAAGTTACAAGGTCGGTTTTGCAAAGAAAGAAACTTCACGCCCTCCACGACAAGATCCCGCATCCACATCCTAGGCCAATTGACTACGAGTGTGATGGAAGTGAGCTACTTTGGCGCTTCTTGGAGGTCGGGTGGTCTTCACACGGAACTTGGTCCCCGTGGCAATGTCGACGAATCCAGTCCATTGAGCCAAATCGCGATTCGGAGAGAGGAGGTCGCCCGTCCGGCCCCCCGTGGCCTTGGGAGAGGGAAATTCGGGGCAAGCAAATTCCCGGGATTTTAGGGTCCGTGGATCAAGGGCAACACTCCACTCCATCAAGAAGTCCGCTGGCGCCAAGGTCCAAACGAAACCCCGGCAAGAGGGGTTTTAAAAACGTAAAACCCCCTGCACTGGGTTGCGGAGTTCCTAGAAGGGTTTGGGCCTTTTCCCCGGGCGGAGACTCTGGTCAAGACATGCACTTAATGGACACGGCCGAATCCTACCATTTCCGCAGCCAGAATACGAGAACAAGGGAACGGGCCGGGCGGAGTTTGGGCTGTCCTCCTCCCCGATGTGGCAAGTAGAAGTCCCGGGCGCTTTTATGATGGGTCAGACATTCATAAATTCGCAATTAATGCATTGTACGAAAATAAATTAGATTTTTTGCCGGTGGAATCCTAATCCATTTCGGCCTAAATACCCAATTTTAAATTTTTGCAAAGAAGGTCTAGGTCAAGGGTGGTTAGCATTAGAATGGTCGGGCAGCCCGTTGCGGGCAACGTCGACGCTGGCACCCTTCCCCAAGTCAAGCGAGGCCGGGGACCTTGCAGGGATCCCTCACAAGGGAGAGTCCAGGACCCCAAAACGAGGGATCCAAAAGTTCCCGGGCAGCCCTTCTGGCGGCTCCCAGAAGTCTGCGCTAATGACCACCCTCCCGGGCCGGTTCCCCTATCCGGCCAGTTGGATCCTCCGTTCAGGGGCCCCTCTTGGGAAGGCCCAAAGATTCCGAGATGGGTCCGGAGAACTTGTCAAACCCCGAGGCGCCCCGAGGTCCGGCCTTGTAGAAACCGCCGGAGTGTCTTGTCGTTCGGGCGCAGGAGGCTCCGGAATGGCAAATCGACCACACCAAATCGTCCGGAATGGCGAAATTACCCTAGGGAGCAAGTTACAAGGTCGGTTTGCAAAAGAAAGAAACACTCACGCCCTCCCGACGGTATCCAGCATCCACATCCCAGGCCAATTGACTACGAGTGTGATGGAAGTGAGCTACTTTGGCGCTTCTTGGAGGTCGGGTGGTCTTCAGGCCAACTTGGTCCCTGGGGCAATGTCGGCGTTCGAGTCCATTGGCGAGAGTCAAATCGCGATTGGGAGGGAGGTGCCCGTCCGTCCCCAGGGGCCTTGGGGAGAGGAAATTCGGGGCAAGCGGCTTCGGGGGATTTTAGGGTCCGTGCTGCAGGCGTCAACACCCCCACTCCCGCGTCAAGTCACGGCGCAAGGTCCCCGAATCGACAAGGAGGGGCCTCCAAAGCGTAAACCACGTGGGTTGCCGGGGTTCTAGAAGGGTTTTGCGTTTTGGGGGCGAGACTTGGTCTGTTGCACTGGGGACTGGCCGAAAGGCTGCGGTAGGGAGAATACGGAGCAAGGGGAACTGGCGGGCCGGAGTTTGGGCCTGTCCTCCCCTCCCGATGTGGCAAGTAGAAGTGGGGCTTTTGCGATGGCAAGACATTCATAAATTCGCAATTAATGCATTGTGCGAAAATAAATTCTGATTTTTTGCCGGCTGGAATCCTAATCCATTTCCGGCCTACACCCAATTTTCGAAATTTTGGGAGAAGGTCTAGGTCAAAGGGTTAGCATTAGAGCGGTGGGGGCAGCCCGGTGCGGGGCAGCGAGCTGGCACCCTTCCCCAAGTCAAACGAGGCCGGGGACCTTGCGGGGATCCCTCACAAGAGGGGAAGTCCAGGACCCAAGAGGCGGGATCCAAAAAGTTCGAGGCAGCCCTTCTGGCGCTCCCGGGGGCTGCTGCAGCTAATGACCACCCTCGGGGCCGGTTCCCCTATCCGAGGCCGTTGGATCCTCGGATTCGGGGGCCCCTCTTGGGGAAGGCCCAAAAGATTCCAGATCGGTCCCTTGGGAGAACTTGTCAAACCCTTAGGGGGTCCACGAGGTGGCCTTGTAAAACCGCATGTGTCTTGTCGTTCGGGGCAGGGAGGCTCGGGAATGGCAAATCGACCCTGCCAAATCGTCGGAATGGCGAAATTACCCTAGGGAGCAAGTTACAAGGTCGGTTTTGCAAAAAGAAAAGAAAACACTCCGCCCTCCACGGCGGTATCCCCATCCACATCCTAGGCCAATTGACTACGAGTGTGATGGAAGTGAGCTACTTTGGCGCTTCTTGGAGGTCGGGTGGTCTTAAAGCCCGGAACTTGGTCCCGAGGGCAATGTCGGCGTTAAGTCCATTGGCGAGAGTCAAATCGCGATTGGGAGAGGGGAGGTGGCCAGGTAAGTCCCAGGGCCTTGGGGAGAGGAAATTCGGCAAAGCGGCTTCGGGGGATTTTAGGGTCCGCTGGGCGTCAACACCCCCCACTCCACGTCAAGTCCACGGTCGCCCAAGGTCCCGCCAAATCGACAAGGAGAGGGCCTCCAAAAATGTAAACCACAGTGGGTTGCCAGGGTTCTAGAAGGGTTTTGCGTTTTGGGGGCGAGACTTGGTCTGTTACACAGGGACCTGGCCCGGAAACTGCAGCCAGGAAATCTGGAACAAGGGGCCCGGCCGGGCCGGAGTTTGGGCTGTCCTCCTCCCGATGTGGCAAGTAGAAGTCGGGGCTTTTGCTGATGGCAAGACATTCATAAATTCGCAATTAATGCATTGTCGAAAATAAATTCTGATTTTTTGCCGGCTGGAATCCTAATCCATTTCGGCCTACACCCAATTTTGAAATTTTAGGAGAAGGTCTAGGTCAAAGGGTTAGCATTAGAGCGGTCGGGGCAGCCCGTTCACCGGAGAACAGCGGCTGGCACCCTTCCCCAAGTCAAGCGAGGCGGGGACCTTGCGGGGGATCCCTCACAAGAGGGGAGAGTCCTCAAACCCCAAGGCGGGATCCAAAAAGTTCCCGAGGCAGCCCTTCTGGCGGCGCTCCCAGTGGCTGCACGCTAATGACCACCCTCCGGGCCCGGTTCCCCTATCCGACCGTTGGATCCTCCGTTCGGGGGCCCCTCTTGGGAAGGCCCAAAGATTCCAGATCGGTCCGGAGAACTTGTCAAACCCCGCGTCTGAGAATTCGGCCTTGTAGAAACCTTTGGTGTCTTGTCGTTCGAGACGCAGGAGGCTCGGAATGGCAAATCGACCACCCAAATAAATCAGGAATGGCGAAATTACCCTAGGGAGCAAGTTACAAGGTCGGTTTTGCAAAAGAAAAAACACTCACGCCCTCCACGACGGTATCCAGCATCCACATCCTAGGCCAATTGACTACGAGTGTGATGGAAGTGAGCTACTTTGGCTTCTTGGAGGTCGGGGTGGTCTTACGGCCCGCGGAACTTGGTCCCCGGGGCAATGTCGGCGTTAAGTCCATTGGCGAGGAGTCAAATCGCGGTTCCGGGAGAGGGAGGTGCGTCCGGTCCCGGGGCCTTGGGGAGAGGAAATTCGGGGCAGCGGCTTCGGGGGATTTTAGGGTCCGTGCTGGCGTCAACACCCCCCACTCCACGTCAAGTCACGGCGCAAAGGTCCCGCCGAATCGACAAGGAGAGGGCCTCCAAAAGCGTAAACCACGTGGGTTGCGGGGTTCTAGAAGGGTTTGCGTTTTGGGGGCGAGACTTGATGCATTGCACTTTCGACACCCGGCGAAACTGCCGCCAGGGAATCGGAGCAAGGGGGCGGCGGGCCGGAGTTTGGGCACTGTCCTCCTCCCGATGTGGCAAGTAGAAGTGAGGAGGCACTTTGCAGTGGCAAGACATTCATAAATTCGCAATTAATGCATTGTGCGAAAATAAATTCTGATTTTTGCCGGCTGGAATCCTAATCCATTTCCGGCCTGGCCCAATTTTGAAATTTTTGGAGAAGGTCTAGGTCAAAGGGTTAGCATTAGAGCGGTCGGGGCAGCCCGTTGCGGGGAGCAACCGGCTGGCACCCTTCCCAAGTCAAAGCGAGGCCGGGGACCTTGCGGGGATCCCTCACAAGAGGGGGAGAGTCCGGACCCCAAGGCGGGATCCAAAAAGTTCGAGGCAGCCCTTCTGGCGGCGCTCCCGGGGCTGCACTAATAACCACCCTCCGGGCCGGTTCCCCTATCCGGCCAGATTGGATCCTCCGTTCGGGGCCCCTCTTGGGGAAGGCCCAAAAGATTCGGTCGGTCCGGGAGAACTTGTCAAACCGGCGAGGCGTCACGAGTGAAGCCTTGTAGAAACCCATGATGTCTTGTCGTTCGGGCACGGGGAGGCTCCGGAATGGCAAATCGACCCTGCCAAATCGTCCCGGAATGGCGAAATTACCCTAGGGAGCAAGTTACAAGGTGGGTTTTGCAAAGAAAGAACTCTCCGCCCTCCACGGCGGTATCCAGCATCCACATCCATAGGCCAATTGACTACGAGTGTGATGGAAGTGAGCTACTTTGGCTTCTTGGAGGTGGGTGGTCTTACAACCCGCGGAACTTGGTCCCGAGGGCAATATCGGCGTTTGGAGTCCATTGGCGAGGCCAAATCATGGTCCAGGAGGGAGGTGCCCGTCAGATCCCGGGGCCTTGGGAGAGGAAGTGGGGCAAGCGACTTCGGGGGATTTTAGGGTCAGTGCTCTGGCGTCAACACCCCACTCCGCGTCAAGTCATGGTGCAAAGGTCCGCCCGAATCTAACAAGGAGAGGGCCTCCCAAAGCGTAAACCACGTGGGTTGCCCGGGTTCTAGAAGGGTTTGCGTTTTGGGGGCCGAATACATTGCACTTGGGACACCCTGGACAAAGCCAGAGAATCTGAGCAAAGGGAACCGGCGGAGGCGGAGTTGGGCTGTCCTCCTCCCGATGTGGCAAGTAGAAGTCGGGAGGCGCTTTTGCGGTGTGCAAGACATTCATAAATTACGCAATTAATGCATTATGCGAAAATAAATTCTGATTTTTTTGCCATTTGGAATCCTAATCCATCTCCGGCACCTACGGCCCAATTTTAAAATTTTGAGGAGAAGGTCTAGGTCAAAGGGTTAGCATTAGAGCGATTCGGGGCAGCCCGTTGCGAGGCAACCAGGCTGGCACCCTTCCCCAAGTCAAGCGAGGCCGGGGACCTTGCGGGATCCCTCACAAGAGGGGAAGTCCGGACCCCAAGAAGGGGATCAAAAAGTTCGGCAGCCCTTCTGGCGGCGCTCCCGGCTGCGCTAATGACCACCCTCCGGGGCCGGTTCCCCTATCCGGCCGTTGGATCCTCCGTTCGGGGGCCCCTCTTGGGAAGGCCCAAAAGATTCGGATCGGTCAGGAGAACTTGTCAAACCGGCGGGCGTCTGAGGTCGGCCTTGTAAAACCACCGTGTGTCTTGTGGTTCGGGACATAGGGGAGGCTCGAATGGCAAATCGACCACCAAATCGTCGGAATGGCGAAATTACCTAGGAGAGCAAGTTACAAGGTGGGTTTTGCAAAGAAACACTCCGCCCTCCCCATGCGGTATCCCGCATCCACATCCTAGGCCAATTGACTACGAGTGTGATGGAAGTGAGCTACTTTAGCGCTTCTTGGAGGTCGGTTGGTCTTCTGGCCACGGAACTTGGTCCCCAGGGCAATGTCGACGTTCTGAGTCCATTGGCAGAGTCAAATCGCGATTCGGAGAGGGAGGTGGCCCGTCCGTCCCCCGGGGCCTTGGGGAGAGGAAGTGGGGCAAGACAGCGACTTAGGGGGATTTTAGGGTCCGTGCTCAAGCGTCCAACACCCCCACTCCCGTCAAGTCCTGCGGCCTTGGTCGCCAAATCGACAAGGAGGGCCTCCAAAAACATTAAACCACAGTGGGTTGCCGGGTTCTAGGGGTTTGCGTTTTGGGGGCGAGGGGCTGAATGTTGCACTTAGGACACGGCCCAGAAAGCTACGTAGAGAATACGGGCAAGGGGCCCGGCGGAGTTTGGGCCTGTCCCTCCTCCCGATGTGGCAAGTAGAAGTCCTCTGGCAAGACATTCATAAATTACATAATTAATGCATTGTCTGAAAATAAATTCTGATTTTTGCCGGTGGAATCCTAATCCATTTCGGCCCCACCTGACCCAATTTTGAAATTTTTGGAGAAGGTCTAGGTCAAAGGGTTAGCATTAGAGCGGTCGGGGGCAGCGGCCGTTGCGGGGACAGCTTGAGGCTGGCACCCTTCCCAAGTCAAGCGAGGCCCGGACCTTGCGGGGATCCCTCACAAGAGGGAGGTTTTGGGACCCCAAGAGGCGGGATCCAAAAAGTTCGAGGCAGCCCTTCTGGCAAAAGCTCCCGAGCGCCTGCGCTAATGACCACCCTCCTCGGGCCGGTTCCCCTATCCGACAGTTGGATCCTCCGTTGAGGGGCCTCTTGGGGAAGGCCCAAAGATTCCCGGTCGGTCAGGAGAACTTGTCAAACCCGCGTCCCCGAGGTGGCCTTGTAGAAACGCATTGTCTTGTGGTTTGGTGCGCGAGGCTCGAATAGCCAAATCGACCCTGCCAAATGCGTCGGAATGGCGAAATTACCCTAGGGAAAAAGTTACAAGGTCGGTTTTGCAAAAAAGAAACACTCCGCCCTCCCACGACGGTATCGCATCCACATCCTAGGCCAATTATTCACGAGTGTGATGGAAGTGAGCTACTTTGAAACGCTTCTTGGAGGTGTGACTGGTCTTAATACGCCCACTTGGTCCCAGGGGCAACGTCGGCGTTCTGAGTCCATTGGCGAGTCAAATCGCGATTCCGGAGAGGGAGGTCGCACACGTCCGTCCCGAGGGGCCTTGGGGAGAGGAAATTCGGGGCAAAGCGGCTTCCGGGGATTTTGGGGTCCGTGATCTGGCGTCCAACACCCCCACTCCACGTCAAGTCCACGGCGCAAGGTCCCGCCCGAATCTGACAAGGAGAGGGGCCTCCAAGCTGTAAACCCTGTGGGTTGCCAGGGTTCTAGAAAGGGTTTTGTTTTGGGGGCGAGACTTGGTCACGTTGCACTGGGACCTGGCAGAAGGCAGCCCAAGGAATCACGAGCAGGGGAAGCGGGAGGCGGAGTTTGGGCCTGTCCTCACTCCCGATGTGGCAAGTGATAAATTAGAGGCTTTTTGTAGTGGCAAGACATTCATAAATTAGCAATTAATGCATTGTGAAAATAAATTCTGATTTTTTGCGGCTGGAATCTAATCCATTTCGAGCCACAGCCCAATTTTCAGGTTTTAGGAGAAGGTCTAGGTCAAAGGGTTAGCATTAGAAGCGATGGGGCAGCCAGGTGCGGGGGGCAACGGTGGCACCCTTCCCCAAGTCCAAGCGAGGCGAGGACCTTGCAGGATCCCTCCCACAAGAGGGGAAGTCCAGGACCCCAAGAGGCGGGATCAAAAAAAAAAAAAAAGTTCCCAAGGCAGCCCTTCTGGCGGCTCCCAGGGGGCCTGCGCTAATGACCACCCTCCGGGCCGGTTCCCCTATCCGGCCCGTTGGATCCTCGTTCGGGGGCCCCTCTTGGGGAAGGCCCAAAAGATTCAATCGGTCGGAGAACTTGTCAAACCCATGGGCGTCACGAGGTCGGCCTTGTATACCATGATGTCTTGTCGTTAAGACGCAGGAGGCTCCGGAATAGCCAATCGACCACCAAATCATCTAGAATGGCGAAATTACCCTAGGGAGCAAGTTACAAAAGTCGGTTTGCAAAAGAAAAACTCCGCCCTCCACGGCCGGTATCCCAGCATCCACATCCTAGGCCAATTATTTCTGAGTGTGATGGATGCAAGCTACTTTGGCTTCTTGGAGGTGGTGGTCTTGCGGCCCGCGGAGACAGTCCCCCGGGGGCAAGCGTCGGCGTTACGAGTCCATTAAGCGAGAGAGTCAAATGGCGATTGGGA